>CM077451.1:34637218-35027218 GCA_039654765.1 Mylopharyngodon piceus | reverse complement strand
ACTGCTGCTGCTCATGGGATTTGTTGTATGTTTGAATAAATCGTAATGGTTTACAACAAAATGGTCTTAAACATTAAAGCAAACAGAATTATTATAATTCAATATTTATCATTATTCAGTATCTAACTAATACATTATAACACAGATCCATTTTTTTCACAAACGTTTGTAAATGCAGACTGCATTGCTAGGTGCTTGATTTTATACACCTGTGGCAATGGGTCTGATTGAAATGTATACTCCTAAATTCAATAATTACGAGGTGTGCCCCCAATATTTTTGTACATATAGTGTATGTGTTGATAGGAAATCATCTGTGCAAAATATACGCCTTTCCTACATAGCCCCTGCCTGTCCGCATGTCTGAATTTCAGTTCTGGGGAGATCACCCACAGGACATGGGTTTATGTAGCAGTTTTGCTGATTCAAGACAAGAACATTCGCACTATGACATAAAACTTAGCCAATCAGTGTCCTCAAATCTAATCTGAGAGGGACGATAATTTTATCACCCCTAACGTGCCACTGGGACTAGTCAGCATTCAAGTAAGAAATGTATTCTTATTAAAGCTACTAAAGTTATTCAGTCAAGAACAGTGAGTGATTTTCTGTTTTTCTTTTGTTGTTTGATTCATGTTAACAGCATATATAGCAGTAGGTACTGTATATTATGCTGCTTTCACTTTAATACACAGATCTAATAAACACATGCAATTTCTTTACATGCTGTTTACGTTCACAGACATAACCGACTGTTTATGTGAACTTTGTGTGTTTTTGACATAACCTTGTTTTTCCTTCCACTTAAAAATGGGCATTTACAACATGGTATAATAAATTAAATGTGTAGGGTATTTTGAGCTGAAACTTCCCAGACACATTCTGGGGACACCTGAGACTTTTAATAATAGGTCCCCTTTAAGATGCATTTTGGTCGACCGGATCACAAGTGGACGAGGGCGACACATACCAGTTTACACCTGGTGTTTTAATCCGTCTCTTTTGTCCACTTTCAACCAATTTTGTCCTGATTTCTTCAAGGGGAGGGTCTATGGGCAGGTAAATGTATGGGTTTTTTTTTTTTTTCAGATCTTTTGATCAATGGACAAAATAAGCTCGCACAATTTACATATGAACGTGCCCAGAGACGATGGAAAAACATACAGAGAGCATCAGCTTTCGTTTCTGCTCTGAAAGCAGCATAACGATGCTGAACGCATGAGCTCGATTGGTCATCAACAAACGCACACAATAAGACTAGGAACATGTTTTAAGGAACTAAATAGAATCAATGCTTATTTTAAGGCGTACTGTTGGATAAACTATTTTAGATCTTATGTTTCAATATTTAACTGTTAACTGCTGAATTCTGATTACAGGACAACTCTAAGTACATTTTCTAAATCTAACAGAAAATAGACTTAGCTACATACTTACATTTTTCAACTTGATATTGCCCCACTCATCATCCTGGTGAACAAACGTAAAATAAGTCAGACACCTGCAATAACAGGGCAGCAAATATTAATGCTCTCCATTACAGATCACAGCCACTACCTTCAGTGTTCCTCCTTTCACCATGACTTTCTGTCTCTCTGGCTGAACCCCCGTTAGAGCGAAAAGCTGGGCTTTGAACACCATGGGCGGCTCCTCTGTATTTAGCTCCACCGCATCAAACTTCTCCTTTCCCCATTTCACATTCACTAAGATATTCAAAGAAAAATCAAGACAAAAAATTAGTCACACAAAATTATTCAGCACCACACATCTGCACATTGCTGATAGTCTACAGAAATAAAATTTGTATGGTTTTATAGCAGGGGTTTTCAAACCATCTCAGAAGCCTCCCCACCTAGTACCGCACATTTTAAATGTCTCCTTTGAATTAACTCATCAGCTGATCAGTAGAGTACTGCAAAACCTTAGCTTGGTGTTTCCAATACTTTTTTCCACAGTGATTTCCACAATTATTAACATAAGAAGTCAAATGTAAAATGTTTATATTTTAATTTTTAAAAATGTAATGTACATTTATAATTACACTTTTCATATTGATATTAAAACGACAAAAAACACTGCTGAGGGGGTGCTTCTATAACAGCGCCTGAGGGAGTGATGGTAAATTTATCACCTTTCTCTTTTCTGTCTGTCATAAATCAACCCCACTATATTGTTTCCCTCTTTTGGAAAGTCGTAGAAACATTATTGTGGATATTTCTTTGCTATTGGAGCAAAATTCTCATTCATCACAATACCAGTTAAGCCATCTATATAGCTATAGCTGTTTCCATCCAAATTGCGAATTTAACTTATGCGTAAAATTGGAATATTGCATAAAACATTTGCGAATAAAGCACCGTTTCTATCCAGCAGCGTTGTTCAAGAGAACAAAATCGTCATTTCCTGGGAAACTGGCGTAAAATATCTGTAATAAAAATGGAAGCTGCTGCAATTGGGGAAGAAACTGTTGCTCTTTTATTCCATCATAAATGACTCGCGCCTGAGAGTGTGCAGATGAACGCTGTCATGTTATCTTGCGTTCAGATGCCTGGTGTTTGGGAAGGCTATCATATAAGACACTTCTGGGAGGGAAATAAACCAAATCATTTTGATGACAGACTTTGGCTCAGGTATTTTAGGGGTGCATTTCCCAAAGCCAACTGTTCCATTGTTACCAACAAAGTTCAATGGAACTTGTGACCATAGTTGGCTAATGATGCTTTTAGGAATCACACCCCAGAAAAACCAAACCAACATTTGAGATGCTGTACAATGTGATTGTTCCGCTGGTTAGTCCAGTTATCCAATCATATTCTCTGTCAAGGCAAAGTCAAGTGATTTTTTTGTTGTGCATCAAGGGATTTATTCAGGAAATGGGTTTCCATCATAGTTTATTTGCATGTCTTATCGGATAATACATTTACCCACCACAACTGAGCGCATACGTATTTGTATGCGCATTTTGGCATTTCCATCCAGCGTTTTTTTTTTTTGTTTTGTTTTTTTACGTGATATCGCAAAATGCTTATGAGAACCACGGAAATATGAAAAGGGTCCATAAGGGAAACATACAAAATGTGTAAGGCTGGGGAGGCTCCAGGAACAGTTTTAAAAAACCTGCTTTAAAAGTGACCATAAAGTGAATATTAAATCATCTTCTACTTGCCTTCATGTCTTTTGAAACAATAAAATAACATCTTGAAACTGTACAGACACACTTCAACAAATCTTGAAAGCCAGATTTATAAAAAAATAAAATAAAAAAATAAATAAAAATATTTACTTTAGACGACTTGGAATATAGTGCACAATTTTTATACAGAAGTATACATTTTTATGGTGCTACACACAAAACATTAACTACATGAGATACTGATTTTGGTCTACAAAAATGACACATGAAAGCTGTTACAGTTGTAAGACAAATAAAAATAGCTTTAACAGATTTATCACTGGAAATCCATTACAATGAACTAGTAAATCTGGCACACCAGATATGTAGCACGCAGGATACAAATACAAGCCATGATGCATCAAATTTGATGTCTACAAGTTCTATGGCCAATTCTGCAAAATAAATAAATAAATACATAAATAAAATAAAAAATGTAGACGTAAAGTCTGTACTTACTGTTCAGTAATACTGTCTGTTGATTGAAAGTGCTATAAGATTTAAAGGCGTTTTAATAAAGTGTGCCTAGCCGGCATGATAACATGCTGCATCACTAATACTCAAGTCTGATCATTTACATTTCACATCACAAATATCCATATAAAATAAACACAACGCCTAAATACATGTCACACCAGAACGCTTGCTATGGGATTTCTGTTTCTTGTTTAGCTTTCCCTCTGTTTTTAAACACAAACCATCAATTGAGGCCTGAAGCTAATGTCCCATGCTAACGGCGCTGCCTTTCCTCACGCACCTATTATCGTTTAAAGACTAACTATGATTTATGTAAAATCATAATGTGAACAAACCTGTAAATACGGGCATCTTTCTGTTTCCTTGTCCTTTAAACAGCTCTACTCCAAAGGCCGGGTTTAAGTTGGGATGCGGAAGATTTGTATGTCTTGTAACTTCATTCAAACGGCAGCCCACAATGACGCTGCAACTGCATGATGACTAGATCGATGAGCTCGGCGAGCGACTAAGTAATCCTCATGCCAAATTGCTATGACGAAGTTTTTTGGGTTATGAATATTAATAAGGTCATTCAGCCACAGTGAAGCACTTCTTCATGAATATTAATAAGATAATGCTGACTTTGCGTGATTGTATCTTCCAATGGCAAAGGCTTGGATAATGAATATTACAAACCAAGTAGTCCCATTTAATACACTGCTTTGCCATTGGAGGGAGACCGTCAGACAGTCAATATCGTTTGCAGTAATATTGAGATAACTTGGAAAAAGTGTCCCAATCAACCTGAATTCACCCTACATTAATATGTACTCACTTACCTTTGAAACCCATCTACACTAAACACCCTGGATAGGTGGCAAGTCCATCACAGGGAATAAAGTCATAATCTTTTATGTAATTGCCGTATTTCAACTGTGAAGACGTCAAATAATAATAATAATTTAAAAAAAAAAAAAAAAAACATTCACTCACTAAAACTAGAAATGTGTTTAATTTAAATGTTTGTATCCAACAATTTAGTTTGAGTGTTAATGATTATACCTGAAATACCAGTTGAATAGTGGGCTGTGTTGTCTTTAACCTTTAATATTATAGCAATGTGAGAAGGTCAGTGAGAGTGAGCTGAGGGTTCACTGTATAGTGAACCCTCAGTATTCGAAGTGAACTGATATTAAATCAAATCAAGAGCTTGTGAAACCTAATCGAATTGTGACATCTGTATCAATACCCAAGCCATTAATGCACCAGTTTGTCTTTAATGTGCATAAAGTTTTTTGTCGGCTCTCAAATGTAACAACTCAGATAGCATGGTGACACTGATACAATGTTGATCCAAACCATCATTTGGTTGAGATTGATATTTCAATTTTAAAGTGTGTTTGATCAGCATTGAAATTTTGATGAAAGCCAACAGCACACATGGGTGAAGACAGTGGGTGTGTCTCAATCAGCTCCCGAGCTCCCGAGCTCGTGAATCAGTATATCGTGTACACCAATTCGGGGACTGGACAGTAAAGGACGCTGGTTCACTACACATTGGGACACTTATGACTCTATTTCCGGCGACGTAACAACGTCCTCATTGTACAACATCACTACTGGTATTTATTTTTTTATTTATTTATGAACAAAAGCAGATCTGATATCTTTCTGACATTACTTGTAATGTTATTTAAAGTAGCCTACATTATGATAAATTCTTTGCTTGTTACCAGGGCTGTAGTCAAGTCCACCTTTGTCGAGTCCAAGTCAAGTCCAAGTCCAAAAGGTTCGAGTCCAAGTCAAGACCGAGTCCAAAGAGGTTCAAGTCCAAGTCAAGTCCAAGTCCAAAAGGTTCGAGTCCAAGTCAAGTACGAGTCCAAATGAGACAGTCAAGACAGAGACAGAAAAAAAAAGAATTCTCTTCAAGACCACGTACATAACTATTGATAATTTATGTGATGCGAGAGACAGCATATCTTCTATTCTAAGATAATCATTTTGCATTATTATTTTGCATTATTACTTGTTTTTAAATTCACTACAACTGTGGTTCCCAAACATTTTACAGTCGCGTACCCCCTGAGGCATTTAACATTCTTCTGCACACCTTTTCCATTAAGGGACAATATTTTCCCCCTTAAACTGATTGTGCATTAAAGTGCTTTTTTTCTTTTTCTTTTTTTTTTTACCTTTATAAATACCTTTATAAAATAAATAGTGTTTTAAATTAAAAATGTCCAAAAGAGAAATAAGCAATGATGTTAAAACGAGTGATACTTTTAAATATTGAACTAAAACCGCCAGTAGGTGGCGGTAAGTCACTGTCTTAATGAGTGAGTCATTTCATTCATTCATTCAGTAACGAAGCAAGTGGATGTATTTTTGAAAGGGTAATTGAATCATTGACTCTCACAGGGTCAATGTCAAGTAACTCATTTTGGTACTGTTGTGACTCTGTTTGACTTCTGTCTCTGTTTGAGACTGAGCGTGGCTTGTTCGCTCCACTAATATCAGTGGTGCGCGCGCTTTTGGTGTGAGCGCGAAACCTGCGGGAACCGGAGCGAATGAGACGAGTGAGAGAGAGGAGGCGCCCGCGCGGGTGCGTGTCACTTCACCGTTGGAGATAAGAGAGCAAGAACGCGCGGCTGACGTTATTGCCTGTGCGTCGCCGCTGGTAACAACGGATCGGCTCGGAATTGGAAAGAAGTGAGACTGACCTGCTGGACTCGGTCGAGACCAACTAGAACTTTTGGCGAGACCAATGACCAAGTCCGAGAGCAAATACCAACGAGTCCGAGACAACAGAAAAACGTCTCGAGTCCGGACATATACGTGCAACATTTCAGCCGTAAATAAATTATAAATATTAGCTAAATTATGTTCATACCTGTCTAGCGATGTATGTTTATGCTTAAATATAATGAAATAATGGTTTGTATTTTTAAAATCATATATCGCGCGTCGTTATGTGTAGTGAGTTGGCTCACGTGATTTAAGTTTCGCGCTTCAGAACTTCCGTTAAGGGAGCATATCCAAAGCCTCTGGAAGGCAAGCCTGCAACCAAAAAAGCGTAACGGCTAATGCTAACGCCCCGCCCCTGGCAGTACGCAGAGAAGGAGACCAGAGGCTGTTTTTTGAATGGATGTCAATGGATGAGAGGCTTCACTATGGTGATTAAACCTCTTTTGTGGGGAGATAGCTAATCATTTAATTAATTGACAGCCTGTTTGCTAATCTTCAGCATGTTTTACACTAAACAGTACTTTCGTTGGGAACTATATGTAGATTTTAGCTTGATAAAAATGTATTTTTTTAAGAGAAGGCAGACTAGGGAACGTTGCGTCTGATGTCACTGTCATTACAGGATAGGCTGAGAGGAGCCGCACGTGATTAAGTTAGCCGTTATGCTTTCTCCAATGGTAAGAGATACAGACCCTCTTATCTCCCCATTATATACAATCTCTGGCACAGCTTAATCACCTGACCTGGGACTTGATGCTATCTGTGCCTTAACTCCTGCTTCCTGATTACTGCTTAATCAAGTAATCATTTATATTCCTGAATCACTATTAATTTTTTGAAGAATGTAACTCATTTCCATTCATTTGAGCCTGTTTCCACTGAAATCCACATCTTGTGTTTATTGAGAAAGTGACTGCTTTAAAGGGATAGTTCAGCCTGAAATTAAATCTTTATTCACCCTCAAGTTGTTCCAAACCTGTATGAGTTTCTGTCTTCTGTTGAACACACACAAAAAAGATATTTTAAAGAATGTTGGTAACCAGACAGTGGACGGTAGCTATTGACATCCACTGTATTTTTCTCCTACTATGGAAATCAATGGTTACCGTCAACTGTCTGGTTACCAACATTCTTTAAAATATCTTCTTTTGTGTTCAGAAGAAAGAAACCCATACAGGTTTTGAACAACTTGAGGGTGAGTAAATAATGACAGAATTTTCATTTCGGGGTGAACTACCCCTTTAAAGAAATTTTCATTGAAAAATCCTAAGCTCTTTTGTTCAAGATAAACTTGTTACTTGAATGCTGTGTAGTTTCATGGAAAATGACCTGAGATATAGTTTATAGCAGGGGTTCCCAAACATATTCCTGGAGCCTCCCCAACACTGCACATTTTGCATGTCTCCTTTGTCTGACACAACTATTTCAGGTCTTGGAGTCTCGAATAATGTGCTGATGATCTGAATCCTTTGTGTTTGATTAAGGAGACATGGAAAACATGCAGTGTTGGGGAGGCTCCATGAATGTGTTTGGGAACCCCTGGTTTATAGTAATGGCCATAACTCAGAGGTGGACGGTAGCCCTCCAGGAGCAGGGTTGGACACCCCTGCTCTACATGTTTAGCTCCTACACACCTGCTTGGAAGTTTTCATTGATCCTAATGACCTTGATTAGCTGCTTCAGGTGTGTTTAATAAGGGCTGGAGATAAACTTGGCTGGAAAATTGGACTCCCCTGCCATAGTGCTTTCTTTTGATATTGAAGCATTAATAGATTTTAGAAAAATAGATTTACATAAACAGAGCTTAATGATTCTATAGTTAGATTATTTTGTGTTGAGCAATTTGTTTTAAAAAGTGAATCATATTGTGTTTAGTATATTAACATTCTTGAATGTGACTGTATGTATGACAACTGAAACTGAACTGAAAGAGGCAGTAGTCTGATATAAAACAAATTTTATTTTTTGTCCGATTTCTCCCCATTTTTTTAAAAGAATGATCTTTTATGTCTTTTTGCTTTTTTGTTGATTGTGTTAAACTACTGTTAAATACATTGACTCAACTGCTGGAAAGGTGTCATTTATATTTTAAAAGGTTTTCCCCAAACTTTGAAATGGTCAGGAATTTGTTGACGCACAATTGAAGTGTAGTTGAAATATTAATGTTGTTTCAACATTAACTTGGTACATCAGATGGCAATATGCTGTCATTACATTTCAGTTGTATTTTCAGTGTTTCAACAAAAGTGATTTAGAATCAACATCTCATTGTAACATTGATCAAACAATATTACCAAAGATTATTTTTGTTAATTTCAGTATTGCTTCAACATCACAGAGATGTAGAATCAATCATAGTGTAGCGCTGATTCAACAATATTACCATTGATTATTTTTGTTAATTTCAATATTGATTCAAAATCAGTGACGTGTTCATAGTGTAATGTTGATTCCATAGCATTACCATTGCTTTTTTGTTCACCATTGTTTCAACATTAAATACGGGTGCAAATGTATTGAACCAACATCACTTCATGATGTTGATTCAATTATATTATCATTGATTTTTTTGGGTAACACTTTATTTTAGGGTCTTTTAAGTTGCTTATTAGCATGCATATTACTAGAATATTGGCTGTTTATTAGTAATAATTAAGCACATATTAATGCCTTATTCTACATGACCTTATTCTACATTCTTAATCCTACCCAATACCTAAACTTAATAACTACCTTACTATTTATAAGCAGTAAATTAGGAGTTTTTTGAGGGAAAAGTCGTAGTTAATAGTGAATACATGTTCCCTATACTAAAGTGTTACCATTTTTTGTTGCAATCTCAACATTGTTTCAACAGTAACTGAGGGTGCAAAAGTGATACTGAAGCAACATCACTTTGTAACGTTAATTCAATGCGATTAGAGCTGACGCATCAACACTGACTCAACATTATTTCAGTGATTACATGCTATCTGGAAAATGCAATGTAAAGAGTTTTCCACTAATCCAAAGACCAACCAATTGATGTCCCTGTTATAGAGTGTGGATATTATCTATGGATCATAGGCCTACTCTTCATTAAGGTATTGTTTCAACATTTTCTTTCCAAATATGATGCCCTAAACTCTACAGAGTTGGCTATGTTAGTATTTTCACATTATAATGTGTGATTTTCAAATTTTTGCCATGTCCAGTTTTTATGGAATGCAATTTTTCTCAAAATTAACAAATATATGAAGAATTATCCATTAACTTGAAATGTAGCAAATGTATTTTACTATGCACAACCAAATGCCTTTCAGTTTATGTCTGCTAAAGTCAGAAATAAATGAATGTAGTGATTTGTACAAATAGAGACATGATCATGAAAAATGTTTTCTTTCATGTAATGAAACATCTTATGATGCTACAAGGGCACATCATCAGTGATGTTTCCTGAGGTCATAGGGTGTTTCGGGTCTCTAGAAAATCAGACACCCTATTAGGTTAGGTGACCCAGCTGAGATTGATGAAGCCTCAGCTTGCGCCCTAGCAGTACTCTCCCACAGAACCACTCTCTTGATCCACAGCCACCTGGAGGCTTTCTCTGCAGCCTCTGTCTTGTTATAGATGGCCCTCCTCCTTCTCTTGCCTGTGATGCCAAATGTAGCATAAAACCTGCAGTGGGACTGTCCTGTGTAAAGCTTCTAAACCTTACCTCCACAGGTAAGCACCATGCCTTCCATCCTTATCTATAGCAGTCCGACCGACCAGACGGCAACAGTTCAAAGAGGAAGTGGCCTGGATGTGAAGGGGTCCAGAGTGATTTTGCCAGCCCTTTTACTCACTTTGGATGAGTACAGTTCTTGGAGAGTGAGAAAGGTATACTGATGATACTTCCAGCAGTCCGGACTATCCGCTATAGTCTTCTGAGGCCTGATTTGGTAGCCAAGCTGAACCAGACAGTTACAGAAGTGCAGAGGACAGACTATGACTGCAGAAGCCCCAGATAGCATGTAATAATTGAAACAATGATTGAAAAGGTGCTTTTCATTTTTTTTTAAATTGTCAATCCTTATATGCCTTCATCCCTATTAAAGGAAAGAAGGCAAGGTGCTCTGCAAGCATTGAGTAATAGTTTCAATAGGTGGGCTATGTGTATTCTTGCTCACGTTCATGTCACTTGCACTTCAAGAAATGTTGTTGGATTTAGTAAATCGCGCGCACGAGTAGGGCTGCACGATATATCGCACGATACGACAAATAACATTGAACTTGAACGCGATTATCGCTTAAACGCGATTCTTAGTGCGATTATGAAATCGCAAAGGCTGCGATTGTTTTTTTATGCGCGGCTTGTCAATGAAGTATGGCTCCAAATGCTAATCCATCTGAAAGCACTGCGAGTTTGAATCACTTATAATGTACATTTGAAAAAGCAAAAGCGTCAAACTTCTTTTCAGACACGAGAAGCATTTATTGACATCTTGTCCAACAAAAGACAACATTTAATAACATGTTTTTACTCCAAACTCACTTCATAACGACAGTTGAGCGTCCTTCTGTGAGATGATGTGGCTTCTTATACAGAATAAGGCAGTCGTGTGTTTATTAGTCATGTTTAATTAATCAAAGCATTTCAATCTTCTGTTTATTCAGCTACAGAGATATGATGCATGTTATCTTCTGCTGCAGGGCATATTTTGAGTTTCTGCGCAAGAGCGCCCTCTGGCTTTCAGATGGAGAAGCATTTACTACTGATCACAGAGCCGTACAGCTCTGACAAGCCACGCATTAAATAATCGCAGCCTTTGCCATATCGCGTGCGATTTTATCGCAATAAATCGTGCAGCCCTACGCACGAGTTAGTAAATCGACTGAATGAATTAGTAAATTGTGCACACAATTTAGTAAATCGAGGGAACTAATTAGTAAATCGTGCGCACACTTTAATTTTTTTCTTGCGTGTCATGTGCGGGGCTCCGTAGAGATGTTTGAAACCCATGAAGTCAGGTGGTTTAACAAACAAGACATCTGTATAGGATGCACCTGTGTTTTCTCTCAAATGAGGAGGAATTGATTAGAATACTGAGAAGTGCACATTCAGAACCAAAATTGGTGTTTGCCAATCAGTGCGCATTTTCACTACAATTGGAGTTTTTCAACCATTTTTCAACAGACTTGCTAAAAATCCAATACTGCCGCATGTCCAAGAGAATGCTTTACTGGTGGCATATATGCCCAGCGAAGTGGGACATTCTAGTGCTTAACATGAAAAATGCTTGATGTGTAATATTAGAGGAGCAAATTCAGTACACACCTTATAAATAAAGCATATGTACAGACAAGCAGATGAGCCCACACTATGAACGCAATTAATTACACGTCCAAGCATTTTCCTAGAAAATAAAATACCGTTATAAAGAAAACACTTAATGCATTAAGATATTGATATTAAAAGACCAATAAAGCTATGTAGACAAGCAGGTCTCTCACATGTTGAAGTCTTGAAGTCTTTACTGAGCAGATGATTGAATCAGGTGTGTTTGATTAGGGAGATATCTAAGGGTGCTTTCACACTAGCTCTTTTGGTGCGCACCTGGGTTCGGCTGACGAGTTCGGTTCATGATGTGAACGCTGTCTTCCGAACTCGGGTGCACCCTCGCAAACCAAACTGGCGTACTTCAAGCGGAGAGCTGTATATCTCATCTCATTTCATTCTTTAGACTAGAGCATTTGCAGTACATTCGTGGCAGATAGACGCAAGTGCCGTTACGTATTGAAGCTTTGGAAGCAAAACCAGTGGTCCAAAAACAAAAATATAAAAGTGAGGTGAGCAACACTATGCATTTTGCAGCCTTCTCCTGCGCTGTTGTTACCATGCAACGGGGTAAACAGCTGCTGCTTTGATGAAGCAAACGCACCGCAGTTCGGACCCAGTTCGGGGAGCAATTGAACTCAGGTTCGGACCAGGCAATCGAACCAAATGTGAAAGCACCCTAAAATGTGTAGTACTCCAGGACCAGGATTGGGAACAGATCTCATATCACACTAGCCTACAATTTGTCACACTCTTTAAGGTCACAAAACTCTGCACTTTTGATAGTACGAAGGATGTCAAAGTCTAAAAAAGGAGGTAGAACTGTTTCACATTTGGCTCCTAAACTCTGGAATAGCCTTCTTGAAAATGTTCGGAGCTCAGGCACACTCTCTATTTAAATCTAGATTAAAGACTCTCTCTTTAACCAAGCATTCACTTCAACTTGTAATACAATTATATCTTATGAAATAGTAACAAATACACATGATCATCTTTTGTCTGAAATGCTATGAACAGCAGCCATGCTAATTTTTCTCCTTTTGCTTTCCTGCATCCTGAAGTAACTACAGATTGAGATCCAGAGTTTGGTCTAGCCTTTGCAAAAACTTAAGACGATGCCAACACTTGTGAAGATTCCAGATCATGCCAACTTTGGATCATACAAAAATGTCAAATATTATCCTTATATTATTATCATTACAAGCACAAGCTGTAATCGCTGCCTAACATGATCGTTGTTTCTTGCTAACTGAATACATGATTGTGACAGGTCTGGTTGTCTCAAAGGAAAGAAGGAACAGGGAGTTTTATTTATAGGAAATAATGGAAACAACAAAAATGTACTTTTCAGCATTGGAAAAATTGCCCATGGGACATGTTCACAGGAGTTCCCTAGTTCAGCTTTTTCTCTCCTCCCATGGATTTCAGTCAGCTTTTATCCCATCTCACCCACTTCACTGCAATCGATAACAGCTGTTACAAATTTATCAAGGAACTCTCCCTTACCACTTACTTCCGCCACATGAAACAGAACTTACACAAAATTTTGTGCCGACATGTTGCAGAGAAGTACTGCCTCTGGGTATCACGTTTCATAATCCACTATGACGAGGAAAAAGGGATGCCAACATGCTGATCGTTCTAATGGTTTGACAACGTTCGTCCCAATTCTTTTCAAGGGGACCTCAATTAATGGGAGAGGGCGCAATGGTGCTTTTGGAGTGGCTGAGGGATTCATCAGCTGACATTCACAGCTAAAAGAAACCAATTTAGTGATTTTTGGTTGCCTGAGGTGTCCGGCCACTGGATTATGGCAAGCCACCTGGAATAACATTTCCAGAGGGCACTTCGGTACTAAGAGTTGTGTTGTATCCTCTTTTGTTTGTCCTGTTCTTGATCCAAGGAAAAATAGGGATAAGTGTGCACTGTACCATACCAGCAGAAAGCACCCAAGGATATTTCCCCAATAATATTTAAAACACTGGCCAATTCATGCCCAAGATCAGGGGGTTATTGAGGTGGAGATCAACTACAGCCTCCACTATATGCTTTTGGCTCCTGAATTGAATTATGGCTATTACTGGCAGCTACCTATGAGGGGAGAGAGGGAAATAGGAAAAGAGAAGCACTTGAGGACAGGAGACTTCCCCCATGAGGAGCTGGTCTTGGATGAGGAAAGGTCTCTGATGTTGACGCACACTGCCCCTGAGGTGTCGGCTACAGTGGAACACCGCTCCAGGACGAGAAGAAAGAGAGGAGAGAGAACCAGAGGGAGAAACACTCTGGGACTTGTCAGCCCCTGAAAACACTGTCACATGCTCCTCAGCGAGCTGGACCGGATGCTCCAGCGATGTCAGGTGGTGGCACTGGACCTACTCCACGGTCTTCTTGGGTAGACGGGTGACAAATTGTTCCAGCACCACAAGATTAACTATGGCCTGACCTAATATATGCAGCCTAATAATCCTTTAACGGATTTGAAAAAATAAATTGATAATGTGTTATGTGTATCCCAGGTTAAAGAGATGCGTTTTTAGTCTAGATTTAAACTGACAGAGTGTGTCTGCTTCCCGAACAATGCTAGGAAGATTGTTCCAGAGTTTAGGTGCCAAATAGGAGAAGGATCTACCGCCTGCAGTTGATTTTGATATTCTAGGTATTATCAGCTGGCCTGAATTCTGAGATCGCAATAGACGTGAAGGACTATAATGCATTAAGAGCTCGCTCAGGTACTGGGGAGCTAAACCATTTAGTGCTTTGTAAGTAATTAGCAAGATTTTAAAATCTATACGATGTTTAATAGGGAGCCAATGCAGTGTTGACAGAACTGGGCTAATATGGTCATACTTCCTAGTTCTAGTAAGAACTCCAGCTGCTGCATTTTGTACGAGCTGTAGTTTATTTATCAAGCGAGCGGAACAACCACCCAGTAGAGCGTTAGAGTAATCTAGCCTTGAGGTCATGAATGCATGAACTAACTGCATTTGTCATTGAGAGCATATGTCGTAGTTTAGATATATTTTTAAGATGGAAGAATGCGGTTTTACAGATGCTAGAAACATGGCCTTCAAATGAAAGATTGGTATCAAAGAGCACACCCAGGTTCCTAACTGACGACGAAGACTTAACAGAGCAGCCATCAAGTGTTAGACAGTATTCTAGGTTATTACGTGAAGAAGTTTTTGGTCCAAAAATCAGAATCTCTGTTTTTTTCTGAATTTAGTAGTAGGAAATTACTGGTCATCCAATTTTTTATATCAGCTATGCATTCCGTTAATTTTGTGAATTGGTAAGTTTCGTCAGGGCGCGAAGAAATATAGAGCTGAGTATCATCAGCGTAACAGTGAAAACTAACGCCATGCTTCCTAATGATATCTCCTAAGGGTAGCATGTACAGAGTGAACAGCAACGGTCCTAGTACTGAGCCTTGCGGTACTCCATATTGAACTTGTGATCGATATGACATCTCTTCGTTTACTACTACAAACTGATAACGGTCAGATAAGTATGATTTGAACCATGACAGTGCAATTCCACTAATGCCAACATAATTTTCGAGTCTATTTAAAAGAATATTGTGATCAATAGTGTCAAATGCAGCACTAAGATCCAGTAACACTAATAGAGAGATACAACCACAATCTGATGATAAGAGCAGATCATTAGTAACTCTAATGAGAGCAGTCTCAGTACTATGGTACGGTCTAAATCCTGACTGGAAATCCTCACAGATACTATTTCTTTCTAAAAAGAAACATAGTTGTGATGATACTGCCTTTTCTAGTATTTTTGACAGAAAAGTGAGATTTGAGATCAGCCTGTAATTGACTAATTCTCTAGGATCAAGTTGAGGTTTTTTAAAAAGAGGTTTAATAATAGCCAGCTTAAAAGTTTTTGGTACGTATCCTAGTGATAAAGATGAATTAACGATATTAAGAAGAGGATCTATGACCTCTGGAAGCATCTCTTTCAATAGCTTAGTCGGTATAGGGTCTAGCATGCATGTTGTTGATTTTGATGATTTAACAAGTTTAGACAATTCTTCCTCTCCTAAAGCAGTAAATGAATTGAATTTTTCCTCAGGGACACTACAATGCACTGTCTGACGCGATACTGTAGTAGACGGTTGCATGGTTATAATTTTCTCTCTAATATTGTCAATCTTGCAAGTAAAGAAGTTCATAAAGTCATTACTGCTGTGCTCTTTGGAAACATCAGAAGTTGAAGCTTTATTTCTTGTTAATTTAGCCACTGTATCAAATAAATACCTAGGGTTGTGCTTATTTTCTTCTATAAGTTTTGAAAAATAGGCAGATCTAGCAGTTTTTAAGGCCTTTCTGTACTCAATCATTCTCTCTCTCCATGAAATGCGAAAAACTTCTAATTTTGTTTTCTTCCAGCTGCGCTCCATTTTTCTGGCTGCTACCTTTAGGGCCTGAGTGTGCTCATTGTACCACAGCATTGGATTAATTTCCTTAATCTTTTTTAAACGCAAAGGAGCAACTGAGGTCTTCTAAGCTGTCTGGTATGCTAAGGCGATGAAACTGATCAGGAAGATTATTTATAAAGTGATCTTTAGTGGTAGAAGTGATGGTTCTACCATATTTATGGCAGGGAGGCAGTTTAGCAGCCTTGACTAAATGTAGTATACACGAGACTAGATAATGATCTGAGATGTCGTCGCTCTGCTGCAAAATCTCAACGGCATCAATATCGATTCCATGTGACAATATTAGATCTAAAGTATGATTACAACAATGAGTGGGTCCTGACACGTGTTGTCTAACTCCAATAGAATTTAGAATGTCTGTAAATGCCAATGTCACAGACACGCCAGGCTCCACCGTCAGCCAATCACAACGCACCCAGTCACCAGAGTACTGATCACCGGCACCTGCACCTCATCAGCACTTCATCAGTCACAGTATAAAGAACACTCACACACATCACTCCATGTCCGGTCTCGTTTGCATCTAGACTTACCTGTATGCTTACCTTAACGACTCCAAGCGATCTACTTACCTGTCTCCAGCGTCTCCTGTTCTCCTCGTGTGAATTCCCGTCTGTGTGTGAGTGTTCTCTGTCCCCTACGTCAAGATCCTCCAGCGTCATTCAAGTTCTCCACTTCTGCAACCACAAAAGGACAGTATCACTATTCTACACTCCATTCATCATCACTGCTTTAAGTTATACTCACATGCACTGCTGTTTTGCTCAACTGGTACCAATAAACAACCCTGTTTGTGAATTCCTGTCTTCGACCCTTCTGTGTTGTAACAGGCAATCCCAATGAGTCTTTATCATTATCTACATGGATATTAAAATCACCAAGAACAAGGACTTTATCTGCAGCTAGTACTAACTCCGATAGAAAATCAGCAAATTCTTTGATAAAGTCTGTATGGTGTCCTGGTGGCCTGTATACAGTAGCCAGCACAAATGTCAACTTACATAATGTTACATAAAGTACCATCACTTCGAAGGAATTATATTTGAAAGACTTCTGACTAATACTGTAAATATTACTATAAATTACAGCAACACCTCCCCCTTTGCCTTTCTGACGAGGATTGTGTCGATAATCGTAACCTTGAGGGCTAGACTCATTTAAAGTAATGTAATCGTCTGATTTTAGCCAAGTTTCTGTCAAATACAGCAAATCTAGATTATTGTCTGTGATAATATCATTTACAATAAGTGCTTTTGAAGAAAGGGATCTAATATTTAACAACCCAAGCTTTATCATTTGTTTATCAGTATTATCTCTATTTTTTATTTGTTGAACATCAATTCAATTTTTACCATTAAATGGGTTTGGAAGTTTTTTGTTTTTACTAATTCGGGGTACAGACACAGTCTCTATGTGATAATATCTAGGTGTAAGAGTTTCTATGTGTTGGGAATTATCTGACTTCTGTAACGTGAGGCAGCTAGCAGACGGTCAGTTTAGCCAGTCTGTCTGCTTCCTGACCTGGGCCCCAGTTTGTCATGTTTCAGCTCTAAGACTATGTGCCATATTACTAGAGAGAAGAGCAGCACCATCCCAGGAGGGATGAATACCATCTCTTTTCAACAGGTCAGGTCTCCCCCAAAAACTTTTCCAATTGTCTATGTGTCACAGACACGCCAGGCTCCACAGTCACCCAATCACAGCGCACTCCCTCTCCTGAGTACTGATCAGCCACACCTGTCACGCATCAGCACTCATCACCACAGCCACATAAAAGAGCACACTGAACACACACACACCGTCCGGTCTCGTTAATGCATACCTACATGCTATGCTTACCTCCAGGACTCCATTCGCTGTCTACTTACCTGTCTCCTGTGTTCTCCATGATTCCTCGTGTCTCCACGTCCATCGTGAGTTCAGTGTGTCTCATCTGCTCCACGTTCGTCTGCATCCACGCAACCTGCAACAACAACAACCTGCATCAGAGCCAGCACCATCAACCAGCCACGTATCTACTTGTTTACACTCACCTGCATCACTCCAGCACGCTCTGTTGACTTCAATAAAACCCTGCTTTGCACTTACCTGTGTCTCCGCTCCCTTCTGTATGTAACAGAAGACCGGACCACAACCGTCACGTCAACATGAGCACTTCGGATCCCATTCAAGACCTGGTTGATGCACTCCACCGCACGCTCACCGCGGCATCTCCTTCACCACCTGCCGTCGCCAGTCCCATGGCTAAACCGGCGCCCTTCTCTGGCCTGGCGGAGGACTGCAACGGATTTCTCTTGCAGTGTACGCTGGTTCTGGAGATGCAACCGCACTTGTACCCAGACGATAAAGCGAAGGTGGCTTTCATAATCTCTCAACTGCATGGGAAAGCACTGCGATGGGCTGAACCTCTCTGGAATCAAGAAAACCCTGTTGTTCTTTCCCTGTCCAGCTTTATTTCCCATTTCAAGGAAGTTTTCGGAACGCCCGCGGGAGATTCATCTATCGGTGAGAGATTATGTAACTTGAAGCAAGGATCACTAACCGTGTCTGATTATGCCCTCCAGTTTCGTACTCTAGCTGCTGCAAGTGGCTGGAATGAACGAGCCCTCCTCACCTTGTATCGACAAGGTCTCGAGCCCCGTGTGCGGTTGCATCTCACTGCATACGAGGATTCCATCGGACTCGAAAAATTCATTCAACTCTCCATCAGGTTCGCCACTCGTATGCAGCTGTGCCTCGAAGAGCACCAGAACCAGCCCTTATTCCCAACGAACCTCCGCCAGCCTGAATCCGTCAGCCTCCCAGAACCAGCCAACGACCCTATGCAACTCGAAAACTCTCGTCTTTCGTCTACTGAGCGGCAGAGGAGGCTGACCCAGAATCTGTTTCTCTACTGTGGCCGTGCTGGGCATTACATCGCGGAATGCCCCACCCGTCCAGTTCGGCCCATGGTGAGTGTTATTTTGCCCACGCTAAACAAAATGAAACCACTCACAATTGTTGTAACACTTACTGCTGCCGAATTCTGTCTCCCAGTCAGTGCGCTCCTCGATTCTGGGTCAGCTGGTAACTTCATCTCCGGAGCCCTCTGCCACCAGCTTAAACTCAAGACAGCCCCCACGCCGAAGATTTACCAGATCCACGCGGTAACTGGAAGACCTCTGCGGCAAGTACGCTACAGTGTGGGACCTCTCCTCCTCCAAGTCGGAGTTCTTCATAAGGAGGAGATTCAATTGCTGGTTCTGGAGAACTCAACTGCTGACGTGATTCTAGGGCGCCCGTGGCTGGAGCAGCATAACCCCACCATCTCCTGGAGGACAGGAGAGATCCTGAAGTGGGGTAACCAATGCTTCCAAGACTGTTTTCCTGAGTTTCCAGTTCCTAGTCCTCCGAGTTCCAAAGTCATTCAAGTCTGTGCTACTACAGTGGAAAGCCCCCTAGAGAAACGTTCCACAGAAATTCCAGCGTGTTATTCCCACTTCAGAGATGTCTTCTGTCCAAAACAAGCCTCCAAGCTGCCTCCCCACCGGCCATGGGACTGCGCCATCGACCTCATCCCAGGTGAGCCAGTGCCCAGAGGGAAGATTTACTCCCTATCCGTTCCGGAGGAGAAAGCCATGGAGGAATACATCGACGAGGCTCTGAAACAAGGCTACATCCGACCGTCCACTTCCCCTGCTGCTTCCAGCTTTTTCTTCGTGGCTAAGAAGGACGGAGGCTTGCGGCCCTGCATTGACTACAGAGCACTCAACCAGATCACCGTCAAGTTCCGTTATCCCCTTCCCCTCGTCCCATCAGCCCTGGAACACCTGCGCGGCGCCACTGTGTTCACCAAGTTGGACCTCCGCAGCGCATACAACCTCATCAGAATACGTGAGGGGGACGAGTGGAAAACAGCTTTCGTGACACCTACTGGCCACTACGAGTACCTCGTTATGCCGTATGGACTGGTCAACGCCCCCTCCGTATTCCAAGACTTCATGCATGAGGTGCTCCGGGAGTTCCTGCACAGATCCGTCCTGGTCTACATAGACGATATCCTGATTTACTCCCGGAGCCTGGCCGAACATCGCCAACACGTTGCGGAGGTCCTCCAACGCCTGAGGGACCATCAGCTCTACCTTAAAGCCGAGAAGTGCACTTTCCACCAGCCCTCAGTGCAATTTCTCGGTTATAACATCGACCGCAGTGGCGTCCGCATGGACGAGAGGAAGGTCGCTGCTGTGAAAGACTGGCCCATTCCCACCTCCGTGAAAGAACTCCAACGTTTCCTAGGATTTGCTAATTTCTATCGTCGATTCATCCAGAATTACAGTTCCATCACCAGTCCACTCACCAACCTCCTCCGCAATAAGCCCAAGTCTCTGTCTTGGACGCCAGCAGCCACCCAGGCGTTTGAAAACCTGAAGACAGCGTTCACTACCGCTCCCCTCCTGGCGCACCCCGATCCTGATCTCCCCTTCGTCGTTGAGGTTGACGCCTCTACCACCGGAGTGGGAGCGGTACTGTCACAGCAGCAGGGGAATCCCAAGAAACTCCATCCATGTGCTTTCTTCTCCCGGAAACTCAACCCGGCGGAGGTAAACTATGACATCGGCAACCGTGAACTCCTTGCCATCAAGCTCGCCTTGGAAGAGTGGAGGCATTGGCTTGAGGGAGCAAAACATCCTTTCATGGTGCTAACAGACCACAAGAACCTGGGGTATCTACGGGATGCTAAGAGGTTGAACCCCCGCCAAGTGAGATGGGCTCTCTTTTTCACCCGTTTCAACTTTAACATCTCCTATCTCCCTGGCTCCAAGAATGTGAAAGCTGATGCCCTATCTCGTCTGTATAGTCTTGAGGAAAGCAATGAAGACCCAGAGCCCATAATCCCCGAGAAGCTCTTTGTGAATCCCATCTCTTGGTCAGAGGAAACGCTCCCCGAGTCCAATGCCTCCACCAACACTCCGCCGGGTTGCCCCACCGGATTGAAGTATGTTCCACGAGCACGACGCACTCCCCTCATCCACTCTTCACATACTTCACTGGGCTCTGGCCACCCAGGGGTCAACGAGACCCTCTCGCTGTTAAAACAGCGCTTCTGGTGGCCCAACATGACATCTGACGTCAGGAGGTACGTGCAGGGGTGCAGGGAATGTGCTATCTCCAAGAGCCCACGCCATCTTCCCTCCGTTAAACTCCAACCTCTGCCTGTTCCAACGCGCCCGTGGTCACACCTAGGAGTGGACTTCATAACCGACCTCCCAGTCTCCGAAGGATGCACCTGTGTGCTAGTGGTAGTGGATCGCTTTTCCAAGTCCTGTCGGTTACTCCCCCTACCTGGACTCCCCACAGCTATGGAAACCGCCGAACTGTTATTCAACCATGTGTTCCGTTACTATGGATTATCTGAAGATATTGTGTCCGACCGTGGGTCTCAATTCACTTCCCGGGTCTGGAAAGCCTTTTTCAAGCTCCTAGGTGTGGCCATCAGTCTGTCTTCCGGATACCATCCACAGACGAACGGGCAGACGGAGAGGAAGATTCAGGAGATAGGCCGTTTCCTCCGTACCTTCTGTCACGGCCACCAGGACTCCTGGAACCAGTTCCTGGGCTGGGCCGAGTACGCCCAGAATTCTCTCCGGCAACCCACCACTGGTCTTACTCCTTTCCAATGCGTACTCGGCTATCAGCCCCCACTGTTCCCCTGGGATGGGGAACCATCAGATGTCCCGGCGGTAGATTACTGGTTCCGGGAGAGCGAGAGGGTCTGGGACTCAGCTCATCTGCAGCTCCAACGGGCCCTACGCAGGCGCAGGTTGACAGCTGACCTT
Source organism: Mylopharyngodon piceus (assembly GCA_039654765.1). Classification (NCBI taxonomy): domain Eukaryota; kingdom Metazoa; phylum Chordata; class Actinopteri; order Cypriniformes; family Xenocyprididae; genus Mylopharyngodon; species Mylopharyngodon piceus. Next base: position 35,005,280 of record CM077451.1, on the reverse strand, counting down.
CGACGTTCCCACGCACCCCAGTACCAACCAGGACAGAAGGTTTGGCTGTCAACCCGGGACATCAAGATGCGCCTGCCGTGTAGGAAACTGAGTCCCCGGTTCGTTGGCCCCTTCACCATCCTCCGGCAAATCAACCCAGTCACCTATCACCTGCAACTTCCCCCTGAGTATCACATTCACCCAGTTTTCCATGTGTCACTTCTGAAGCCTCACCATCCCTCTGTTCTTCCCTCCACAGAGCCTGGCGACCTCGAAGATCCCCCTCCTCCACTCATCGTTGAGGACGGAGTGGCATACCAAGTCAAAGACATCTTGGACTCCTGGCGCCGTGGTGGTTTCCTAGAATATCTCGTGGATTGGGAAGGATACGGCCCCGAAGAGCGCTCATGGGTACCCAGAAATGATATCCTCGACCCTAGCCTTCTCGACGAGTTCCATTCCAGACATCCCAGCAGACCAGCTCCTCGTGGCAGAGGTCGACCACCACGACGTCGGGGTCCGCGGTCCTCAGGAGCGGACCGTGGAGGGGGGGGTAATGTCACAGACACGCCAGGCTCCACAGTCACCCAATCACAGCGCACTCCCTCTCCTGAGTACTGATCAGCCACACCTGTCACGCATCAGCACTCATCACCACAGCCACATAAAAGAGCACACTGAACACACACACACCGTCCGGTCTCGTTAACGCATACCTACATGCTATGCTTACCTCCAGGACTCCATTCGCTGTCTACTTACCTGTCTCCTGTGTTCTCCGTGATTCCTCGTGTCTCCACGTCCATCGTGAGTTCAGTGTGTCTCATCTGCTCCACGTTCGTCTGCATCCACGCAACCTGCAACAACAACAACCTGCATCAGAGCCAGCACCATCAACCAGCCACGTATCTACTTGTTTACACTCACCTGCATCACTCCAGCACGCTCTGTTGACTTCAATAAAACCCTGCTTTGCACTTACCTGTGTCTCCGCTCCCTTCTGTATGTAACACTATGAAACCTATATTATTCTGCGGACACCCCTTAGACAGCCAGCCATTAAGTGATGATAATCTGCTAACTATCTCATCACTCCGACGAACAGGAAGGGGACCAGAGCAGATTACTTTTCCTGACATTGTACTTGCGAGTTCACACACCTCTTTAATGTTAATTTTAGTGATGTCCGACTGGCGAAGTCGAACATCATTAGTGCCGACGTGAATAATGATTTTAGAGTATTTACGATTAGCATTAGCCAGCACTTGTAAATTTGCTTTGATGTCAGGTGCTCTGGCTCCCGGCAAACATGTGACTATGGTGGCTGGTGTCTCTATTTTCACGTTCCGTGTAATAGAATCGCCAATAACTAGGGCACTTTCAACAGGATTCTCAGTGGGTGTATGACTGAATGGGGAGAACCTGTTTGATGTTCTTATTGGAACGGAAGAGTGGTGTTTTCCGCGGCTAGGCCGCCTCACTGTTACCCAAGTGCCCTGCTGCGCGGGCTCTACAGCCGGAACCGAACAATGTACAGAGTTCACTAAGCTAGTCGCATCCAAAACAGTATCTGAAGGCCTTACATTCTTACTATCCTCAATTAAAGTTTGGATGCGTGTCTCTAATTCTGAGATTTTCTCTGTCAGCCTGACTATTTCCCTACATTTATGACACGTAAATCCCTCGTCGCTGACAGAGAAAGCTATACTGAACGTGGCAAACAGAACAGGATATAACACTAGGAGAGGATGACATGACTCACCGTGTTTGTAGACTGATCCGACTTACCACAGCTGTTTGATGAACGCGTTGAAAAGAAAATCAGCGCGCGAGAGACTGATGACAAGTTAACAAGCTAGCGAGATGCAAACGCGTTGTAACAGCGATTTAGATTCAAAGATTAAAAGTGAGTGTTTAGGGTGCCATTTGGGACAGGGCCTGTGTCAGCTCACAGGAGTGAAAATGTAGGAGTAGGAGTTTACATACCTGTGTGTCATATAACCATAAGCAAAAGAATTAATTACTATCTGAATTTACAGCAGAAATCCCAGATAGCATGTAATCATTGAAACAATGTTGAGTCAGTGTTGATGCGTCAATGCTAATTGCATTGAATTAACATTACAAAGTGATGTTGCTTCAGTATCACTCTTGCACCCTCAGTTAATGTTGAAGCAATATTGAGATTTAAAAAAAAAAAAAAAAAAAAAAAAAATCAATGATAAAATCATTAAATCAAAATTATGAAGTGATGTTGGTTCAATATCAAGTTTGCACCCACATTTAATGTTGAAACAATGGTAAACAAAAAATCAATGGTAATGTTATTGAATCAACATTACACTGATTGATTCTACATCACCGATGCAGAATCAATATTGAAATTACCAAAAGTAATCAATGGAAATAATGTTGAATCGATGTTACACTATGATGTTGATAATAATAAATACTGAATAAACACTGAAAATAACAAAAAATTATTTTTGGTAATATTGTTTGAAATCACTTTTGTTGAAACTGAAAATACAACTGAAATGTAATGAAAACATAAAACAATGTTTAAAACAAACATAAAACAATTTTTTTTCAATTTTTTTTAATCAATTAAATCTTCAATATCAAAAGAAAGCACTATTGTAGGGGGTCCAATTTTTCCAGCCGATTTTATCTCCAGCCCTTATTAAACACACCTGAAGCAACTAATCAAGGTCATTAGGATCAATGAAAACTTCCAGGCAGGTGTGTAGGAGCTAAACATGTAGAGGAATAAACACCTCTGAGCTATGGCCATTACCATGAAACTACATAGCATTTAAGTAACAAGTTTATCTTGAAGAATAAAAGAGCTTAGGTTTTTTCAATGAAAATTTCTTTAAAGGGATAGTTCACCCCAAAATGAAAATTCTCTCATCATTTACTCACCCTCAAGTTGTTCCAAACCTGTATGAGTTTCTTTCTTCTATTGAACACACACACAAAAAAATATATATTTTAAAGAATGTTGGTAACCAGACAGTTGACGGTACCCATTGATTTCCATAGTAGGAAAAAAATATATGGATGTCAATGGCTACCATCCACTGTCTGGTTACCAACATTTTTTAAAATATCTTCTTTTGTGTTCAACAGAAAAAAGAAACTTGTATAGGTTTGGAACAACTTGAGGGTGAATAAATGACAGATTTTTCATTCCAGGCTGAACTATCCCTTTAAAGCTGCAGATTGACCTTATGTAGACCTTAATCTCTTTAAATATCACAAAATAGCCATGTCAGCCACTTTCTCAATAAACTCAAGATGTTTTTTGTGATTGTGTTTCAGTGGAAACAGGCTAAACTGAACGGCAATCAGTTACATTCCTTAAATAGTGATTCAGGAATATGAATGATTAAGCAGTAATCAGGGAGCAGGAGTTAAGGCACAGGATAGCATCAAGTCCCAGGTCAGGTGATTATGCTGTCTACAACAACTTAATGTATAATCAATGTCAGCATTTTTTAATTGTCCATCTTCATCTGCCTTCACTCCTACTAAAGGAGTAATGTGCTCTGCAAGCACTGATGGATGCAAGACATGGGCTATGTATGAAGTGTGACATTCTTGCTCATGTTCATGACTCTTGCATTTCAAGAAATCTGTTAAATGATGTTAGAACTTTATTCAGGAAATTCCTGATAATCATTACTAAAGCAAGATGCATTTTTTTAAGAATGAAGAAAAATGGATGCTTTATTTAAGCACTTTAATAACTTTTTGATGTATCTAATTACAGTCAGTAACAATACAAATCAAACACAAATAACAACCACACAAAACAAAGGAACAGAGAATAATAAAGTAGATGCACCATTAGGCTTGTTCGAGATGCATCGGCACTGTGCAGACCGATCGACGTATGACATCAAAGTACCGTGAGAGAGATTTTAAAAGCATAAGGAGTCGTATGCTCTCCAATCGCTCTCGCGGTACTTTGATGTCATACACTGATCAGTCTGTGCAGCACTGATGCATCATGAACAAGCCTATTGTTTAAAACTGTGCTAGAGAAGTCATGTCAGGTGGTTCAACACACAAGACTTCTGTATAGGATGCACCTGTGTTTTCTCTCTAATGAGGAAGCATCAATTAGACTACTGAGAAGTGCACATGCAAAACCAAAATTGGCAGTGGCCAATTTCAAACTACAATAGGTGTTTTTCAACCATTTTTCAACAGACTTGCGAAAATCTTGAAGGCCCACCCATAAACTAAGGCCCCAGTGGATTAGAGCAAATCAGGTAAAGCGGTTGAAAATGCCCATGATGGTTTGAAAACACTCCACTGATTGGAAAACACCCAATAGTGTTCTGCAGAGATACACACCTGCAGGATGTTGTGGTCATCAAGTTCAAATCACTGTTAGTTCAATGTCACTGTCTCCACCCATGTGTTTCATCAAAATTTCAATGCTGATCCAACACACTTTAAACACTGAAATTTCAATCTCAACCAAAATGATGGTTTGGATCAAAACTCAACATTGTATCAATGTCACCATGCTATCTGGGTATATAGTAGCTATTAGGATTGCAATGAATGGAAGAAGTAAGGCCTGAGAGATGTCATTTGTTCTGACTCTATTACAGCTTTTAAAACAATAAGAGAAGATTTGGATGATGAAAATATTTATGATAATGCTGAGAATACAAGGAACTGAAAAAATGTAAACTTTTGTTTGCTTTCTGTTAATGTTGGTGTGGAGGGCAATGAGACAGCAGATAGGATTGCAAAGAGATCATTGAAATTAAAGGATGATGAAATAATGGAACTTCCCTTTGGAAAAGGTGTGGCCAATTCATTAATTGGAATGAATATTTGTGATTTGTGCCAGAAGTGGGACACAGATAACAAAGGGAGATACTATTACAACATACAGAAATCAGTTAAGATGAAGGCTCTTAAAGGAAAACACAGAAGAGAAGAAGTGCCTTTTCAAGATTAAAAAATCAAGTGCATATCAGATAAATGTGATGTTTATAATGTTCCTGAAACTGTTGACCATGCGTGATAGGATGTATGAGCTGGAACAAGGATGGAGTTTGCAGGGGATTTAGGACCAGCGCAAGGGTGTGACGATAACCTCTCCCCTCCAGCAACCTGTCACTCACATGAAATCACAGTAATAGCAAACAACAACCGTATAATCAATTCTGGATAGACAAAATCAAATCCTGCCCTACAATTTTTCTTGTTTGAGAAGCCATTTTACTTGGATACAAGTCATAATAGGGAAGAAAAGACTTTCACAACTTCTGTTTCATGCTGACTTTAAAGATACAGGGTTAGAACACAAGATATAGTGTGTGTTTTTGTTATTATTGTAGTAAATGGAATTACATAAAGCCCTGATGTTGCACACCCCAGTAGAGTAGCAGTATGAACCTAAACATGCGAACCCGCAGCACCAGTTTCTGGACAGCAGTGCCAGGCCAGCAGTCACTGGATGGAAGTAATAGCAGAGTTATTGACAACAGAAAAGCATGACAAACAGCTTTGGTGAGTAGTCTGTAATATTTCATTATATGGGGAACTAATTTATATAATTAAAGGGACCCTGACATGGATTTTTTTATGTTCTTTGAAGTTCACTTATAATGTTAATCACATTTTTTTACTCGAGAAAAAAAAAAAAACATACGCAGAATGATTTATAGGGGGCATCTCACTTAAGGCTTGACAGTAAACGGCCACTGTTATGATTGGCAAATGGCTGTTCTGTCTCGTGCTTCCCTTTAACATAACAGCCCCTGCTACTGCATGTGAGTAAGCATTTTGAAAACATTATCCATATAAAACCATCACTTTTACTCTTCCATTTGTCCTGTTGTCAGCAAACTCAAGCACGAGGAGTATGTCAGAAATTTAACAGGCATCTGCATACTGTATCCAGTGTAGACAGCATCAGTGATTAGAATGGGTCTTATTTGCTTTTGTTGTCTGGTGTAGCCATTAGGTGAAGGAATGCCAGTGGGCTGGGCATATGGTGCAATGACGTAGTGAACCGTGACTCTCGAAACTTGGCCCTCTCACCCCCTTTCCTTCATCAGGGAAAAAGTAAACAAAGCCTAAAATCAGCCTAGCTTACTGTGTCCTCTTCTATAAAACTGCATGTTATCTTTGACAAGAAATGCCACAAGCAAACATCAGAGTGAGTGTGAGAGTTATCACCAAAATTAAACAAAAACTAATAAAATGCAAATCATCATTACAGAAAATTGCATCATCACGCAATCGGTGTTTCACTTTAAGTGGAATATGGTGACAACTGGCCACAAAACCAACAAAACTGAATGCAAATCGACACATCACAACACACCAAAGCATATTAGCAACGTACACTTCCAAACATGTTGATAATAAATCATATCATTAGACTGGCACAGCAGCCGATTAAATGTATGTAACAGACCATATTAAACTTATGATTTGGGAAAAAAATGTACTATTACGCTGAATTACTGTTAATGTGCATGGTCACTTTGTTAGTAAATTTACAGATTGACCAGTAATTCTGCAAAATACCTGTTTTCTCAACTAAAGCTTAAAGGATTAGTCCACTTTCAAATAAAAATTTCCTGATAATTTACTCACCCCCATGTCATCCAAGATGTCCATGTCCTTCTTTCTTCAGTCGAAATGAAATTAAGGTTTTTGATGAAAAAACGCCGCGTTCGTTCCGTAAGTTGAATACAGCGTAAGCTTTTTGAAGAATACGGAAGGCGGTCTGGCGGAAGCCCTTGAAAGGCGATGGTTTTTGTTTATAAAACATATACATTTTTATTTTTTTTAAGAAAATGACAGATCGTTTTGCTAGATAAGACCCTTATTCCTCGTCTGGTATCATTAAAAAGCCCTTTGAAGCTGCACTGAAACTGTAATTTTGACCTTCAACCATTTGGGGCCAATTGAAGTCCACTATAAGGAGAATAATCCTGGAATGTTTTCATCAAAAACCTTAATTTCTTTTTGACTGAAGAAGAAAGGACATGGACATCTTGGATGACATGGGGGTGAGTAAATTATCAGGAAATTTTTATTTGAAAGTGAACTAATCCTTTAACATATAACAGTGGCAGCAGCGGCCAGAATAAAATGAGTCACGTAACCTATCAGATTTTAAATAACTTACCCAAACCGCAAGCAATTCCAGCCGTAAAGCTTTAGCTTCTTGATTGATGCTGTCATCATCATCCAGGGATATCTATCTCTTATAATCACTTTCAAAAGCTTTGGCTTTCTGCACAACATTAAGCTCTGGTGTTGGTCTTCCTTTGCCGATTAACTCCAGCTTTTCTTTAAAAGATAATCTCTAAAACGGTGTGGATAATAAATTAGCAACAATATCCTCATCATCAATGTTGCTTGCGGTTTCCATAGTGAATAGCGCTAGCTGTTTTATCAGCTGTTTTTTTCCCGATCGAGTTCCCCCAAAGACTATACAGGTGCTGGTCATATAATTAGAATATCATCAAAAAGTTTATTTATTTCACTAATTCCATTCAAAAAGTGAAACTTGTATATTATATTCATTCATTACACACAGACTGATATATTTCAAATGTCTATTTCTTTTAATTTTGATGATTATAACTGACAACTAAGGAAAATCCCAAATTCAGTATCTCAGAAAATTAGAATATTACCAATACAAAGAAAGGATTTTTAGAAATCTTGGCCAACTGAAAAGTATGAACATGAAAAGTATGAGCATGTACAGCACTCAATACTTAGTTGGGGCTCCTTTTGCCTGAATTACTGCAGCAATGCGGCGTGGCATGGAGTCAATCAGTCTGTGGCACTGCTCAGGTGTTATAAGAGCCCAGGTTGCTCTGATAGTGGCCTTCAGCTCTTCTGCATTGTTGGGTCTGGCATATCGCATCTTCCTCTTCACAATACCCCATAGATTTTCTATGGGGTTAAGGTCAGACGAGTTTGCTGGCCAATTAAGAACAGGGATACCATGGTCCTTAAACCAGGTACTGGCAGCTTTGGCACTGTGTGCAGGTGCCAAGTCCTGTTGGAAAATGAAATCTGCATCTCCATAAAGTTGGTCAGCAGCAGGAAGCATGAAGTGCTCTAAAACTTACTGGTATATGGCTGCGTTGACCTTGGACCTCAGAAAACACAGTGGACCAACACCAGCAGATGACATGGCACCCCAAACCATCACTGATTGTGGAAACTTTACACTGGACCTCAAGCAACATGGATTGTGTGCCTCTCCTCTCTTCCTCCAGACTCTGGGACCCTGATTTCCAAAGGAAATGCAAAATTTACTTTCATCAGAGAACATAACTTTGGACCACTCAGCAGCAGTCCAGTCCTTTTTGTCTTTAGCCCAGGCGAGACGCTTCTGACGCTGTCTGTTGTTCAAGAGTGGCTTGACACAAGGAATGCGACAGCTGAAACCCATGTCTTGCATACGTCTGTGCGTAGTGGTTCTTGAAGCACTGACTCCAGCTGCAGTCCACTCTTTGTGAATCTCCCCCACATTTTTGAATGGGTTTTGTTTCACAATCCTCTCCAGGGTGCGGTTATCCCTATTGCTTGTACACTTTTTTCTACCACATCTTTTCCTTCCCTTCGCCTCTCTATTAATGTGCTTGGACACAGAGCTCTGTGAACAGCCAGCCTCTTTTGCAATGACCTTTTGTGTCTTGCCCTCCTTGTGCAAGGTGTCAATGGTCGTCTTTTGGACAACTGTCAAGTCAGCAGTCTTCCCCATGATTGTGTAGCCTACAGAACTAGACTGAGAGACCATTTAAAGGCCTTTGCAGGTGTTTTGAGTTAATTGGCTGATTAGAGTGTGGCACCAGGTGTCTTCAATATTGAACCTTTTCACAATATTCTAATTTTCTGAGATACTGAATTTGGGATTTTCCTTAGTTGTCAGTTATAATCATCAAAATTAAAAGAAATAAACATTTGAAATATATCAGTCTGTGTGTAATGAATGAATATAATATACAAGTTTCACTTTTTGAATGGAATTAGTGAAATAAATCAACTTTTTGATGATATTCTAATTATATGACCAGCACCTGTAGATATAGAAAGCCTATTCACTGCCTAGTTCGCACTACAGGACTTTAAACGTCGGCAGATCGCTGTGCTGTTCAGACTACATGACTTGCTGTGGAGTCTTGAATTCGTTGTGGTGTTCACACTACGTGACACTACGTAAATGATCCACAACAGAGGGTTACACACTACACAAGCTGACAACAACTCGGTCTCCCAACGACTGTATCCGGTCCTCAAACCACATTTTATCACGAAAACACACGCGAGAAGTGGAAATCTTAAAAATCTTAAAAACGCTATCTCATGAAACAAAGGCGAATTTAAAGGGTAGGTCATACTGTGTTATTTCATCAGTCAATCATGAAAGTCTGGTGGTTGAAAGCTATTATATATTTGCAAGCGCGCGTCCAGTTACGTGCTAGAGTGAAAGAAATCCGCCTGCGAGCAGAGAGATTCGTTACATGGATGCGTTTTTGCATTTCAATAATGCACTCTCGACAATTGTCATTAAAATAACACCATAGAAATTGCCTCAAATGAACTATAAAAACGAGAAGAAAGTTGTGTCTGAAAGCTGCAGTCGTCTTTTTTTATTATTGGTTAAAATGAATGGAGAATATCTTGTGTTTTTCCGTGGGTACTCGACCATTTCTGTGGGTGCTCGGAATCGGCGCCTATGCTCTCACTGGCTGCCCTGCTAGAAATTTTATGTTCCCAGTACATTCTCAGAACGTCCCCACTGGTGTTAAAGGATTAGTCCACTTTCAAATAAAATTTTCCTGATAATTTACTCACTTCCATATCATCCAAGATGTCCATGTCCTTCTTTCTTCAGTCGAAAAGAAATTAAGGTTTTTGATAAAAACATTCCAGGATTATTCTCCTTATAGTGGACTTCAATGGTCAGCTTCAAAGGGCTTTAAATGATACCAGACGAGGAATAAGGGTCTTATCTAGTGAAACGATCGGTCATTTTCTAAAAAAATACAACTGTATATGCTTTATAAACACAAATGATCGCCTTGGAAGTGCTTCTGCTTTCCGTATTCTTCAAAAAGTTAACGCTGTATGTCCTACGCCTTCCCTATTCAACTTACGGAACGAACGCGGTGCCAGTTCCGTTTTTCCATAAGTAGAATAGGGAAGGCGTAGGACATACAGCGTAAGCTTTTTGAAGAATACGAAAGTGCAGTTTTGGCGGAACCACTTGGAAGGCGATCATTTGTTTATATAAAGCATATACATTTACATTTTTTTCGAAAATGACCGATCGTTTCGCTAGATAAGACCCTTATTCCTCGTCTGGTATCGTTTAAAGCTCTTTGAAGCTGCACTGAAACTGTAATTTTGACCTTCAACAGTGGAGTCCATTGAAGTCCACTATAAGGAGAATAATCCTGGAATGTTTTCATCAAAAACCTTAATTTCTTTTTGACTGAAGAAAGAAGGATATGGACATCTTGGATGACATGGGGGTGAGTAAATTATCAGGAAAATTTTATTTGAAAGTGAACTAATCCTTTAAGGACGTTGTCTAGTAACGTTCCCAGTACGTTCAGAGACAGTCACGATGTGGAGTTCTTTTAAGGGTTGGGGGACGTTATTTGGCGGACCTTCGCAGAACATTCAAGACGTTCTCTGAACGTTTAGGGAACCATAATTTATTTGGAAATGTTCTCAGAACGTCCCTGCTGCCCTTGTCAAAAAATTGAATCGAAAATTAGAGCTAAATTGACTGACAAAAGTGGCTGTTCAAACAAAAACAATTTTTTCTTAAATGTCTTACAAAAAAAAAGCTCTTTACAGGTATTTCCTGGATTATTATTATGAAACCTTTTCTATAAAATGCAAATCTCATGCAATAAGTCATTAACTGACAACAGCACATGCATGAGCTAATGTAACTGCTGTATCACTGCATCAGCAACTACACAGTTACTGCGGCCTTTAAATAAAACAACATGCAGCATGACATCAGTGTTTCTGGCTCATCACTGACTGAAGCACAGGCTCTACTCTCCAGCACAATGGTAACCTCACAAAACTCAGATAACAGAAACAGAACATTAACTAACAGATCTCTCTAGATCTCAGCATCTTCACTTATTACAAACCACTCTGACTTTATTTCTTTCATACAAATCTTCTTAATGAGGTGTTGATGTTTTATTAAAATTTATAAATGTCACCGTTACGGAGGTAAGCGCTTGCTTTAGTTGGGCTCCTGACCCTTGAAGTTTTAACTTTAATTTTTCTCCAATTGTTGTAACTGTGTGTTTCTAAAGCACGTTTGTTACAAAAAGAAGTTGTGAGAAAAAAAATCTGATCAAATGGATTTGGTTGCTCATTGTTGATGACTTCATCATCATACAGTGGCTTTATTCACTGATCTCTGAATATTGTATTTTTTTCATGTTGTTGTAGTCCTATGATAACGCATAAAATCCTGTCCTGCTTTGATATTTTGAAAGTTTTTGTGCAGAAATTATTCAGACAGGATCATGTAGACTCACACAGACATCAAGATTCTGCGTATGAACCTCAACAATGGTGACAAAATTTTCAGATAAACAGATCAGTTCTGAGCATCACAAAACAAGCTACTAAAGTCACAAAAAAGATTTTTGTTTATTCTCACCATTGTTGAGGTTCATACGCTGATTCATGATGTTTGTGTGAGTCTAAGCGACACCGCTCAAAACTCTGTCAGTATAATGAATTAAAAAAAAAGAAAAAGAAAACTCGTAAAAAAAGAAAAAACTAACCGTTAATTAATGCAAAACTAACAGTTAATACACTCAGAGTTTAGACTCTGGAGAGGATCAGTGAATCAGGACACTCCATGATGATTGAATTACCATCACTAAATAACCAAATTCATCTGATCAGAATTTCTCTGGCAATTTTCAAGGTTCCTTATATGACTTTAGGGGGACATTAGAATTTGGTTAATTTTATGGTCACATAAGAACATTACAAAGAGGATATTTGGGACATTAACAGAACGTTCCCACACGGTCCTCTGTTGGTCATTTAATAACGTTACCGATATGAGTTTAGGGGGACGTTCTATTTTGGTTATTTTATGGTTGCGCGAGAACGTTACAAAGAGGACATTTGGGAAGTTAACAGAACGTCCTATAGTAATAGTCCCCCAAACATTCACAGAACGTCCTGAGTGTTCCCTGAAGGTCCACCAAATAACGTCCCCCAACCCTGAAATAAAGTTTTTTCTATCAGTGTAAGAAGGGTATGCAGTTAATAGAAGTCCGCTCTCTATACGCTCTACACAGCGCTTCATGGCCATTGAATAGAGAATGGCCGGTATACCGCCCAGCACTAGTGCAAAGCATTCCATTTCCTGTTGCCAACAGATGGCGCTATGATTAACTGAATATTGGCATATACACTATATTGCCAAAAGTTTTGGAACGCCTGCCTTTACGTGCACATGAACTTTAATGACATCCCATTCTTAATCCGTAGGGTTTAATATGGAGTTGGCCCACTGTTTGCAGCTATAACAGCCTCGACTCTTCTGGGAAGGCTTTCCACAAGGTTTAGGATTGCGTTTATGGGAATTTTTGACCATTCTTCTAGAAGCGCATTTGTGAGGTCAGGCAGTGATGTTGGCGAGAAGGCCTGGCTTGCAGTCTCGCTCTAATTCATCCCAAAGGTGTTCTATCGGGTTGAGGTCAGGACTCTGTGTAGGCCAGTCAAGTTCCTCCACACCAAACTCGCTCATCCATGTCTTTATGGACCTTGCTTTGTGCACTGGTGCGCAGTCATGTTGGAACAGGAAGGGGCCATCCCCAAACTGTTCCCACAAAGTTGGGAGCATGAAATTGTCCAAAATGTCTTGGTATGCTGAAGCATTAAGAGTTCTTTTCACTGGAACTAAGGGGCTAAGCCCAACCCCTAAAAAACAACCCCACACCGTAATCCCCCCTCCACCAAACTTTACACTTGGCACAATGCAGTCAGGCAAATACCGTTCTCCTGGCAACCGCCAAACCCAGACTCGTCCATGGGATTGCCAGATAGAGAAGTGTGATTCGTCACTCCAGTGAACACGTCTCCACTGCTCTAGAGTCCAGTGGCAGCATGCTGTACATCACTGCATCCGACGCTTTGCATTGCACTTGGTGATGTAAGGATGTTTGGATGCAGCTGCTCGGCCATGGAAACCCATTCCATGAAGCTCTCTACGCACTGTTCTTGAGCTAATCTGAAGGCCACACGAAGTTTGGAGGTCTGTAGCTATTGACTCTGCAGAAAGTTGGCGACTTCTGCGCACTGTGCGCCTCAGCATGCGCTGACCCCCCTCTGTGATTTTACGTGGCCTACCACTTTGTGGCTGAGTTGCTGTTGTTCCCAATTGCTTCCACTTTTTTATGATACCACTAACAGTTGACCGTGGAATATTTAGTAGTGAGGAAATTTCACGAATGGACTTATTGCACAGGTGGCAACCTATCACGGTACCACGCTTGAATTCACTGAGCTCCTGAGAGCAACCCATTCTTTCACAAATGTTTGTAGAAGCAGTCTGCATGCCTAAGTGCTTGATTTTATACACCTGTGGCCATGGAAGTGATTGGAACACCTGAATTCAATGATTTGGAGGGGTGTCCCAGTACTTTTGGCAATATAGTGTAGATGTCTTTAGGCCAGGACTCTTATCAAACATGTGAAGTTTGGGGCAGATCGGACATTGTATGCCTGAGTACAACAGCTTCCTCTTTCATGGCGAAATATCAAACTTTGTCAGGCCGCCACAGACACGCCCTTCAGCGAAAACTCTTCGCAATTTAACGTCGCAAAGGCCTTTAGATTAGACTGCCCAAATATGATGTTGATCTGATTAAAGCTCTAGGAGGAGTTCGTTAAAGTACAACGTCTGGAAATGGCAAAAACTGCAAAACTTTTGCAGAGAAAACTCAAAATATCTCACTTCCTGTTGGGTTTTCAGATTTTGCACCCAGGGATTTTTTGTAGGTATTGGGCTGTTAGATCTGTCTACCGAATTTCATACCTGTACGTGAAACGTAGTGCGAAGGGCGCTTAATTGAAATTTTGTAGGTGGCGCTATCGAGCCCTTTTGGCACACCTAATTCTGAAACCTATATCAGACGTAAATTTTCACCACTTCTGACGTGTGTGCAAAGTTTCATGAGTTTTCGAGCATGTTTAGGCCCTCAAAAATACAATTCATTTCGGAGAAGAAGAATAATTGACTGAGCAATTCCAACAGGGTCCTCACACCATCGGTGCTCGGGCCCTAATTAACACATAAAGTGAATAAAGTGATGAATAAAGAAACAACATAAATTAAGATGTTTGTGACTGCTATCCAGATGTCACACCAAAGGTGTGTAATCCTGAAAAATGCAGGGAAACAATTAGTGTGTAATAATTTAACACTGCATTCTGTTGCACAAATGGCAAGTACAAATATCGTCATCACTAAACAATAAGTGCGCATAAAAATAGGTCTATTCACTATTTAAAGAACAATCTCGATGAGGTCAGTGCTAAGTGGGAGCTAGGGTGGGTACTGGCCACCCAGATGATTGTTTTGCAATCATTTGCGTGATTGTAACTGAGAGAGCTGTCTGAGGAGCTCCGTACCTGCCGCTAAGATACAAGACAACAAGCATAATTTCCTCTTCCTGTTGGACAAAATATGGGACATCTGATTACCACAGCAGTTGCTTACATCTGTTAATAGTTAATAAACTATTGCTTCAACTGATCTCTAACTTCTTTAACTTCAGTAAACACAGAAATTAACCGATCAAACTGCACATACCTCTCCTCAGTGCTCAGCCATGAAATAAACTGTGGTCGAAAGCTGATGACGTAACACCCAGGTAGGCACACCCTCATGTGATTATGATTGGTCAATTGATAAGCTTAAATCTGATTGGCTAAAGACTACGACTGATCCGAGTGGGAGGAGAGCTCTGCCAGGGAAGGCTTAAAAAAACACGCACGCAAATCCAAGGTGATTCACACGCGAATGATGATTTGCACATTCACATTCAAGGATAAACTCATAAATTTTAAACATGCAAATTTTTTTGTGCACAGTTGTATATCTACGAATTTTGTTTTGCATTTGTGAAATGTATTTTATGAATATATAAGTATATTTTGCACATGTGAATTGCTTTTTATGAGTATATATATTTTTACACGCATGTGAATTGTTTTTTGTGCACGTGAATTTGGTTTCATGCATGTGAAATTGGCTACGCATGTGTGCACTGTGTTTTTTGCGTGAATTATTAATGAGACTGATCTGCTTCCATATTCTATACACCTTATGTAGCCCCGCCCCTTTTATGTTTTCTGGTTTGTATTTCCACAGCTTGAAGGTAAGATCTTACGGATTTATGAATGAACCGCTCATTTTTAAATCTTCCTGGTCTACTAACATTTGTTATGACATCCGCTTCAAACATTACAATGTTCATGATGATGTTCGTTAACTCTACAATAAGTAAATACACTTCACCAGCTAATTACTCTTCGACAGAGATGCCATAGAAATATACAGAGCTACCGCTAAAAGGGTTAGTTCACCCAAAAATGAAAATGCTGTCATTAATTACTCACCCTCATGTTGTTCCAAACCCGTAAGACTTTTGTTCATCTTCGGAATGCAAATGAATACCTTTTTGATGAAATCTGATAGCTTTCTATCCCTCCATCGACAGCTTATGCAACTGAAAGTTTGACGCTTCAAAAAGTTCATAAAGAGATTGTAAAACTAATCCATATGAATTGAGTGGTTTAGTCCAAATTTTCTGAAGAGACTTGATTGCTTTATACTGTATGATGAACAGATTTAATTTAGGTTTTTATTCAGATATAAACATTGATCAGCGAACATAAACAGAAGCTCAACCGAACCTGATTGATGCGCGAGAACAAACCTCTTGCGGAAGCTCAAACGTGCTGTATAACACGAGAATGAACCTCATTGGTTCTCGCACACGTCAAGCAAACATGCTTGAGCTTCTGTTTACCACAACAGATGTGTGCGTTGATGAATGATTATATGTGAATAAGCCTAAATTCAATCTGTTCATCAGATAAAGCAAACGTGTCTCTTCAGAATATTTAGACTAAACCACTCAGTTCATATGGAATAGTTTTACGATCTCTTTGTAAACTTTTTGGAGCATCAAAAAGTTCAGTTGCGTACTGTATTTATCTATCTGTATTTATCTATCTATTATCTATCTGTAGCTGTCTATGGAGGGACAGAAAGCTCTCAGATTTCATCCAAATTTTACCTTTTGCACTTGTTTCTCTGGCGCAAAAGGTCTTACAGTCAAATGAGAAACACTTTTTAATAGGTTACATTAACTACACTAGTTAAAATTAATGTCAAAACACACTGATTATGTATTTGTTAATCTTGGTTAATATAATTTAAACATTTACTAATATAGTTTTTTTTTTAATAAAGAGTTTTATATTCTCATTTTATATTCTCATTGTACCATGTTTTTAAAAAATGCTGTATCATGATACATTATGCATATACGAATTGAAAAGTGACCGTATTTAAAAGTATCGTCTTTAAATATTGTAGCGACTGGCCTGGAGCTGCTGTCCTTAAACTGATGGCTCTGCCGTTCTGCAAGCGGATACTACTACAACGCGTAGGTTTGCTACCCGCCATTGTAATCGCGTAGACAGAGAGAGAAAGAGAGAGAGAGACAGAGAGAGAAAGAGAGAAAGAGAGAGCGAGCGAGCGAGAGCTTCTGCACATGCGCAGTTGGAGAAGTTTCGAAGTTGACTCCGGGGTGTTTCAACAGGAAGGCGGACATGTTGGTCAGGCAGTGGGAGAAAATCGGGCACCCAGTTTTTTTTTTTTTTTTTTTTTGAATAATAACATCGATTAAAGCTTGATTTATCCTTATAGTTACAGCATAGTGGATTACATACTTGTTGGAAAAGTAAAAGCCGGCGTGCGGACTAGAGGATATTTATTACAGAAGAATTGTAAAGGATCGTTTTAACCAGGATCTTGTTTTAACTGATCGAAATTTGTAAGGCGAAGTTTTTTTTTCGCCACTTCTCACTTTGCAGCTGTCAGAATCGTTTGGCCTGGCAGGCATTTATGGACAGAGGCCTGGAGAAACTTAATTTCATGTGGCCGCATGCTAACTCTGCAACATTTATTTTATCACTTATTTTTGCGTGGATATGATCTGTTTGTATGTTTTAAAAGAGCTTGTTCTCCACATATCTCCTGAAGCTAAATTAGCTTAGCGCAGTATAATCTGTTGCTGCTGCTTTTGTGTTTGCCAAGTTGTCATGGACTAATCCGACACCTTGTTTTGTTGTTGTTTTGTTTTTGAAAATGTGGCTTTTCGTCATCTCTCGGTGTTGTATACGTTTCAACGAGAGTGATAATAAGACAGTAAGACACAAAACGTTGCTTTGATCAAACTAGTACTTATTGCTTTGTGAGGGCAGAGGAAGTTGGCGAGTTCATTTGCTAACCTTCGCTAGTAAACTCACATCTTTTCCATACGTCTGAATCAAATCCATCGGATCAGTTATGAACATGTCTGCTGGAGAAAGTTTGACAGCTCGCTTCGAGAAGATCGATGCTATGCTGAAGGATCCCAAATCAGAGGTCAACACAGATTGTCTGCTGGTAAGTTTATCTGATTTATTGGAACTATGTTATTGCTTTTACAATGAATTTGTTTGGTTAATTGCTACTAAGGCCAGCACAATCGAATATAAATCATGACATGCATACAATACAGTACAATAATACGCTGTATACGCTGTAAATTTGCAAAACAGTGGAATCATGCTTTATGTATTGGTCATTCAAAACATGCCAACCTAGTAATCACTTGAGTCATATTTTGTGAGTGATGCTGAATTTAAACTTTAATAATTTATCTAAATTCCTACTGGTTTCTAAGAACTTGCTTGTAATGATAACTACCTTCATGCTAAAATTTGTCATGAATTACTATAATTACTATATTACATAATTACTTTACCAAAGTTACCTGTTTCAATTTGGAGTACAAACACAATCATTACAGGACCACTAGCCCCGGAACAACCAGGTTAAGTTTCTTGTTAAAGGAGGGAAAGTGATAGTTCATGCCTTTGCAGGGTTGAACTACAACCTTTTGGTAACCAGCAGGCCTCATGACCCATATTCCATGCTCAGATTTTTCAATGAACTTAAATTTGATATGCATTTTGTACTGCGCATTTACTTGCAGTTTGCATTGACGTGAAATGTGCAATTTGTAAATCGAGTTTATGAATTATTTCAGTGATTTCTTACGTTTGAGCATCACTATTTCCACTGTAGTAAATACAGGTCACAGGATTTCACAGTAATGCATTTAATCAGACAGCTTTAAATTATATGTGTGGATATAAATGCATATTTATATATGGCTGCAGACATTCATAACCCTTTTCGGTTGATAAATTACATGTGTTTATGTTTATAAAACCGATGGTTTCAGTCCTGGTTTTTGATTGGTCAATACAGTGTCCCAGCCCAAGTAAAGACTCCAATAAAGTAACAGCTGTGACAAGAAAGAGCTATTACCACATCATATATTTATTATTTACATTTGTGAATTTGGCATATGCTTTTCAGGTATGCATTTTATCGGTAACACTTTACAATAAGGTTTCATTAGTTAACTAAGAATTTATTAATCTTAGTTAATGTTAATTTCAACATTTACTAGTACATTATTAAAATCAAATGTTGTAATTGTTAACATTAGTTAATGCGCTGTGAACTTGAATGAACAAACAATGAACAGCTGGATTTTTATGAACTAACATTAACGAAGATTAATAAATACTGTAACAAATGTATTGCTCATTATTAGTTTATGTTAGTTAACAAATGAGACCTTATTGTAAAGTGTTACCTTATCAACTGATGCTGCTGTCCATGCAGCTGTTGGAGCTACAGGAAGGCTATATAGTTTTTTGTTTCATAGAATAGTTTTATGTCAGGGACTATATCTTCTAGCATAAGAGTTCTATTTTATAAATTCTCTTTAATGAAATAATGTCTTAATTTGTGTGCTTAATGTAACCATTTTATAAAAGCAATAAGGCAATTGAAGCCATGGTGTACTGTAAATATAGTCACTAGGGATGTAGATGGTTAACTGATTAACCAATCTTAACAATTTGTTCACCTAAAGTCATTGGTTAAAAGTTATTATTATTATATAATTATTATAATATTAATTATAATATAATTATTGTTTTGTAATGGAGGTAATTTGATGGGTTCTTGCAGCAAAGCACAGGCAAACGTAATGATTATGAATGTGTCCGAAAAAAAATAGCAAGGAGACATTTTAATTATTTATTAATAAACTAGTGTTTTCTGAGTCAGTGTCGGCTGCAAAGATGAAGTTGACGATGCTGCCTCGCCATCTTCGCAGTAGTGAACTCGCCTACAAAGAGAAATGCATCTTTCATACAGATTACATAAGCAGAGAGTATTTCTTTTCGATTTGAATTGGTTTGTTTAAAAGTAGACATTTCAAGTAATATTTCTCATGTCTGTGAGACAAGTATAGGCTATATGCTACGTTTCTGTTAATTTCTGTGTTGCACTCCAGTATTTCTGTTACACAACATGCATTTTCTTTCTCAACATTTTATGTTTCCAAAACTGTGTTTACCTGAATACTTGACAGGATGGGCATTTTGACAATTTTGTGTGTATTAGGTTTGGGCCGATAGACAATGCCATCGTCCATCGCCGATGGCTGACAGACATCACAACGTTGAGCCGGCATCGTGATTTTTCCCCCCCAGTCCCCAGCAACCTGCCTGCAAAAAAACCCCCATCTTAATTAATCGCACTATCGCCTAGTGCAATGCGTGCTTTCAATTTCCGCACAGTTACTTCAAATGTATAATTTTTTTTTCTGGTTAGGTAATAATAACATAATGAAGTTGTTCCCGATCACAATACAAATTACATTCAAAACAGTTCAATGAACACAATTTAAACCATAAAGACTTTATTGTGCAAAAAACAGCAAACGAATTATAGGCTACTAGATGTTTTACACAAACCACTGATATATATACACAGACCATGGTCCGCATCCGGACCCCAGCATGGATACCACCCCCACCCCCCCCGATATCATCGTCCATCACGATGTTTCACTGTAGACATCGTCTGATGCCAATTTGGTTGACATCGCCCCCAACCCTAGGGTGTATTCAACCGTTTGAAATAAAAAAAAAAAAACTCAATTTGGGACTCATGAGCTGTTTGAGAGGCAGCTTTATGTGCGCGCCACGTATTTACATGTAGATCAGTGGTGCACTCGCTGTTGGTGTGAACGTGAAACCTGCACGAATTAATAAAATTATGCGCAATACCTGCAAACAGAGTCCTTCTGCACATGTAACGGGTGGAATAATATTTACTATGGGGTGTTGAAATTAATCGTTTCTACGATGCATCACAAATTATACTATTTTACTGGTAAAATTAGACATTTGGCATTATCAAGACCCACAAATATTGCCCCATTGCATTATTATATATTATATTCAACATTAAATATTAGGGGTGTAATGGTACACAAACACAACGGTTCGGTACGTACATCAGTATTGAAGTCACTGTTCGGTACGGATTCGGTACAGCAGGGGGAGAAAAACTAAACATAAAATTGCTTCTTTTTTTTTTATAACAAAAACATGTAAATTGCACAAGGCAGGTTCTGCATTAACTTCTAAATTTAATAATAAAATTATTACTCCAATTCATTTTTGAAATATAATCATTTACACAGTTACTGTCATAACTTATTTTCATGACAAATTTATTTAAACATTAAATATTTAAGACATTACTAACAGGTAAAGTAAATATAATGAATAAATTTACTAATATATATTAATGAATTTAATAAATATATTCAATATAAGCTAATATAGTGCATATATTTAGTGAAATGCTCCTCTCTAGAGTTAATTTCTCCAGTGAACTAATGTGCTGTGGTAAATTACTTGCCTGAGGTAAATATGCTACATGAGATATTGTTCTCAAGCTGTTTTACTGATGTTGAGACACTGGTTGAGAGATTACACGCATATCTAGATCGTCTGTTGTTCTTCTTCTTCTCTGTTTCCTGTTGTGGTGCTTATCATACAGCGTTGCAATACTGCGAGTGCCCCTTCTGGACTGGAGTGTGAATTGCCTGTGACTGATTGTATTTGTTGTCTAACTTTTTTTCCGACGGAGGAAGACGGATGTTTTGACATAATTTTGTGTGTATCATTTGTGTGTATCATTTTTCTAACACAGTTCACTCGCATTTTCAATGCAGGCATTCATTGAATCTCTTTTACACAGACAAGCCACCTGCGCAGATTAATGCACTTACATGATAAGAATAAACTATCTAAAATGCTTTAAATCATCATATTACCTAAACTAAAAACGTGATATGGTGAGTTAAATTATGCTTTCACTTCGAGAAGTGCCGCTTTAAATGATGTTTGTGCTTTCACTGTGAGGAGAGCTGCTCCAGCGCATATGCGCTTCAGATGATCAATGACAGTTCTAATCGCAAAGCATGTCAAAATGACTATTCCCAAACTTTATTAGTTCATCCAAAAATTTAAATTCTTTCTTCATTTACTCACCCTCATGTCGTTTTCACGTGTCACGCACACACGTACATTTGAACGTCCATGTTTTCTACAGTGTGCATTGTAAATCTGTTCATCATATAAAGCCATTTATTATACTTTTATTATAATTATACTTTATAAATACAGTAAACTTAGTCTTGGATAAAACTAACTCTATATCATGAGTCATATTGTTTACATCAACAGTACATATCATCGCATTTTTATATCGCGATATAGTGATGTATCGTTACACCCCTAATATTTACATTGTCATTTGTGGTGCGGGTCGGGAATCAATAGGTACTATTGTGGACTGTGGGTCCAATTGCCAAGACTATTTTGACTCAGTTCGGTACCCACTGATAGGCAGCTGCTTTCAAACGTTCCCATGCTTATTTGTGTTCATGCTCTGTAGTCTGAAGTAGAGTTGTCAAAAGTACTGACTTCGGTACCACATCAGTACTGAAATTTTAAAAAATCTGAGGCTTTGAGCGCTGTTGAGTGTATTCGTAAACACCTCTGATTGGCCATTGTGTTGACGTGCTCATCGGATATGTCTGTGATTGGCTTCAATGATCAGCGCTTCAAAAACGTTGTAAATAGTCATCAATGACGCTCTTCACGAGCGCTCACACAAATACACACGGGAGCGTTTGAAAGCAGGTGTCTATCGCGGACCAGTCCGCTGGCTTTCAAACACTCCCGCTTTCAAAACACTTTCAAATTAAAACACTTCCGTGTGCCAATCACAGACATATCCGATGTGCGTGTCAACACAATGGCCAATCAGAGGTGTTTATGAATCCACTCAACAGCGCTCAAAGTATCACATTTTTAAAATTTCAGTACCGATTGGTACCGAAGTCGGTACTTTTTTTTTGACAACTCTGAAGACTGTCAAAGGTTTCTAATTACAACGTGATTTGCAGTGTTGAGCGTGGCCAATCGTGCTGCAACTGAAGTTATTGACAGCTTCAGTCATTAAGGGAGCGCTCTTTGCTCGCTTTGTGTATATAATCTATTCACAATTTGAATAAAAGTTTTAATTTTCATGCTGCTAAGAGGACCAACGGCCGCGTATACACTGCAGTTTCAGGAGAGACAACCGCATTTAAATGCAGAGTGAATCCACTAAAATATCCCTGATATTATATGACAGTAAAGGCTCATATTTGGCTATATGTTCTTTTAATTTTATGGAGACGTCTAAGCGTCTGTATAGTCTACGGTGTGATTTATGCACATTTGTTCAAAATAGCCTGTATGGGCAGATTGTTCACATGATGTGTATTGTATTGTATTGTAAAGTTTTGTATTGTTTACATGACAAATGCACATTCTCATCTTTTTTTCCTTTTAAATTATTACTATGTTGGGCGGCGTGTCTATTTTTCTTAAATACTTCAACTCTAAATGCCTGTGTTGGTTTGATTGCTTGTGTTACATGAGAAAATAAATATTTTTGTCTACAGAATTAAATTAGTGCTGCTGTCGGATAATGGGTTGGGTGTTCTGTAAGTACTATGGGTGTGGGTTTACCAAACAGGACCCATTCAGGCCTGCAACCCCGCACCGAAATTCCGTTTGGCCGATTTGTCTTAAGCTGGACTTTTGTTTTGACTGTGTGGTTTACGCATTTTTGAATGAGTATATTTACTCTTGTATTTACTTAATGGTGCCTAACTTTTTCTGCAGCAGTTTTTTTCTGCTAAAAAAAGAATTGATACCGCCATCTACAGGGCATTGAAGGTACTATATCTTGTGCGTTTTGCCCTTACTCACCCAAACTTGTCAACAAGGCTACATTATGTGAATGCGAGTGCATTAGCAGGTAGTTGCTGAATCGCAGGTGTTTAATATATGAGATGAGGACATGAAAAGGCCAGTGCAAGTAGGCTTTGACTATTTAATTTTACTTAATATTAATTTATTTATCTGTTATATTGAAGAGATCTTTTTGAAGGGTATTGGTTTACTTGTTACCTTGATTTATTGCAATATTGAGGTGTTTTTCATTTCTCGTTTTTGTGTTTCGCCTCCCTCCGCCATTTGACGGATGATGTCAGAGAAACGTCAGTAGGCTATAATAGATTATGGTCTATTATTGCATCGATGCAGAATCGTCCACATCTGCATCATGATGCATCGTAGAAACGATTAATTTCAACACCCCTACAGTCATTATTAGTAAAATAGTACTGTTAAATTAGTAAAAGTACTGAAACCATCAGCCAGCCACGTTGCTTTACAGTAGTGAATAACCCATTTCTATGAACAAAACGCATATGGAAAATAGAGGACACAGAGTGAGAAAGGTACATGAATCATGATCCAAGTTTTACGAAACATGAGAATTCTTTATATTAATAAGCGCTTCAAACAAAAGCATAGCTAAGCGTTTACCGCATCTTGACCTCTCGCGCTTTGACAGATGCGTGTGTTGTTTAATGCCTTTTACAGATAAGGATATATAACCATAAAATGTAAGTTATGTGCTTATTAATAAACACGTGTCAATGTTAGGAAGTCCCATGAGTATTTCCATTTTGCATATTCTGACAAACACGCATCTTGTTAAATTTCACAGACTTCAATGAATGAGCGCTGGTGGGCACATGCACGTCAGAGGGTGCTCAGTAGAATAGGAGCACAATAATTCTGACCAAAATACACATTTTTCTAAAATGTTTTTTTTTTGTTAGAAATTAAGTGTAGGTTTAATAATATTCATGTAACACAACTAATCAGTAAATTACACTAAAGTAACAGTAAATGCACTATTGTTGGTGTAGCCCATTAGTGTAGTATAAATACTATGTTCAGACGAGTGAATGTGTGTTCTTCATACCTCATACAAATTAACATTTTGTACTTTTGTTTGTGTTTATTATCATTTTTAATTTAGTTGTTTTAATTTCTGCTTCAAAATGGTAAGCAATCAGTTGTTTAGGTTTATAATGTAATGTTTGTATTTTAACCCCTTTTTGCTTATAATGTACATCACAGCCTACATATAGATACAGTCAAACCAAAAATTATTCAGATATTTTTGATATATTTTTACTAATGGGTGCAGGACACTATAGTTCATTTATGTAAGTGAGGATAGCAAAATAAAGTAAACTGTGACATATTATACCCAAAAATTGTTCATAGGCTACCAGTAAAACTGATAAATTTGGAACCAAAAATTATTCAGACACTTTGACCTGACCATGTTTTGCTTAAGTGTTATCTGACATAATTAAGATTATTTTTTTCTGACACAGTTTAACTCTGAGATCTTGTCATATTTTATTACCATTTTTTTAAAAACTATAGTGAATAAACTGTATTAATGAATGAAATGTTCAAGATGTCTGAATAAATTTTGGTTTGACTTAGGGGTGTGCGATATAACGATTTTTGATCGTGGGCGATTAAAATGTCTCCACGATCTGCTTATGAAGAAATATCGTAGTATCGTGCTACAGTGCTTTCTATCAGTTGCAGTTCCAGCGCCTCCGTCTCAGCATACTGTTCAACGTGACTTACATTCACATTTTAACGCAGCGGTAGAGTAATATTCGCGGGACACTTCAATCCACAAAAGTTCATTATTTCATGTGCCTTGCCGGTTAAACTTTTCTTTCGCGTGCTGATGCGCTGTTCTGACATGCGTTTTTCAGAGCGCGTTCACGCGAAGCGCACAGGCACTAAAAGCCTGTCAAACAGTGCCTGATTAGCTACTAAGTTATCTTTAGAGTCCGATTGCTCTAATACTGTCAAATACGCACAAAGTTTACATAAACACAGTTGGTTATGTCTAAAGTGAAAGTAAACATTTGAGAGAAAATTGGATGCGTGGCTGTATATTAGATATACGTGCAGGTCTTTAAAGTGACAGAGCAGCCTAATATTAACCATGCGGTCGCTTGTCCTTAAAGGGATAGTTCACTGTAATGTTGTTTCAAAACTGTATTAATTTCTTAAAATAAAATAAAATATTTTGGAGAATGTGGGTTAGCTGGACAGTTGCTGGTCTCTATTGACTTCCATGGTAGGAAAAACATAGTCACTGTGGACCAGCAACTGTCTGGTCACATTCTTCAAAATTAACTTTTTGCTCTTGACTTTAATACATTAGCTTTATTAAGAATCAATGTATAATTTATACAGTGAAGTCTAGTGTTATATTTTTATATTTGTTCATTTAATTTTTTACTTGAATGCTACTGTTAAATACATCTACTGTAGCTGAAAAAATAAATCATTTTATTAATTTCATTTGTATAATGTGTAGCCTATGTTTTTCTTCTTTTTTTAATAACAAAGATAAAATTAATAACAAATAATAACAAATAACATAAAAAATAATGACAAAGATTTTTATCTTTGCCACTTTGGCCTAAATGTCTGCCATTTTTAATTTTATTTTATATTTTGTTATTTTGTAAGGCTTTGTTTTTAAAATAGGGAAATTAGTTTGGCTGTAATGCTCAGTCACTTGCAAAATAGTAAAAACAACATGAAGAATCGTGATAAAAATCGTGAATCGTGATTTTCCTGAAAAAAATCGTGATATGATATGGCAAAAATATCGCCCACCCCTAGTTTGACTGTACATTCACGATATTTGTTTTCATAGGCTTTATATTACACATGGTTTGCAGGACAGCATTGGGCAGGATGTTGAATAATATTGTTTGAAATGATGTATTAAATAAATGTATGTGCTGCAGGTTTAATATATATGCGCTGTAATTATTTACATGCATGTAGGTTATCTACGTGCGTCTCAGAGCGGCTCCGTTCACAGTAAATGCTGCTCCACGTGAACTGTTATCATTTACATGAGTGGCGCGTCTCAAACTCCATCTCTTCGATTAACATTAATGACTGCAGCAGATTTATTAGGCAGCTGTCACTTTAAGAGCTGCACGGATCTATACTGTTACACATATGCGTTTTCTTTCTCAAATGTTAACATTCATTTAAGACATAACCGACTGTGCTTACGAGGATACTCACCAAAATGGCATTTTGACTTTTTTTTGTGTGTAGGCTATTTGACTGTTTAGGTGCGAATCCAAAAGCCACAGTAGGGCTGAACCTATTCAGAACCTCCAACCGACGTAATTTTCCCATGTCTTTTATTCCGTTTTTTTTAATCCTGTTAATAGGCCTACTTCCCACTTAAAGGGATAGTTCACCCAAAAATGAAAATTATGTCATCATTCACTCGCCCTCAAGTTGTTCCAAACCTGTATACATTTCTTTGTTCTGCTGAACACAAAGGAAGATATTTTGAAGGAAGTTTGTAACCAGGCCGCTTTGGGGCACCGTTGACTTCCATAGTAGGAACAAAAAATACTATGGAAGTCAATGGTGCCCCAGAATTGTTCAGTTTCCCACATTCTTCAAAATATATTCCTTTGTGTTCAACAGAACAAAGAAATTTATAAAGGTTTGGAACAACCTGAGGGTTAGTAAATGACGACGGAATTTTAATTTTTGGGTGAACTATCCCTTTAAAAACATACTACCGCGTGTGTAGCCACGTGACTCCGCCCTGTCCAGTCAACACGCAGGTGAACGCAGAGTCAACAAACAGAGACGGCGCGCGAGCGGTGAGCCTTGCGTCTTCACTAAACTTTGTCAGTTGTATGTGTTTTAAGGTTTGCCAGTTTAGACATTCAAGTGATTTAGACGATCGGATGTGTATTATTCATACCTGCAAACTAGTCGCTTTCCGGCGAAATTAGCCGTTTTGAATCAAAATATGTCATTTATGTGAATCGTGTAGATCTGAAGAGTTTTTTTTTTTTTTTCTCCGGGGGTGGGGGGTGTCAGGGTGAGTTTGCAGGTACAATAAATCAAAAATGGGCTACTTTCCCATAGACTGGAGTGAGACTATAAACGTCTCTCGAGCTGTCGTGATCTTTTTTGCCGCTCTGTGGTGTCACTGACATATCGCTGAAGCGCTTCAGTTCAAACAGAGGCAGAGCGCACGTGAACCAATCATCTCTTCCGCTTTACAACACGAAAAAAACATGAATGGATGTAGGAGGAATGAATACCGAAGGTATGTTGAAAGATACAGTACAACTTACCAAAATCCGTATCATGTCTCATGTAACGTTAATTGATCAATCATATCAATTGATCATCAATCATATCAATTGATCATCGTAACATTTACCTCAGAAAAGCTGTTCAGTGTCCAATAACTTGTTAGTCAGCTACAAAAATGAACTTAGAGAGGAGCATTTTGATATATATCAACTGTGACTATAGGCCATTGCATATTCATGTACTTAACATGTGCTTCAATACTGAATGTATAAAACCGTTTTATGACGGCCACCATTTAAATGTTTAGGCTGATATTAAAAATGAGTAGAAACATAATTATGTAATTAAAAATTTATTATAACATTATAATAACTTCTTTATGTGTAATTTATATGTAAGTAGCTTACAAATCAATTAATTTTAACCTTTAATATTATAATGATGTACCAGCTGTGGTTCCCTGTATAGTTAGTTAACATTAGTTGAGAGATATTTTTTCTTTGAGGAAATTTGCCATGTAATAGGCCCCAAATTAATCATTATTGAATTGAAGGTAATCAAATTGAAATCAAATCGCAAGCTTCTGAATCAAAATCGAATCCAATTGTGAAATTTGTGTCAGTGCCCAGCCCTAGTGTCAATAAATGTTTTTTTTTTTGTTTTGTTTTGTTTTAATTGAAGCAAATGTTGTTTTTTTCCATTTATTTTCTTGTGGGAGTGCACCAGAATGCTTAGTTTATATGTTAAAATCACAAAAATTTTCTCATGGGGGAGGATGTCCCCAAACCCCCCTACTAATATTTACATTGTAAACATGTCACCTTTTGCACTACTGTGGAGTTTGCAGGTATGATTATTATATTGAGCTACCGTGCTCGCGCAGCTGCGTTGTGGCACAAACACTCATACAAACAGTAACGTTAGCTGCACAAAATGTGAAGATCGCGTGCACTGAGGAGCAGAAACTAGTTGTCAGAGCTGTCCTGTGATTTATCACTAAAGTAGCTTAGAAACTCAAAAGTTATTATAGCATATATTTTTCTACTTTTGAAGTAACTATTTACAACCCACAGCTTCACAATTAATAGAGAGACGGTATGACTAATTCACACACGCAATCGCTCTCATTACGTACTGGTCCTGTGCTAATTTATCTTTATCTGATTTACAACAAGCAGAAATCTGTAAGAAATGTTGCGTACCATAGATAAAATAACTGCTGAAAGTGAGCTATGTCAGATCACTTTTTCAAAAGGAAAAAATATCCCACCTTTAATAGTCAAGCAAATTTACAGTACAAAACTTGTAAGTGAACTATGAGGTGAAAAAAAAAAAAAAAAAAAAAAAGTTCATTATTCGTAATCGAGGTAAAATGTTCAATTAATCGAGGTTTTGATTTTAGGTCGTAATCGTCCAGCCCTAGGCCACAGTATAGGCTACTTTGCTTATGCGTGTTCCGCCCCATCTCAGGGCGCGCTCAGATAGCCACCTAAGAAACAGTATCTCTTTCCCGTCTTAATGCACTTTTAAAAACACTGTTTAATATCAGGCAAGTCGTGCAGTTTAGCAACAGTAGACTGCGTTTTACAACACTCACTTATTTGGCTGATTTGGATGTTAAGTTTGGGCTTTTAGGGAGGAACCAAAGCGCATTGCAGTGAAGGAAAGGATGGTGCCCTGGGCGGAATGTGGCAGTGGCACAATAATCATTTTATGTCGATTATCTTGTTTTCATGATGGTTGGAAGCCAAAATCGAAATTGAAAAATCAATTGCGATTAATTGCACAGCCCTAAAATGTAGTGACTTGTCAATCGAAAAGCCTTCTCTATCGTTTAGGCTCAATGTTTCACCTGTTTTCCGCGTCAGTGTTGTTGAGAATGTCAGCGCTGTTTCATCTGGCATTAAATTACTTTAAATCATGAGGCATTTGATTTGTGGTTTGTAAAGAAGTACACTACACTGAACTCAAACACTTTTCACTGGATCTCACAGCGCTGTTTACTGGTCGCGTGAGTGGGACGGTCAGTCTATCAGTTATTTTTACGATTGATCTATTGATTATTTTCTAATTCGTTGATTAATCCTTTAGTTAACTTACCAATAATTAATAACCGTAACTTCTGCCATTAATCTTTCAGCATTTTATTCAAATATTTTCTCATGAAATACTTAATTAACAAAAATAAAATTCCCAGCATAAAAAATAAAGTGCCAAGAATAAAAAGGCGTCTATCAGTAATTCAGATGTCCATGATGGCTGCATTCAGTCACTGTTTGGAATTGACCCTTCGCAAAGACCCTCCCCCCTTAGTTACTGTTGCTTTGTCCGACAAGCCATGGCGCTGTCACACCACTCAGAGTGAAAAATACATCGCGGAGCAAAGAGGACACTGACAACACGTCAACAGACAAGACAGAGCAGGTTACTTATTATATTAAACAAAGTCCCAGCTTTCAAACTGTAATTTTTTAAGAAATACAAACAATAAAAACCGTTTTGTGGCTCTTTAATGTGTCGTGACAGATTGCTGTAGCGCCTCAGCTCAAACGGCTCGTGAACCGATCATCTCTTCCTACTAGTTAATTTATAGCATCAAATAAACATGAATGAACATGAGAAGGAATGTTGTTTCAAACGCGGAAAGACGTCAGTACACACCATTTTTCAAGTTCAAGTCCACCGAGGTTAATCTTCTAACTCCTCACTGCTTTGTCGGACAAAATGGCGGATTCGGCGTTATGATTGGTTAGATCGCTTGTCAATCAAACTCCCGGCGAAGGGTCAATTGACTGTGGAATAACTTGCATCTGTAATACCATCTAATCTTGTGCAAATATTGCAAATCTGTGAAGTTGGCAGACCATGTGATCAGGATATTAATAAAACAATTTCTATTCATTTGTTTATTAGGGGTAGGAATCTTTAGGCTCCTCACGATCCGATAAGATTCCGATTCTGGGAGTCACAGTCCAATTCCAAAACGATTCTTGATCTACTTTTTTTTTTTATTATTAAATAATTTGTTTACCGACTTGAAAATCTTAAAATCTTTTTTTATTTAATTACATATAATTATTAGTACTTTTTAAAGTAATTACAAATTAAAAAAATTAATTAAAATAATTGTAAGTTAAAAATTTTAAATATATAAACTAATAAAGCTTCAAAACATAAAAGCAAGTAGTAGCCTATAATAAAGAGGAACAAAGAAACATATTATAAGCAGTAAACAAAGAGTGCTTTCAGTATTTAAGAGTATCTGAACATTTTCTATTCAAGAGCTGTGAGTGATTTTTCTCTTTCTCAGCTTTAATGTTGTTGGATTATTACTGGTGACATCATAGACAGCAGGAGATCTAATAAGCTGCATTCACACTAATACACATATCTCTTTTGAAATATAAGATGTTTTTGTCCTGTCTAATCCCTTAAGACATAACTGAGTGTGTTTACATTAATTGCACGTCATAAAACAACTTACACGGAGTCGCACATAGCCGCATGCACAAGCATCTTCACAAAGCATGCGTCAGTATTTGAAATTGAAAGCAGCCTTCTGTCAGTGAGTTTAATACTTTTAATAGATAAGCCCACTTAGAGCATTTGTAAGGAAAATACCAGCGGGCGAAACCGCACACCGCAAGTGTAACATCAAGCAAAGGGCGTGTTTCTTACAGTGCATATCATGTGCAATGAGGCCGAAAATGTCGTTGTAATTCGCTTCAAACTTTCCAAACTTTATGAAAGATTATTTTGTGGAAGGTTCTAGTGGTGTATATATGTGTGTGTGTGTGTGTGTGTTTTTGTATATGTGGTTTATGAGGACACAAATGTGTATAATAACATGGTTAACAACGTAAACCTAATGGCTTAAAAAAACATACTGAACAGTGTTTTTTTGAAATTTAAAAAATGCAGACAGTTTTCTGTGATGGGTAGGTTTAGGGGTAGGGGTAGTGTAGGGGCATAGAATATACAGTTTGTACAGTATAAAAACCATTACGTCTATGGAGAGTCCCCGTAAACCATATATACAAGTGTGTGTGTGTGTGTGTGTGTGTGTGTGTGTGAGAGAGAGGAATTGGAAGCAAGCCGAATACGGGTGTTTGAATACGTCATTGCGCATCTGTGGTTAAAAACTATGAATCAGAATCGTTAGAGAATCGCGATACATCGATATTTGCTCCCGCACCTATTGTTTATGTACAAATGAAATGAAAGCATTCTGAGAAATCCATATTTGAGAAATCAAATGAATGATTTGTGCCAAAATGAATATCCTTATCATATATCCTGGCCAACTTTAACTAAGGTCTGTACGTGCACTAAACTGGTGCAGCTTATCTTGATTTAATAATAATAATTTAATAATTGATTCTTCAGACAGACAGGCTCACTAAAGAAAAGAACGCAGGGCAGTGAATTCCTCTACAGGAGAGTCTTGGAAAGAAAATTAAATGATCCCAGGTAGAATGTAGCCTATGCCACTGAGTCTGTTTAGCTTGTTTTGCTCAGTAGGTTTATATTATCTATTTGTTCTATAGGGTAAATATTATAATGGTAATTATTACAGCTATCTAGGGCTTCTAAAGCCCTTTAAGTTTCTCAAACTCCCAGTAAATAAACACCACATATAATGAGGGTGGACTTGAATAACCCATTTAATGATTCTAAGTTTGTTTAAAGTTATTCCTCCCCAATTACGCATTAAATACAGGTTCGGCATTGTGGGGTAGTGGATGCACATGTTTTAGGGAAATCACTCTCCCCATTAGATTCCATTAAATAGTCTTCTAGTCTTCATAGGGTCCATATAAAAAAAAAAAAAAATTAAATAAAATAAAATTATGAATAGTGTTTAGTATAGTATTCCAACCGCAATACATTATATAATTATACAAAAAAATGTTACGTTTATGTTATGCAGAAAATTATACATAAAATATTGATTGGGTTGGGTTCTTGGAACCTTACTGGGAAAGTTTAGAATGAAGAACTCCCTAGCAGTGAATAAATGGTAATGCGGTGTCTATAGATTGGAATTGATGGATAATAAAAAAGTGCTGTTAAATTGGCTGTGAATTATATGGCACAAGTGATCGATAAATACAAATACCTTTCAGTTATACACATTTGTATAGGTTTAAGCCTTGTGTTTTCTCTCACAAAGAGCAAACAGAAAGGGTAGAGATACTTTTGTTTTATTCATCTGAAGCTTTCACCTCTGGCCAGTTCTTACCCGTCTTTTCATTGTGTATCGCCTCACCTGTTCCTGTATCAGCCTCTAATACTTCCTATTCCAGGGTTAGTTCGAGATATGACATGTCTAATGCAGCTACAATGTTCAGAGAGTCTAGAACTGCATGTAGCTCAGGGCAACTGGCCGATCAAACCCACTTTGTGCTTGGTAAGCTCATGACAGTTTCTTGTGGTACACTGGGGTTGATTCTTTTCCCTGGCCACCTCTGCCATGAGCGACCTGCATCAGTATTTCCAGCATATGTTATATTTTCCTCTGACTTTACATTCCTGGAGGAATGTATCAGAAATTACATTTTCAACAACATTTCTCACCGCACACTGACCTAATTTTGATTTTGTGACACTAGAGTTCCTTTTAAAAATGTGATGTGCTTAAGTCATTGTTAAGGTCCTACCTACTCTACAAATGACATCAACTAGAACATAACTGGTTGCACAAAATGCAAAATAACCAGACTATGCTTTGGGGTTTTTTAGACAGATGAATATAGAACACATCTAGCCTATTCAAAGGTTAGTGGTAGCCACTATAATACAGGAAGTGCTCTTTTAGTTGATATAAATAACAATTTGAACAACAACAACAACAAAAAAGCTATAGATAAAGAGTAGAATACATTTATTGTCATATCTTTAATGCCAGATGTATGCATTTACACAGGAATTACTTAATGTTATGTGGTTAATGTTTTAAACTACATTTCAAATATAAAAATTAGAATGATTTAAAAAATAAAATTATACTTTTTAAATATGAAACTAACACCCCCTTTAGGTGGCAGCAATTCACTGTCTGAATGAGTCAGTCATTGGTTCATTAATTTAACTGATGCAGCTTCATTCAGCAACGAAGCAAGTATGATTGTGACTTTATGAATGGGTCATTGAGCCATTAATTCAAACAATTTGTTAAAAAAAACGTGGATTCATTCAGGAGGCATGCTGTGGTTTTGCTGTGACTTTGTTGGGAATTTTTTTTTTTTGGTGGAGCAAAAACAATGAGTTGTGTCTTAAATTATTGCTACTCAATAATAACTTCTTGTTTCTGGAACGGTTGCATAAAATCAGCGTCACGTTTGCGATCGTGCTGATTTTTGTTGGATGTAATCAAACTGTTTCTATTGGAATTATCACAATCACCATCACAATTCTTTAGACCCAAACTTGAAAAAAACAAACTGGTCTACTCAAAACTATCTACTCTATCAGCTGATCAGTTTTAAATACTGCAAAAAGGAATGGAACAAGAGTCCGCTTCCATGAGCTTTCACTCTCAAAGAGCTTTTGTATTAGATCTCATCTCGTTGAACTAAAATGAATGAATTCATTAAAATCAGGATAAGTCTTAACTCCTCTGTGAAGTGAAAGCATGTCTTCAATACATCACACAATTCACTGACAGATGCAGGAACACCTGAGTAATGGGCAACCTTCAGGAATCTTCTGGTCTTCCAAACAGGAGATTCCATTTTACTGGTCCTTTAATCTAAAATACAGAGAGATAATAAAATAAGCATGTATATTTTTGTAAGGAAACATTTATTGTAACTAGGGATGCACGATATATCGGCCACCATATTGGTATTGGCTGATATATGTTCACTTTTTTAATGTTATCGTTATCAGCATGCTAAGACAATTTGGCCGATATATTAAAGCTGATAAATAATGGATTATTTACCTTAGCTGAGACCTTCGGATGCGCACTGTCCGCCATTATGGTTTTGAATTGCTTGAAATATGATTGAAATCACTTCAAAAAGGAAAATATAGTTAAGTACAATGTACAGCGCAAGTCTGTCATTTATGCTACATAATATTATAATGAGAACATTATAATTGTGTGCTTGGGACATGGCTTTTAATGGTGAGACTTTTTGTAATCAGGCTCTCAAAAATTATATAAAAACTTTGATTTAAATTTATCAGTTAATATATCGGTGCATCCCTAATTGTAACCGTAATAAGACCAAATAATTGACAATCATATCGACTATAGGTGATTTAAGAAACAAAGAAGGTGCTGCTGATTTAAGGCTATTAAAATTATTTGCATTTTTCCTCAATTAAAAAAGGTATGTCTAGTCACATTTACAAACAAAACACTGCATAGTCTTTCAGTTGTGTATTTTAATTAAATGCACAACTATTTTTATTAAATCTACAAAAGTTCAATTCATTCAAGAGCAGTGATTGATTTTCTTTTTCTTTTGTTGTCCGATTAACATTAAAGGGATATTTCATGCAAAAATAAAGATTCTGTCATAATTTACCCTGATCTTGTTCCATACCTATAAAACTTTGTTTAATCTTTAAAACAGAAATTAGGAGGATTTTTTTAATGAAACCTGGGAGGTTTCTCTCCCTCCATTGAAAGTCCAGGTAACCAAAACTTAAAAGATCCACAAAAGTTATAAAGGTGTTGTAAAACAAATCCATATGAATAGAGTGGTTTAATCTAGGTTTTGTGAAGAGATATGATCGCTTTATATAGGTTGAGGATGAATAGTAATGATCTTTGAAGACTAGCTCCCAGGCCTCTGAACACGAGAGTATTGTTTTTGCCCTTAAGAAGTTGCCATTGATAAATGGAGTCTTTTGCTCACCCCCTCCCTCCAGCACCCTGCAGCCACCCTACCCACCTCTTAATAAAATTCCTAGCTAATCAAAAAACCTCTTGTCTTGGACCACAGGGTGGCTCCAAGGTTATGTGTGTTACAGTGCAATGCTTTATGGTCCATGTATATTCTTGTGGTCTGAGGCACAGATTTGCAGTTCGGAAAAAAAATTGCTGATTTATGAATAGAAGGACTTGATCCCAGACAAGCAAAGTTTGAGTCATTTGGAAAAATGAAACTTTTGTTGGAGCAATTTTTTTCCCTTCCATAATAGTGTCACACTAACTATATGGACCATTGGATGTATCTAGAGCAGTTGATAATCTTTTGACAGTTTACAAAATATTTGAAACATTGTTTCTAGCACTTGAAGACAAGTTTGATACGCGCCAGTACGCACATCTCATCATGTCTCCAGAGCAGTGTGAGATGCATATTCCATCTGCAGTGTTTAGAGTTACAGCCTATGTCCTCTGATCTCATTTGCTTTTTGTTCATCTTCTGGTCCTTGCAAGGTCTTGCTTCAGTCAGATGAAATGAAGAGCAAGGACTTTACCTGATAGCTTTGTAGTGTCATGTGAATTTGAAAACCAGGACATATAAAAACATCCAAAAAACAAACCGTGTGTAAAGAAACTACTGAGACCCTATCACAATTGACATGGACCAGAACAGGGACTGTGTGAATTAAACAAGAACCTTTTTTCATTACAGTACAGGAGAAATATGAACCTTGTCAGAGTTTAATATGATGACAAATGAAAACAAGGCTATGTGTACATGCAAACTTATATCAATTGATGCCTGAATTGAACTAAAAAAAGTCCTTCCTGTTATTTACCTCAGTCATTGTTATTGCACTTGATCTGAAGGAAATATCGAACTAATTGAAAAAGGTGGTGTGGAACGTAAAAATTTATTAAATAGGAAAATATTACACATTTGCATATGACTGCCTGCCTCTAGAGCAAGACATCGAAGTATAGTTATACACATTGCACTCTTGTGTCTTTCGCAGCGTCTCGCACATGACATGGCGTTCTAAAAACAACGGCACTCAAGTTAAAATCAGTTCAACTTTTAAAAAACGTGTCTCAAGACCTTGCATTTTTCCCCCATTCCACTGCCTGCGTCTCTGTGTGAACGAGCCCTTACAGTTTTGAATGATGTAAAAAATTATGTAAAAATGACGAAGTATTTTAAGTTGTTTCCGTATTTTCAGAAAAAATGCCAGTGAACGCGCTGGCGCCATGTCATGCAGTAAGCATGCTAATACATTATCTTCCACACTCCGAACAAACACTTGGATATGTGCTTAATAATAGTGCACCAATAACTAGGTTAACATTACAGTGAGCAGCCATGTAAAGTTGCTACTACTTACATGTTTCAAATGATAAGCAATATTTGAGGTTGATGGATGATAGGCAAACATTTGGATTTCCTGCCCGACATACTGTAATTTCCACAAGGACCCACCATTAATGATCTGTCCCTACATGACTACATGACTTCGCCACAATTTTTTTTTCTGCAACTATCTGACTAATAAAATTTTGGTCGACTAAGCCTCTTCTAGTCGATTAACGATTAGTCAACTATTAGGGGCCAGCCCTACACTGGATACAGTATACAGGTGCCTGTTCCATTTTTGACATACGCCACGCGCATGAGCTCCTTCTGACAACAGAACAAATGACAGAGTAAAAGAACATTTGCTTTGACGTGTCTATGTTTAAAACACTTGTTTGCGTCTCTGTACAGTTTTCAGAAGGAGTTTAAGGCTTTATTTTTAATGTTGTCCTGGATTGTTACGAAGGATTATATGTTTGTTCTGAGCATTTGACTGGAGATTGTTGTGTAAACGAGACACATTGTAAATGGAGAGTTTGCAAAGAAACTTTTGTTGAAAGACTGAATGAAATAGCCAGCTGTATTGGATCTGGCAGCAGCTATAAGCGGAAGAAAACAATTTCATAATGCTTCCTTTGTAAATGATTATTTTATATGGATAATGTTTTCGAAACCCTTGTGACCAAAGGTGGGGGCATTGATAGTTTTTCGCATCAGTGGCCGTTTACTGATGTCCTTTAAAACGAATAATTTCAAACTGACCAGATTAAGGGTTGAAAATAATTTTTGCGAATGTGCAAAAAACGTTTATTAACGTTATAAGTTAACCTCCAGGAACATACTAAAACTAGAACATACTAAAAAAAAATCATATGAATCAAATGGTGCCCTTTACCAGCTACAGAGAAAGTGATAGCCAGGTAACAGAAAAGCAACCCTCTACAATGCACGTAATCACTCGCATATGCGACTAAATTTTCTCTCTGGGCGACTAAATGATGCCTAACATTAGCCATTGGCTAATAAATTGTTAGATTTCACTCGCCAGTGTGTGAGTTATGGCTAAGTTTAAGTTTAGCATAGATATATTTTCACCTATCAAACAATTAGCTGAGTTAGCTGACTTAAGCCCCCAATATACTTGAAATCGAAGAACGAACTAGTCGGACACTTTGAACAAAATCAGGCCAAAATGAAGTTTGTTTCGGGAGTTCGAAACAGCTTTCTGGTTAAGTTTGTTACGGCTGGTAAACACCTTCTTACTACCATTGGTCTGTGGTGATATACGTGATAGGTAGGTGTGCGGTGCGCTGAGGATCCACCTTCTTGATCTGAAAATCTTCTCTGGTTCATTTCTTCCATTCAATCTGTCAAGGTCGGACCTCTGTAAACATGAACACACTGGAGAGCCGCTTTATAGTAGAAAATGAAGTTGTAATTCTAATTGAAAAAGACACTGACATTGGGTTTTTTTCATGTGTAATACTGTAAAGCTGCTTAGATGCTTCACTGCTATTTTCTGACCGCAGTCATTTTTGTTGTTTATTTTGTTATTGAGAGGAACGCGCACAGCATATTTTCATATTGATCTAAACGTCACTCTCAGTAGTGTGGGAGGCACTGGGATGTTCGCTAACAGTATACTACCGGTCACGTATTTCAAACCTCCTTTTACCCCTAAGTGAAGAATGAAAAAGAACTTCACTGTGAGTGTATCGGGGCCTTTACTGTTTGGTACATGCATGTAGCATTAATCGTTGCCAGTTAGGGAGAGTAAGATGCTTCATTGAGAGTTTAGTAACAGGGACATTAATTTATTTATCAGATCATCAGAAGGCAAGATGTTACATACTGCATCTGTATCAGTGTTGCTGGCATGTAAAACTGTGTAAAGAAGGCTGCTGAGTATGGGGTCAACTAGATAATCTTCTGTAGCTCAACAAGTCTTCCTCCTTATACTCTTTAGACAAGGCCTATACCACACAACAGATCTGGATTAGTGGTTTAGTTGTACCATATGTCACGTGTCACTTCTGGAAAAAAGACTTTGTTTCAGCCTTATATGGTTGTTTCTTTGAGTTTTATTTAATTATTAATATAAAAACACCACTTTGTACAGTATTGTCTAGTTGATAATCAGGTTGTAAAACTAATCTAAAACAGTTTTTTAGATTGAAATGTGTCATACTGACAAAGCATGGCACTTCTTTTACATCTCTCACTAGCAGATTTGTTTTTTCGCCCTGAGGTTGTGTTAACTGTTTAAAGACTTCCGGGCTTTCTCATGCTTTATGTCACGTAATTACTAGAGAAACTCCCTTCTGTGGTTTTGTTGGTGCTTGCTTAAGTGTTAGGTGAATGAGTGGTGAGTAAGGCTGTTTCAGAACAGACTTGCGTTCTCGTGAAGACCGGTCTTGCCAACCTATCTATCAACCTAGAATGAACTTGGAAGGACACAGAACACATCTTTGTGAGAATTAAGATGTGCTGTGATCCTAAACTGTCCATCCCAGCACATTCCAGACTGCACCACCTAGTGCACAATAAATAAAATATTACATTCAGGTTATAGAGTGATAGGGTTATATCCAGTATTTACAGCATTTACTTTGTACTACTTTTGGTTCTAGTACACAGCCTCCTAAAACAGCAGACGTTCATTGTAAGGTAATTTCGGCATATGGGAAGGGTCATGAAGCATCAGCATACTACTCCTGGTTGATTCAAAATCTTGGTGATGGAGCTTTATTAGCTCTTAAGAAAATATGAGAAAGAGATCTGACATTAACATTCGATGACGAGGAATGGCATAGAGTTTTAAGGAATGTCAAAACGGCATCTAGAGATGCAAGAATACGCCTTATACAATTCAAGTTCAAGTTCACCGTTTTTACTGGACTCCTTCCAGACTGTTTAGGCTTGGGTTAAAAGACCTTATTGCTGGAGACGTAAGATGTAAGGATGGAGACTTAACTCATGCCCTCTGGTTTTGTACAAAAATTTAGGATTTCTGGACACATTTGCACTGTTTTGGATACTCATGTTTCACTATGTCCTCAATTGTTTATTTTAGGTGGGTGGACAGACAGTGAAATAAGAAACAAACACGTGAGATACTGGGTACAAACCAGTTTAATGATTGGCAGACATATAATTGTTAGGAGCTGGAAGTCAGAGGAGACCCCTTCCTTTCAGGAATGGGTAGCAGAATTAGGTAGAGTGGCTGCATTTGAAAATAGGTCTTATAAACAGACGGACAAATTAAAATTATTTATAAGAAATGGTCCAGATATTTATCTTATTTGGAAAAGGGGCAGTAATAATTATGTGTAAGAAACATGTTCACAGTCAAGTTTAATTGTGACGTGTTGTAATATGTTTTTATTTATTTTTATTTATTTTGTTATAAATATTATTCTCCTTTTCTCACCAATAAATGCTGGAAGTTATATTTATTGTATTGAATTATATAGCCAAGTTGTGACCTCAAGCTGTAGTTGGGGATTTCTTGTGGGGGTGGGGTGGGGTGGGTGTTGATATTGGGGTGAAAATGTTGATTCTGTACAGATGTATTGTGTTGTATACTGAAAAGTGTCTGAGAATCAATAAAAAATTGTTAATCTCAAATAAAATATTGCAAATGCCATAACCTATTAACCTATTAAAACACTTATTATTTTTATATTTTTATGCCCATGCTTTTTCAATGTTACATATTATACCAATAAAAAGTACTGCAGGCTTTCTCCATGTCTTCATCACTTTAATTATGCCAAACAAAACAACAAATGTTTGTTCTCATCAGCGGTCACACATTTATGAGCTTGCTGCGGAAACCTCTTCAGTAAGAACAAAGGTTTAAAACTTACAGGCTTCTGCCCACAATGACTTCTGGGATTTCTATTGGTTTGTTTCTGCGTTCAGTGCATCCTTTATCAAAAACACATTCAGGTAATTTTATGTGTCCTTTGTGCTTATTTTCTTGAGGATTGGGGTTGAACTTTGGTGGATGCTGATGATATTTAATGAATACACAAAGATACTAGATTGCATAAGGACCCATGTTGAGAAACGGCCAAAGTCTCAGCTGTGATGTTGTCACTAGAACGTGTGCAGCGAAGCACAGCTAATGCATGGAATGTATTTCAGACTGTTAAAGTGGTTTAGGCGTGATTTTGATGGCAGGTAGGTGAAGCAAAATGGTTTCTTTCTATTCTAAAGAAAAGGATTGTTTCATAAACATATCATAATTTCCGCTTTAAAACTAGGTTTTTATATTTTCTGAAGAAAATGAGTGGTGCTTGTCAATATGAAACTGCCCGTTTCTGTTTCATTCTATACCCTGTGTGAATGTCTCTTAATGCAGCACTTATCTCACTTAACACATGCCAATGTCTGTGTCCCAAACGCCACTTCACAACGGAATTCGAACGTGTACCACATTTTGTTGAAATTTTTTGCTTCCGTGCATTACTGTAATACTGTGCTGTAGTGACACCGTTAAACATGCACTATTGTGGGTGGTTGGCTTTGCATTGCTCTGTGCAGTCGTTGATCTTTAGATATGGCTCAGTTCCCTCCTTCAGTGTTCCTGTGTTCCTCATCTGCTTGGACATGCAGAATCTCCTCTGACAGACCATCACAATAGTGTTTGGCATATCTTCCACCTTAACAGTCATGAAAACACCTATTTCAGCACTCTTTAGTTCTCACAGTTTTAAAAAATTATGAAGATGATGGACTTTTGGAAAAGCTGTGGAGTGCAGGGCACAACAACGGCTTCAGATCCAGTCAGTCTAATTTCTGATTCATTAAAGGAAATGTTCACCTAAAAATAAAAATTTCCTGATTATTTACTCACCCAAGGCCATTCAAGATATATAACTTTCTTTCCTCAGCAAGTTGTGCTCAATGTAGAACTTTTTGATGGTCCAAAATCCATATTTAGGCAGCTTTGAAGGGCTCCACATGACCCCAGCCAATGAATAAGTGTTTTTTTCTAGCAAAACAATGTCATATACTTTTAACTACAAATGCCAGCCTTGGTCTAGCTCTGCGAAGCGTGTTCACAAGACGGTTGAGTGAACACTGTCATGTATTGTACGTTTCATTCATACTCAAAGCCGGAGGGCACTCTTGCGCAGAAAATCATTTACTCACCCTGGTGTTTTTCTAATGGAGTATGTCCTTCTTTTTTCAGACCACAAAAGGACAAATAAAAATAAAAAAAAATCCATATCATGCGCTCATCCATACCTTGGCAGTGAATAGCGACCAGCATCAAGCTTTAAAAAAAGATGCAAAAGTATCACATAATGTGTGACACGTGTCACATATTCCAAGTGTTCTGGGGGTATATGATAGGGTTTGGTGAAAAACAAACCAAAACAACAGATATATTTACCTCAGAGAAAAAAGTACATGGATTGTATTTCATTTCACGTTTTTATAATCTTCATTTCTCACAATTTGTTTGCCTTTTCTGGGTGAGGCAGAGTGAACTGCAGCGCTAAGAGTCTCACGAACGCGCTGTGCACAGAGGACCTACGGCCAAGGTCAGGATTTTCATTAAATACATTAAATTTCTATTTGTTTTTCACCAGACCCTATTGTATACCCCCCAAACACTTGGA
The DNA here is from genome assembly GCA_039654765.1 of Mylopharyngodon piceus. Lineage (NCBI taxonomy): Eukaryota > Metazoa > Chordata > Actinopteri > Cypriniformes > Xenocyprididae > Mylopharyngodon > Mylopharyngodon piceus. Next base: position 34,962,616 of record CM077451.1, on the reverse strand, counting down.
ATATGACACATCACATAGGACCATTATGTGATACGTTTGCATCATTCTTAAAAAGCTGGTTGCTATTTTTAAAGATGCTGGTCGCTATTTACTGGCATTATATGGACGAGCGTGAACGGGACATTTATTAAATTTTCTCCTTTTGTGGTCCCATAAAGAAAAAAAAATGGCATATGGCATTAGAGCAACACCAGGGTGAGTAAATGATGACTTAATTTTCGTTTTAGGGTGAATTGTCCCTTTAAGCTTCATATTTTAGTCACTGATGGAACAGAGAGTGCATTGATAGAGATCCTACTTCTGTTTTTCACAGACAGGACCTTTTGAGAAGTAAATTTGGTTTCTCTTGGGTGTGAGGTGGCAATAGGAAATGAGAGGCACTACCCTCAGGACATTGACATTTCACTGGAAAGACAGTATGTGGTTAAGCCTGTGTACGTTAATGTTTGGATGGATGGAAAGTACTTTCACAGATTTTCCCCCAAAGTTTAAAAAAAAAATGTATATATGATTACTATGTCAGAAAATAAAAGTTTTTTTTTTTTAGCTTCACTACTGAAACGCTACATTATATTTCTCAGCAACGAGGTGGAAGCATCACTGTTTTTTGAAATAATTCAACACACAGCTTCACTATTAATAGAGAGACGCTGGATAGACGGCAATTCACACGCACAATCTCTCTCTCTCTCTCTCTTGTAGACAAAATAACTGATGAATATAACCGTCATTTTACCATTTTACCAGTCTCCACTTCGCGTCGAGTGGTTCTTTGTCTCCACTTCTTGCATTAAAATCATTTAATGCACAGCTAGCCGTGGATTACCCTTACTTGTGTTAGTTCCATTCTGGTTGTGAAAAGTTTTTGGGTAGAGGTATGCCACTCAAAGTTGCGCTTTATGCAGCGCTCATTGGTTTATTAAATTTATTAGGTAACATGCTCAATAGATAATTTTTGATTATTACTACTCTTGTGTTGGATCTGGATGACCTGTTACTTTACAGAGATTATGTATTTATCAGGCTGAAAACAATGAGATATAAATGTACTTTGTGAAGCAATGTGTTTGGTATGGTATTTTCCTAATTCGCTGCATTGACCATTCGTTGCACCTGTGTTTTACACTCAAGCGCGTTAGAAACTGAATGCACATCATACTGTATCCAGTGTAGAAAGCGTGATTATAATGCGTGCTATTTGCTTTTAATGCGACGCCCACATCCAATCTAGGCAAATATCAGCCGTTAAGCGACAGAATGGCAGTGGGCGGGGTCTGTGGTGCTTGAATGTATAACTATTTGCTGATGTCTTGCTCTGGAGGCAGGCATATGCAAATGTATTTGCCTTGTGACATCACCCAATATCAAAACAAGTTTTCGATCTTGATTAAATAAATCCTTTGTTTATAATGAGGAGGACGTTTTAAGCTCTAAAACTTGTTGGATGTTTTAATGGTACAAAGACCTCTTATATGTCAAAAGGAAAATTTGATTTCTCATGTCATGACACCTTTAAATGATGCTTCTTAGGCAGACTCAAGCTGTTCCGAAGGTTTTCTTATGCTGAGAGATAATCAGATGTATGTGCGTGAAGAAATATCATATACTGTGTTAGAAAAAGTATATGACACACACAGTGCATCAGAACATTTCTTAGTCTCTGTATTTATTTGAGCTATGGAGCTAGGAGCATTCAGTTGCTGTTTATTGTAAAGCACTATTTTTTGATGTTTGAATGGGAATGATGTTTAAAGGGTTAGTCCACCCCAAAATGAAAATTGTCATAACTTGCTCACCATTATGTTATTCCAAACCTGTATGACTTTTTTTTCTTTTTTCTTTTTTTTTTTTTTCTGTGGAAAAAGAAAGAAGGTATGTTGAATACAATGGAAATCAAATTTGGAACCAAAACTATTTGGTTATCAACATTCTTCAAAATATCTTCTTTTGTATTCTGCAGAAGAAAATGTGCACAGGTTTTTTTATGACACCCAATATTTTAGATACCAGTGAAATTGAACCACAGCTAAAACTACTAATATAAATTTCAAAGATTATTAAAGACAATTAAACAATCATTAATAAAAAAATGAAATAATCAGTGCTTTTAAGGTTTTTCAGGTAGGTCTAACAGTAGTTTTCAGATACAGAAATTGAATAAAGTAATCAAATGTAAAAACACTGCATATAATCTTCACTGTACAAATTAAAGCTTAATCCTTTATTAAAGTTACAAAAAAGTAATTCAGTGTAGAGCAGGGAGTGATTTTCTTTTTGTCTTTTGTAGTTTGATTAACATTAAAAACACAGACAGCTGCACGGATATTAGGTTGCTGTCACTTTAAGATTAATGCACGGATCCAATAATGATACACATGCGTTCTGTCTCTACTGTCATCTTTCACGATGAAAGGTGCACCTGCATCCGCCATGTTTAGCACTGAATTATTGACACGGTCCCTGCTGTAACATCCAAGTAGGTCTCGCTGTAGCCTGCGGTGGACATCCATCTCCGCCCACATCCAAGTGTGACGTCAGAAGCCACGCCCGTTCCTAATACATCACCTCGTGACTCCCCACATATTTATTTGCATTTATCCAAAGTGACATAGAAGTGAGGAATACAGCAAGCGTTTCATCGCGAAGAGACAAATAAACACAATAAGTGCACACAATACAAAGTTTCAGACATTGCTTAGAGTAGCATAAGCTAGAATAGGGAGGGATTAAGTGAAAGCATAGATTTTTTTAATGAAGAGGTTAAGTGCTCACAAAAGAGATGCGTTTTCAGCTGTCTTTTGAATGTTGCCAGGGATTTTGCATCCATATATATCTATGGTGACTCATCCCTGTGTCACCCCGGAAACCCGATTTGTTGTGTGTTGCTAATGTTGTTAAGGATGAAGCGCAGTTTCCCCCCCCAAACCACTTAACCAGAAATCACGTCCTGCAAGTACTTTCATTGGTTACAGTGACAGGTAGGTTTAGGGATCAGTGTTTGGTGTAGGCAATCAGTACTGTGACATGACCAATAAAATCTTAAAGTGCCCCTATTATGGATTTTTGAAAATTACCTTTCATGTAGTGTGTAAAATAGCTCTAAGTGAATGAAAACATCCTGGAAAGTTTTAAATCTGAAAGTGCACCGTATACAAAGTTATTGTCTCTTAAAAGTAAGAGTCGACTCAGAGTCAATTAAACAAGTCGTTTGTAAAACGAATCCCAAGCCGTTTCGTTGTGATGTCACAACGAAACATTAGCATATTGCCCGCCCACTTATTGCGCGCGCAGACGCCAGGGAAAATTCATTTTTTCAACAATACCACAGCAGTACAATCTTTTGTTGTGTTCCCGTCATTTTACTGATGACTGCTTCTCAAACCTCGGGGAGTTTAACGCAGGATTCACAAAACGCTTGGTCTTAAAATATGGATCAATGACCAGTTTATTTGGACCAGCTTGCTCCTCTGAATCTCAACCTGTAAGTATAATTAATAATTGTTTATATTTTCAAGCGATCGTTCAAAATTAGTAGTTTTGTATGTTATGTTGTGTAACGTATACCAGTCTGTCTCGTGCTAACCGGCTAACTCACGTTTCTGTAGTTCTGCTATTCAGATGTGGGTCCAATATTGTCTAAAAATGTGTCGATTAATGCAGCTTGTCGGTCTTATTACTTGGAGTAATGATCAAGGATGGAGCACGAGTTTTGTTTACAAAGTCTAACGCATTATCAGCTATTCACGTTTGTGCTCGGCTAACGTGGGAGTTTACAACATACAAAACAAACTGTTTTTTTCCTGTGTTTTTATTATTACAGTAGAGTGGAGCTCTATCTGTATTGTAATAGGAAGTTAGGATGCTAGTCCGCGCTAACCAGTTGAAGTATTCTCTCTGTAAACAGTAAACGCCCATTGTAATGTCAAACAATGATATAGCCATTTTTCTTTGTTAATAGTTATGACGAAAAAGTCTGTACACATCTGGCCTAAATGTTTCTTATTTTAGAGGTTTTCAGCTTCGCTTGGCATTCTGATACAGTTCCCACAGGTGCACCTACATAAAGTATAACAGTGACGCTGCTATCACGTCTTATAAATAACTAAGGTGACACTTACCAGTCGTGATTGCGAATCAGTTTCTGGTTGATCGACTACTTCAGACGTTTCATCGTAGGACTCGGGCTCGAACTGATACGGTAAAATCTTTTCTGTCCATACATTTGTATACAATGTCTTGCAAATTGATAGCTGTCATTCAGTTATGGTAATGAGCGCACGGTGCGCACAGTAGACCAATCGCAAAGGATTGGGCCATCTGACCAATCAGAGCAGTGTTGGCTTACGGAAAGGAGGGGTTTAGAGAGACTGATTCATTGAACTGCTTCAAACGAATCGTTTACCAATCTTTGGTGAACTGAGGTGAAATTAAATGTACATTATGAGAAAACGAAAGTGTATTTCGACCATGCATGCATGTAAACCTGTTGTAGGAGACTCCCAAAACAATATTAGGAACCTTAAAAAAGGCATAATAGGGGCACTTTAAGAATCAGCTGCAGGGTGGCATTGGCCTGGCTTCTGATGTCACACTTGGATGTGGGCAGGGTTGGATCCCCACCACAGGCTGCAATGAGATGCTTCTCGTAACATCGCGCAAGGTAAATAAGAGGATGACATCTAGTGGAGAAGACTAGTAATAATATTAATGTCAATCAGATATTATGTAAAGGATCGATATCGAATCGACCACATTTTAAAAAACAATTAATCGAAAAATCGTTTTTTTTTGCCCAGCCCTACTCAAGACTTTGTGGGGTTTTTTTCCAATCACACTGCATCTCTTGTTTTTAAATGCAAAAAAACTACTGTGTGATTGCCGCTTCCACTCTTTGTATAAAACTATGCATAAATACATAATGTTTTTTTTCATAATTGTTTATGCAATTTACGAAATTATAGTTGATTTATAAATGTTACTTTAAACTTTATGCACTTTTTTTTTTTTTTTTTTTTTTTTTTTTTTTTTACAGACCGTTGTTATTTAATTGCTTTGAATAAACAATTTAATGCAGTGCATTAATTCTTTGCTTATTGTGCCTTCTTGTGGCCTCAGGAGACAAGGCAAAAGCTTTTTTTTTTCCTCCAACTGAAATTATGCCTTTTAAATTTGAATGTAATTTGAATATTAGTAATATTTAAGTATAAAATTCGAATTTAGTTTTTCCGCCATTTTGACAGCCCTACATGAGTGTGAGTAAATTGACAGAATTGGTAATTTTTGAAAAAAGTTAATTTTTACTTAAAACAAATTGTTAATATTAATACATATTTTTGCCATGAACTTATTGAGTTCGGTATGGAAGTAAAATAATGACAAATGTTTTTGAAACAAAACTGCTTGTTGAATTGCACTAATTGGAAAAAAAAAAAATGCATTGCATTAACCATGCTTGCATTTTAATGCATTGTATTTTTAGAGCTTGCATTTATATAGGCATAGAAATTCTACATGGTTGTATATTTAAGCTGTGAATATTTCAATTGAAAACATTTCACACATTTTCATTATTAAAAATTCAATAATCTATATTCACCTTTCAGATTTCACTTCCAAAATATTTGGCCTGTTTAAAAATACAAAATATAATATCCGGCAGGCAATATTTGGTCCTTTTTTTTTTTTTTTTTTTTTTTTTTTTTTTCCTTCCAAATTCACTTCCATGAATTCAATGGTTCAAATTTGACGACAAATTCGACATTGCACTAGGGCTGCACAATATTGGAAAAAACTGACACAGTGCGCAGTCTTCACACAGCGTCAGACGAGCGCTTCAATCTAACGCTGTGCGGAGACTCTGTATTCGTTCCGGTGAAATGACAAAACAAAATGCACATAAATGTGTCCCTGGTCTTGATATACAATCATTGATGAACGTCTTTGGGTTTAACGAGAGAGAAAAAACTATACGAGGGTGGATTAGAACTAGGGCTGCACGATATATCATTTTAGCATCGAAATCACGATGTGCGCATCCGCAATAGTCACATCGCAAAAGGTTTAAAATCGCTTTAATGTTTAAACTGACAGGACCTAAAACATTCAAATGATCCCTAAAAATTAACGATCCCTATACTTGACATCGCACATCCTGCGATGTGACTATCGCGGATGTGCACATTGCAATTTCGATGCTAAAATGATATATCGTGCAGCCCTAAAATGAAACAGTGCTGACATTTTCAACAACACTGATGTGGAAAACAGGAGAAACATTGTGCCACAGTGAACCAGTCAGTAGGCTTTTTAACCAAAAAAAATCAACAACATCAACCATGGATTTACAGTAGTAACATTAACTGTAACCATGGTATTGTGGCGGACACATTGCATATTCATATAGAATTACATTAAATGTTATTAAATATTTAGCTATAGGAATTTTTGTGCATTTTGTTTCTTTTAAATGTGTTTAGGTAACTGTTTTTCAAATACCATAGAAACCACGTAGTTACTTTTTACCGTGGTAGTGAGGTTCCATGCGTGATTTTACCTGTGGTTATTATGATCTACAAATGTATGATACTAAGACCAATGGTTAATTTTAATATGTAGTATTCTTAAATTGTCAGCTAGAATATTTAATTTTACCCTATAAAAACTGTTACTTTTTTTTTTTTTAATAAAAATAAATTTACATCTGCATCCCAACTCAAGATACTTTTAAATGTGCATTTCTGAGAGACAAAATATGTAATATTAATAATATTGCATGTGCGGTGCTACCAAATGAGGTGCTGGTGCCACCATCTGTTGGACTTGGTGGCACCAGTGCCACGCCTCTCAAATCTTAGTCTGGAGCCCTTAAGGCCCTCTTCACTTTCTGACTGTGGTCTTGGCTGCTTTTTCCTCTACTTTGTTGGGAGCTTGTTTGGCCGCATTCTTAAAATAGCTCTCTGACGTGTACAGTCCTGCTGAGGAATGTGACTGTGGCCATCCAGAATTCTCTGTGGCAGGATGTTATGCAAACATTCATTGCTGAACGGAGAGGTTTGTTATTACCACAGTTTGTAAAATGTTTAGAAAATGCTTGATTTTAACCGTTATTTTTTCAAGGTTTGAAATATGCCTGTATTTTGATTTTTTTTTTTTTTTTATAAATTATTATTATTTTTTATGTCTGATTATGTCTGGTGTGATTTAAAAAAATACAAATAATTGTATTAACGAGAAATAACCTTAATCAAAGATCAAGCGTTGGATCCTTTGCACTTCATGAGTCTTATTGAGTTGAAAAAAAAAAAAAAAAAATGAATCTGTGTGAAGTGTGGCACTGTGTTCTTACATGTGAGCAGCTGTAAATGTAACGTAAATGTAAAATAAAAGTATTATATTAATTAAGTTTACACTTTATTTTAAGGTGTCCTTGTTAGTGAAAATATACATTTAAGCATGGAGTAATATTAATTGACAACATGTACTTACTATATAATTATGGTTAGGGTTAGGCTTTGGTTTAGGGTTAGTTGCATGTAATTATGCATAATTTATTGTTATTACTATTAAGTACATATAACATGTAACAAGGACACTGTACAATAGTGTTACCTTAAAATTATAAGGTATTATAAAATATAAAAATATGAATATATTAATATTATTATTATTATTATTATTATTATTGAATATATAATAGTATTTTTTATTTTACAATAAAATATTACAATAATAATAAAATAAAATGTGAATAAAAGCCTAAATTCAATCTGTTCATAATATAAAGTGAGTCTCTTCAGATTTGGACAAAACCACTTGATTCATATGGATTTGTTTTACGATCTCTTTCTGAACTTTTTGAAGTGTCAAAGTGGTAGTTGCGTAGCTGTCAATGGAGGGACAGAAGTTTCTCAGATTTCATTTAAAATATCTTCATTTGTGTTTCGAAGATGAGCGAAAGACTTACAGGTTTAAAACGACATGTGAACCAACGCTTTAACTAATTTCTTCTGCATCTTGTTCTTCTGCTGAATTCAGGAATGGCATCACAGCTGAACACAGCAATTTTTTTGTTTTTTTGTAAATTTGTGAAATAAAATAATGGCTGCTGAAAATTCAGCATTGCCATCACAGGTATAAATTACATTTTAAAATATTAAAATAGAAAAACATTCGTTTAATTTGTAATATTTTTTTCAAGTTATCAAACAAATACAGCCTTGGTGAGCATAAGAGACTTAATTATTATATATATAATAGAATTAATTATTAATATATCATAATTTTTATAACTTTTGATTGGTAGTGTATATACTTTAAGTACACACTAAATACACTTTTTTTTAAGATTAACGAATTTTAGTTGTATAGTAAAATTCCATGAAATTGAATTTAATAATCCTGACATAGTCATAATATGGATTAAGAATTTTAAATGAGTAAAATAAACTAGATCTTAAAACATTTTGTATGAATCTTAATTGAACAAAGGAATGGACCATTTCAGTTTGTGATTCATTCATAAATGTAAAAAAAAAATGAAGATGTTTAAATTTATGAATACAAATCACAAACTAGTGGTCCATTCCCTTGTTCCATTAAGATTTATATAAAATGTTTTTTTTTGTTTTTTGTTTTTTTTACTTTTTTAAAATAATTCAATTTGATGGAATATTACTAAACAATTGAAATTTATAAATCTTAAAAAATGGCTTTATTTTTTTTTTTTTGTGTGTCTAAAGTATAAATGCCCATCATCTATTCAAGGTTAAGAAACTGTAGACTGATCTAACCAGGTTAGCAGTGGCATAAGTGACATCAACAGGATTAATCTTAATCTAATGTAATCCTCAATGTCTAAGTCACCCGTGACTAGTTCAACAAGCTGTGTGGTAACTCAAACCCTCAGACTCAACTGAGCCTAACCTTAAAGGGATAGTTCACCCAAAAATGAAAATGTTGTTCCAAACCTGTATGAGATTGTTTCTTCTGTTGAACACAAAAGAAAATATTTTAAAGTATGTTGGTAATAGGGTTGGGTACCGTTCACATTTTAACCGGTACTAGAGTCGGTACCTGAAATTTGGTTCCGGTTCCCTACTACCCAATGGTACCTTTTTTCGGTACTTTACTCTGTGTAATAACAAAAACATTTATTTCAGTGAAAAAAAAAAAGTAAGTCCAAACCTCTCAATTTCAACATTTTTTTATTTATTTAGAAATTTTACACACTAGACAAAATAAAAACTGTTATGTGTGCGCTGTAGTATGCATGAGATCGCATTACAGCGGAGAATACAAATGTCACGAAATACCGTTTCTTGCGTTGTTCTTCACCTCTGCTGTTCAGCGTTGCATTCAGACATTTGTGCCGTGAGAATGTTTCCTCAGCACAGTAGCACAGAAGTGTTGTTTCATTTTCCCCACGATGCTGTCACAGCTGGAGTTTGAGTAACAACACATGGAAAATATGACTGTGACAATATTTAATATGTAATAACATGCGGAGCGCGCATGAGAGTGGTTTCTTTCTCCTTCTCGCGCCCAGATGCACTCTCAGGTACCGAAATTTGGCACCGATTGGTTTAATGTGAATCGGTACTCTGTAGTACTGATGTAATTCAATCTGTGTCCTTAAAAGTACCAAGTTTGGTACCCAACCCTAGTTGCCATTGACTTCCAGACCGTTCCAAACCTGTAAGACCTTCGTTCGTCTTCGCAACACAAATTAAGTTTTTTTTTTTTTTTTTTTTTTTTTTTATATATAATCCCCCTTAGAAAGCAACGTAATTACTGTCATTCAAGGTCCAGAAAAGTAGTAAAGACATGGTTAAAATAGTCAACGTATTTGAATTTAAATGCAATAAGTCAGAAAAGAAAACTCAATTTGGTACTCCTACACTGTCTGACAGGTGGCTCTCTGTGCGTGTGCACATATGTATAATATGTATAATTTTTTTTTTTTTTTTTTTTTTTTTTTTTAATACAAATTCACATTCACAATTGATCACATCTGTTTTTGTATAGTCAGTATGAGGTATGGAGAAAGATGTGAAAATAATTATTTAAATAATTTGAGGCTGAAACATAACAAATTGAACTTGCAAGTGCTGTTGTGTTTTTAAACCACCAGTTAAACAATCAGTGTTTGTGCAGATGGTTACTTTTGCAATGATGTGTTAATTTTTAGAAACTGTAAGTTTCTTGATACAAATGCAAAAAACATTTATTGTCTAGTCTTTAAAAGTGATGAATAATTATTATTATATGCAGCACAACTACTGATCAGAAGATACAAAATTCACATTCCACTGAAGTAATATTTGTTTTTTCTTTTATTTCAGGACAGTTTGGATGCTCTGGTTTATGACCTTGATTTTCCGGCCCTGAGGAAAAACAAAAGCATCGATAACTTCTTAAATAGATGTAAGTATTTTGTCTGGAGCTTGTTCAGAATGATGTATCAAAACCGTTAGAGGCTGCTTTACTGCAAGTTGGGATTGTTTTGGGTCAGTACTTTTAGTCAGACACTATTTTGTCTGTCCAAGTATTCCCTCAACAAAAGGTCTTTCGGGACTGCATGGTGTTCACCCACATGTCATTATCTCTCTCTCTCTCTCTCTCTCTCTCTCTCTCTCTCTCTCTCTCTCTCTCTCTCTCTCTCTCTCTCTCTCTTAATGTTACATTGGAGGCATAATGTGGCATGATTGTGTAATTTTTTTTTTTTTTTTTTCACACAGTACAGTTTTTACTACTCTAAGTAGTGAACATGGGCTTGTTACTTCAATATAATTGGTACTACAGACATGAACAGCATCACGTATTGTGCTAATATGCACAGAGACCTGGGAGATGACAAAATTTATCATAGACTTATCTGGGATCTAGAATGTCATAGAGACATGGGGGGGGGGGGTCTTTGGACTTGGGCCAGTAACCAACCACCCATAACAACTTAGCAACTACAATGGATCCTTTTTACATTTCAAGTAAACTATAGAAGGGTAAACTTCTATATGGGAGACCATAGCAAATATAATTTTCACATTCACAGCATGTATGTATATATGTATACATATGTATGTATGTATATGACTGGATTGCTGGAAGCGTTAGATTGTTTTTATCCTTTGTGAACAGCTTGTTAACCATACCTAAAAGATGCACAGTATTTTAAACCAATAGTAAAGGAATTGTTAATGGTTATTTGGAGTAAATAGTACTCGCATTAAATTAGGTCTCATAAAATTAAGTATTTTTAACTTTCCTTCATTAAACATTAATTGCATTAAGTGTTCCTGAAATGTTTGCAAATACATTAAGCATAAATGTGTATCAATTCAAATTATACATTTACATTTCTTTACTTTTAATTAAAAACTTTATGTTTTGAACCATATATTGCATATGCACCAATACAAATTTTTCCATATATCCTAATCATTTGTTAACATGTATTAATTACTTCAATGAGCTCATTGTTTCTGCCTTAATTAATACATGGTTTTAATTAATAGATTGTTAGCTAACTGGGTGATTTGTATATGTACATTTCTGAAATTACATAACTTGTACAGAGTCACCTCTGATAACAGATCACTCTAAATTGTAATTTTTTTACATGCATTTTCTGTAAAGCTGCTTTGAAAAGATATGTATTGTGAAAAGCGCTATACAAATAATGTGAATTAAATTGAATACATTGTAGATACCTTCACACTTTCCCTGAACCTAAAAATAACCACTTTTCAAAAATATAAAAACATAATAGGCAGAAAACATTTTGTCAAAATATACCATTATATAAGTATTTTTTAGCTCTTATATCTAAACTAATACTTCTCTCACCAGAAGTCATATAGAACAGAAATGTCATAATTAAATTATTCAGCTGTGTTAAAAGCGATTTGAAAAGATAATCTCATTGATCACAAATTCAGTAGAATTTGATCAAATAGATTTATTCAATATTTTAATTAACTTGTTCTTATGTAAATCATTTACGTTTTAGATGCTGTCAATATTGTATGTTTTAATGTAGGTTAAGTAGAACCACACTTTATGTAAAATACAAACGCACATGAGGTCACCAAGCAGATCTCGCCCTCCATTGACTGCCATAGTATTTTTATTTCCTACTATGGTAGTCAATGGGGGGGCGAGATCTGCTTCGTTACAAACATACTTCCAAATATCTTCCTTTTGTGTACAGCAGAACAAAAAAATGTATACAGGTTTGGAACAACTTTGAGGGGGAGTAAATGATGACAGAAATTTCATTTTTGGGTGAAATATCCCTTTAAGATTCACTCTATTCCTCAAATAAAGATATCATATGGCTTCATAAGAATGCACCATGGGTTGATTGTAATAATTTTATAATATTTTTGTGTTTTGGCCAGTTCTTGCAATTATATTACTGTGACTAACTGTACTTTTATCTTTATCAAGGCAGCGGTTAACTGTTGCGCTCATAGTGAAAGTGATCACCAATGGAATCATTCTGTTTTAGGCAGGGATTAGTGTAAATGTAGACATTAAATAAGAGTTGTGTTTTACGTGAATGAAAACAGAACAAATCAGATATGGTCAGATATGGTTATCTGTGCATTAAGCCTTGCAGTGTAAACGCATCCAAAAATAGACTTACCTGTTAAAATGGAAAAATTGTTAGATGTTATTCTTTTGGCAATGCTTTGTAACCAGAGCTGAGCAATATATTGAATATTAACATATTCAACAATCATATTCTCATGATTTAGCTTGTTGACATACTTAGCAACATTGTGAATATCACAATTATTTTAATGGCAAGATATTTCTTAAAGAGCATGCATAATTTCATTTTTCCTCCTTGTTTTTCCAGAGATCACACATGCAAGTGTGCAATTGTCCTATTTGTTTCAACGTTTTCAAACTTTAATGAATTGTGATGCATCTGAGAATGAATATGATTCAAATCATATTGTTTCTCTGCTGTATTTTAAATCTGTTGGATGCCCCTCCACCCCGTCCGTGCATACTTGTGCCAAATGTGACTCGTACAAGTAAGAAAAGAATCCCTCTTGCTTGGCCATGTCCAAATCTGGCTGAATGTTATCTGTCCCCTAGGGAAGTAGAGTTGTTATGTTAGATAAAGCCTTTAGGGCCCTGTGTGGTACAAAAATTCACCTAAATGTATTCCTTTTCACTTCCTCTTATATTGAGGTTGTCTAATTCCTCCCTCTCTTTTGTTAATCGACTCTTAACAATATGCAGGTGCTTGTCTAAAGACACAGCCAGAAGTGCATATGATTAAATGGTTTATTGGGGAGGTGGGGTGAGAGTGCGTTATAGTGGATGATCAGAAGGTCCAGTTTTTAGAACAGTGATTAGCTCTACTGAAGCACAGTAATGATATGGCCTGTGACGCAGAAAGAAAGGTGGCAAGAGGTGTAGCCTTAATATGCTGAGTTATTTGTGTCACCAGAGAAAAACACATAGAAATGTAAAATTTCCTATACTAGCTGCAAAGTACATTTATTAGCATAATATTATATGAGTAATAAATTCATTTTTGTTTTGTATTAATATATCTTATATAGAGAGTAATATACCTTACTGATGGAAAGGTCTGTAAAAAAATACAGCATTATACTTTAAAACCATCATAACATCACTATAGATCAGGGGTAGGCAATTCTGGACCCCGAAATCCATTGTCCTGCAGAGTTTAGCTTCAACCCTACTCAAACACACCTGCCTGTTATTTTCAGAGGGGTTTGAGAGTTTCCAGAGTTGTCCACCCTTGCAATAGACATTCAACCAACTCAGCTAAGCACAGTTGAGCATCGTTATCTAATCGTGCTGAGAATTTCAGGTCAGGAACATTTTGTAACTATTCCGTGCCAAGCTGCACTCAAGTGGAGAAGCAACTTAACCATTCCTTACTGTTTTCAGAACTGTTTGGCACAATGATAGAAAAGTGGCTTTTGTTGTCAGACAACGTTGCCCACTGTGTTAAGTGATGGCTACATTGGAATGCATCATGTCAATATTTAAGACTATTTTGCTTTATCTCAGCAAATCTTTGGCATATAGATACCAAACTTTATGTGTGGTGTTGTCATTCCACATTAACCACACCTTGTCCAAAAACTGAAAAATGCTGCCACCACAGGTAGCACACAGATCATGACACATCTTGTCTACTGAGATACCTTCATCTGATCAGTTTCAGGGGGAGAACCATTGATATAGAATACTTGGAACAGTAGTAAACATGTGTCAGGTTAAATATTTAAATTAAAGTATTTAATTCTTCTTAATTAAATTAAAATTATATAAAATAAAATTAATTCAGTCATTTAAATGAGCCTAAACCTGCAGCTATTAATTAGATAATAGATACATAAACAATTGAATTATTTTCTGTAAAAGACTTTTTTTTTTAAAAAAAAGTTGCAGTCACTTATGTGAGCCAGGCATGTGATCAGCTAAAGACAACAGAAAAGAAGGTATTAATAGAGTTATAATGAAAATATTAAAAAGTATTAATATAATTTTTATGAAATGATATAAATCATCATTATTACTATTATTATTATTATGGATGTCTTTATTTCTCGCTTTCAAACATTAAATCATTGTGCTTTTATTTTGGTGGAAATCCAATGGGAGATCCAGGAAGACTTTTGTCTTTGACAGTGACAACAGATTTGTAAACGATTGGTGGTTGGTGCACGTTGCGTTTCCAAATGCAAATTGTTAGCGACTCAAACACACAGCACTTGCAGAGCAGCATTTACTGTGAATCGAAGCTGCAAGCTGCGTTTAACTTCATGCAGTGCGTCAGATAATATATTTATATAATTACATCACAACCGTTGTGATTTGATGATTGCACTAAGACGCATCACATTCCCACATCCATGCATTGTCATAATTCATTAAAAAGCAGGCAACTGGTAAATGAACTGGTGTATTAGCACATGCTAATAGTGTCCCGCAAATGGCACCGTAAGCTTGTGAATGTGCTGTCAGAAGCAAGCCGTCCATGAAATAAATGTATTAGAAAACGTAACATTTAGCAGTTTTTCGATGGGTTCCCCTCCTTCGGTCATCCTACACACTGGTGACTGACTGCTCGCACCAACCGGATGGGGAGGGGTCATCTTACTCTCTGCGCTGCACACAGCCTGAGGGATTTCTGCACATTTCTGCACACAAAACATAAAGAAAACTCGGTATCAGGGAAAATTTTAGTGGTTTTGAAACAGTGACGCTTTCAAAACCGCGGTATACCTTGAAAACGGTAACCGGCCCATGCCTAATACTAACTAGGCTAGATAGTATTGCTTTATTTTATAGGTTAATATAAAGTCTCAGGACAGTAGCCTATTTATTTATTACAGGTGTTTATTTCCCTGTTTGATTTTATGTAAAATGAGGAATATCCTACAGAATCTTATTCTTGCAACATTTTACATTTGTATTGCCAAATAAATTGCAGAGTTACTGTGTACAATTAAAACAGAGCAAAATAAAAATAATTCAAGCAACAAGTTAAGAACAGAATTTTTTTTCTTTTCCTCTCTCTCGCTGACGCGCTGGATCTCTTTCAGCAAGTTTCTTTGTCTCCCTCGCTGACGCACGCCGTATGAAAGAGTGGCGATTTATACCTAGTATTGTCCTGCACCCTCACCGTCATAGTATTTTTGTCATAAAATTTTATTAATTGTTAAATATTTCATTATTCAGTGATTTGAAGAATTCAAACAGAATCAAATGCTTTGCTTGATTAGATGATTTACTCTGTTTTACTATGCCAGCTTTTCCCAAGCAAAATGAAATGGTATGCAATGGTACGCTTCCCACGCCATGAACATTTTCATCCCAATAGATATAGCTGCAAGCAGCAATTCGGGGCCAAGCACCGAAGGCCATTGAAAATAAGGAATAATTCTGAGAATGAGAAAAATGAAATAAGAAATAATGAGAAAAATGTTTGGGTTATAGCGCAGTGCGGAGCAAGAAGAGCAAAAACAGCAGAAATTGAATGTACATGAAAAAAGGTGGTTCAGAAGTAGAGGTGAGAATGAACTCAAAATGAACAGAATAAGAAATAAGAAGAAATAAGAAAAATGTCTGGGTTGTAGCGCAATGCGGAGCAGGAAGAGAGGAAAAAAGACCAGAAGCTGGGATGAAAATGAACACAGAATGAACAAAAATAGATTTAATTCTAATCAGAAGAAGAAAGACTAGTACAATACTTATTGGGATAATAAAGGAATCGAAACGACACATTACAAACAATTTAAAAGTCGCTCCACACGGGACTCGAACCCACAGTCTATGGATCTGGTGACTGACACTCAACTCATTGCACCACTGGCCAGACACTTACACACACCTGCCAAACTTCAGTAGTTCATGTGAGAATGATCTCACAATGAAGATGTTTTCATAAAAATGCAGCACATGTTATATTTATTAATTTTACTTTAGATCATTCTAGGAAACACTCAATATCTGGAACAGAAGTTTTTTTTACAAAACAACCAATTAGAATGCTAAGCTAACTAGCATAAGACAACAGTCAGAGGCAAGGTCATATTCAGAGACAAATATCTCGGGAACGGTAGCGAATATCAAAAATCCATTCAGTCATTTCTGTGCAGCTCAGTCCAAAGATCACATGAGCTGATTTTGGACAGAATTGAACAAAATTTGTAGGAGGAGTAGCGAAAAAACTTTTTTTCATTTACTTCAATATGGCGGACAGGTACATTTTAAAGAAAATGACACATCGGTGGAATCGGCATAAGCCAGGGAATAAAATGACATAAAGCATACACATTTTGGAAAATGTTTTCAAAAGTTATAAGCGTTTTTGAAAAAATCGTTATATCTGCGGAACACTAGGTGGCGCTGTGTTCAACCTTCTCAGGTCCCTTCAGGATATTCTGATGATATGTACCAATTTTTGTGAAGATATGTCAGATTGTTCAAAAGTTATTGCAATTTATGACAAAATTCAAAATGGCGGACACGTGTTTCATCCGATATTGACAAAATCAGTATCGTCGGAATCAGCATGATCCAAGGAATCCATAGACACTAAGATCATGATTTTCTAACAAACTGTTCAAAAGTTATTAGCCAAAATAGCAATTTTCCAGATCTCATGAACTGTAGGTTGCGCTGTTCCCAAATTTGGTATGTTACCTCAGATCATGGTTCCGATGAAGCGCACCAATTTTGGTTTCAATTGCTCAAAGTTTGGCCGAGATACAGCCTCTAAACTAATTTTGGGTCAACCTCGTTAACTTCATGACATCATAACTTTTTTTTTTACCCATAGAAAAAAAAATTCTGTTCAGTCATTTCTGTGTGGCTCAGTCCAAAGATCATCTGATCAAAGTTTGGACAAAATTGGACGAAAAAGCGAAAAAGTAGCGAAAAAACTGCATACTGTACTTTTCAAAATGGCCGCTACTGTAATGGGTGGAGACTTAATGTAAGATGTTGCATGGAATCAGCATGAAGAGATGAATCAGATGTACTAAGTTTCATTTTTCTAGAGCAAATGGTTCAAAGTTATAACCTATAGCACCTTCAGTGCTTGGCCCCTAATTAGCCTAAATTCCACAGGGATCCTGGGATCCTTCCTATCGTGTTTTAAAAAAAAAAAACTCTTTCTGGATAACGAACCCTATAAAGTTTTTTTTTTTTTTTTTTTTTTTTTTTAACTGCTGTTTGTTTGTACGAATTGACTTTCCGCAAAGTGTCCAGAACAGAAGTTCTCTTTTCCAGCTGTAATAACTACAATGTTTTTTTTAATTCGTTCTGAATTATGGACCAAAGTGCATTCATGTTATTTAGTCTTTTCTGATGCTGCATCGTCTTAATTTTACATCCCAGACACAGGGAATTCAAACATTGATCTCTCTATTCAAACCTTAATTAATAAGTTTAACTGTCCCAGGACTTTATGTAGACCCGTGTTGAAAATGTTTAGGCCAATTTACGGAGCCCCGCGTTGACGCAACGTTTTATTAATCATTCGCTTTAGTTGAAACATGATGACATTTTATTGCGATATTTCACGATTCGTTGATTCTTCATTTTTCAAATAATAAGAATGAATTAATAGCCTACATTGTTCTCACGTTTTAAGTAGTAGGCTACAAAGAAACATTTTAATAAAAAGTGATTAAGAGTTTCTTAATTCATTTACAAAAGAATGATTTAATAAAAAGTGATCAACAATTTCTTAATTCATGGACACTTTTTTTCTGCATTTTATGCACAGAGCTCAGTGTTGTATGGAAATAAATGTTTCAATGTGCATGCCTGACCTGTAGAAATACATAAGTGAATTATTAAATGTAGTTTCAAGTGTCACTGTAACAGTAGTCAAATAGCACAAATTAAGCACTTATATGATAAATAATTTGCCAAGATTAAATTTTATATTATTATTATTATTATTACCAGTAATTTATTAAGTTATTTTATCTTCATTTAAAAGTACAAATGTCACAGCAGCCTTACCCAATGTTGCAAACTGTCCCTTTGTGCCACCTGGTGGTGACTTCGCAAACAAGTGTCACGTCACTGGGTTGTATTTAACGCTGTGGGCTCGCGGTGGTGTTACACGCGGTGGTAATAGGCATTTTGGTTGCCTACCTACTGTATTTGATTTGGTTTTGACTAAAATCATCTAAAAATGTCTTTAATTACTCATTGTTCCAGTTGGTCTGATGCTCCCAACCATGCTAGCATGACTCACCATGCCTTTTTTGTGCTTGGCCCCGAAATTGCTTCTTGCAGCTATATTTACTTTTATTATTACCAAAGCAAGCACACTCTAGGTGATATTGTGCATATGTGTTTTTGTTTCTAGATAAGGACACAATCAGCAAAATTCGTGAGCTTCGTATGAAAGCAGAGGACTATGAAGTGGTAAAGGTCATAGGAAGAGGGGCATTTGGAGAAGTACAACTGGTAAGTATATTGTGTATTGTCGTCTTTTATGCTGCTGTCACTGCCATTTTTGGTTGATTTTAATGCTGTCACACTGTATTATACCATTACCTAGTATTACATTACATTTTGCGTAGTAACTACTGTTTTTTTTTTTTTTTTTTTTTTTTTTTTATATAAATATACGATTATGACAGTATATGATTTGTATGTGATTTTCATGCATTTTGGGGTACAATGAGTACATTACAATAAAGGATGTTTAAATGATCAATGCTGAGCAGGTGTAGTGTTTAGCTTATTATAAAAGGTGTATATTTACAGAATTACACTGCCAGTGGCATGCTGGGTACTGCAAGCTAGCCAGGTAGCACAACAGTCTGTTAACAGCTGGGTGACGCTCAATTGATATTGTACATTCAAATAAGTCAGGTGTAGAAAGCTGACAAGAACTTGGTGCCCAGCCGGTAGGACGTGAATTTGCTGGAGGCAGTGAACGAGGTGTTGAGGCCACTTCAGGAATTCACTGATGCCTTGTCTGGTGAACACTATGTTAGTGTCTTGTACCTCAAACCAGTACTCCATCTCTTCAATGAAACCATTCTTGCTGAGGGAGAAAATAACTCTCAGCTGGACATGAAACAACAATTCTAACCTGCTGCAAATTTCAAATTATACAGTATAAAACAGTATAGCATTGTTGTGAACACATTTGGCCATGCAACGTTGATATTTTATTTAGTATACTGAAGGTTAATATTTTGATTTTTTTTTTGTTTTTTTTTGCTATTAAAATCAAACATTTGCTTATTTGCAGGTCAATGCATATTGTCTGCACTAATCTTTCTTATTTACTAGTGTAAATAATAATCACGGTTCATCTGTCAGTATTTTTAATTTTTAATACTTAAGTAAAAATAAAGTACTTTTGTACTTGTGCTCAAATAAAATAAAAACAAGTACTTGTACTTTTACTGGAATAATATTTTATTAGGGTAGCTATCTGTTCTTTTACTTTATTTGTGTACTTTGTGCACCATTGCTGACAGTAAAATAAGCAACTATAAACTGTAAAATGTAAATGCCCAGTCATGCAAAGAAAAAAATTACAGTGAAACTGCCAGAATCTTAAAAAATACAGTTATACAGATTTTTGGTCATGTTGCCCAGCACTGCAGATAAGTTGTTTTTTCTTTACATTTTTTAACTTTTTGTTAGTGTGAATACGGTCAAAGTTATGTGTTATATATTCTATATTGTTTCCTTTGTGTGTCATAAATCAGTGAAGTTAAAGTAAATAACAAGCCCTGTTCATGTTCCCTGTCTTTCTGTTCTGTAGGTGAGGCACAAAGCCACGAGGAAAGTGTACGCCATGAAGCTGCTCAGCAAGTTTGAGATGATCAAAAGGTCGGACTCTGCTTTCTTCTGGGAAGAGAGGGATATTATGGCCTTTGCAAACAGTAATTGGGTAGTACAGGTATGAATCAATTGATTAATTATGATTATTAATCATAATCAGCTGTGTGATTTGTCTTGAGTGTGGATGAATGTGTAGTTGCTGTCTAGTTATTATAAAAACAAATTTAAAAACTGAATACATTTTATACAGGTTATGCGCAACAAACTTCCAGATTCTGTAAAACAGGTGCATGCCTTCTGGTTCAGGTCTTTTGTATGTACTTTGTTAAATATAGTGTCGTTTTACTCAAGATGCCTTCAAAGTATCTACTATAACTTAGGTCCATTGCTTATGGAGATTGATATCTAAAAGTTTTTTATTTTTCTTCTTACTAAAATGTGGACATTTAAATTTAATAAAATGCCAACAATAAAAATAATTAGCTAGGTTAGCTGATTACCTTAAGAAGCCATAGATATCGCCATCAGGTCGTACTACTGCTAACACTTTCTCCGATAAGCGGATGTGATGAGACCCGTTTTCCTGTTTGTTCATGTGACCTTTGGCATAAAGCCTATTGTTTTTATTGTCATTGATCATGTGTTGTTTTTTGTTTTTATGACATTTTGTTGTATTCTTGAGAATGATGCTTATATATGTATGTATTGTGTGTAATTTTGTAATTTTATATATCATTTTTTTCCCCCAGCTGTTTTATGCATTCCAAGACGATCGCTACCTCTATATGGTGATGGAGTATATGCCAGGTGGAGACTTGGTCAACCTAATGAGCAACTATGATGTGCCTGAGAAGTGGGCACGTTTCTACACTGCTGAGGTTGTGCTGGCACTGGACGGCATCCACTCCATGGGCTTCATTCACAGGTCTCACTCATACATCATACACTTTTCAGAGTGAGCTAATATAGACAGGTGTCCCACCCCTCCAACACAAATCAAGTTTGACATATTGGCCATGAGGTTATTATTTTTATTTATGAACATGCAAATGTAATTATAATATAACAGAAACACAACCAACAATAGAAAAAAATCGGGACGTCAAAGTTTCAATCAAGCAAGATTAAGCAAAGTTAGCAGGAGTCTCACGGAGGCACAGCATGCAGCGTAGATTTCATTCTGTGTGAAAACATGATGGAAGAAATGGTTTTTAAAGAATGTATGAATCAATTAATTATTTGAATGTATCTCTAAGGGGGAACCAACTGTCTTTAGAAAAGTTTCAATGGCATTTGTTTTTCATCTTCCCTCTGCGTAATGCCTAATAAAGTAGTGTTTATAAGCGCAGCGCTGCTGTGTTATACAGGTTAACGGGGAAACTGCTCTAATTCTGCTGTTCCATAAGCGCCACCTACTGACAGAGAGTGGATTTACATTTTCATTATGTCTGTCTGCCTTTATTGTTCAGACCGAATTTTTGTTAATTTTAAAAGACAGATGGAAAATACGCTAATGTGCATTCTAAAAATCTTAAATCTTCGGATAATAAGGTAGCCTTGTTTATGGAGCAGATAAAATGACACTTTATCATTTTGATTAAACCTTTTCATAAAAATGATTTAAAGGTTGAAATGTGAGGTTTGTCTTTGTATAAAACTTTTTTTGTCAAAACTTTATTTGAACTTGTAGTACATGTTAGTAGATAACGTTATGTGGACACTCCTTTAAAATCTGGCCATCATTTTTAATGTTATTATTTTAATGTTTATGCAAACAAAAAGTGCATATTGATGCTAATTTTATTTGTTGGTTTTCGACATAAAACTCAATTCACTGCATAGTATCAGTACTTTTTGAACATTTACAGCACATTTTAACAATACCTTGATAACCGTGATGATTTTGGTCACTATAATCATGAAATGAAATTTTCATTCCATTTCATATCTAGTTATGATGCACTATAAAATCAACTGTAGTTATGCGTTTTTACAGTATAATATGCAAAGTACTGTTTTCCATAAAGAACTATTCTCTGATTCTATTCTTTTCTCTGAAATTAAAGGGTGACGTATATAAGCCTACAAAAATTCTTTCAAGTGTAAAACAGTTTGGATAGTTGTTAATATGAGCGTTAAGATACATTATTTAGGATATTTAAGTACTGTATAACATGAGTAGCTCTCAGCCACTTTCATTTTTAAAAAGTAGCTCTCAAATGAAAAAAAAGTTGGAGACCCCTGCATTAAACAGTCCTTTCATTTTTTTCAGGTGTGCTTCCTTGCTTGGAATTTTGAAAATAACCAATATGTGTGTGTGTTTTTGCTTAACATTAATCTTAGGGACGTAAAGCCCGACAACATGTTGCTAGACAAGACAGGCCATTTGAAGCTGGCAGACTTTGGAACCTGCATGAAAATGAACAAGGTACTAGAGATTGTGCAAAACTACACATTTTCATAAAAGTCAGTGTGACTATTATGACTAGTTGATATTGAGACCTGCGCATATATATATATATATATATATATATATATATATATGCGCAGGTCTCAATATCAACTAGTGTATATATATATATATATATATATATATACACACACACACACAGTGGTGGTCAATTATTGGCACCCTTGGTAAATATGATCAAAGATGACTATAAAAATAAATCTGCATTGTTTATCCTTTTGATCTTTAATTCATAAAATTAGCAAAAATCTAACCTTTCATTGAAGGAAAAGAATTGAAAGTGGGGGGAAAAATCACATTATGAAATAAATGTTTTTCTCCAAAACACGTTGGCCACAATTATTGGCACCCCTAGAATTTTTTATGGGAGAATTTCATATGGGAGATGCAGAGAAATGAGACAAGTCATTTTTATATGCAAATCTATATTTTAATGTAAATGTATTTATTGTATATTATACAATTATAACCCCATACTGTTGTTACTTCATGTTTAATGGAAATTAAGATATTACACAATTTTGCTTAAAGGGATCACATTTATAACTTTTACTAGACTGCATTTGACACACAAAAAAGTAACAATAATTGTCATTCATCATATGATGTAATAAACAAACTGTTTCTAGCTTCTCTACTTGGCTGTTACCTAAGAATAACCCACCATCATAGTTATCAATACAACTGTAAATATACATTTAAAAAATGTACATTATGACAGCTGTCTGTCTTACAGAGCAGTGAATGTTGTTCGCAGCATTCTGCAGAATCTCTTAAACTTTTAAAGCACCACTACTAAAAAATACTAAAATCAAAACAACAATCTAAAAATTATCTAAAGCTATTTAACCTCACTAATGAAGAAGTCAGTTGGTGAATGACAACTTGAACCATTCCTACAAGTACTTCAGTCACATTTAGTATTCTTTCAGTTATGCTGTAGACTCTCTTCTGTAGTAAATTCTGTTGTTTTTCTTTCTCCTAGGATGGAATGGTACGATGTGACACAGCAGTAGGAACTCCAGACTATATTTCTCCAGAGGTACTGAAGTCGCAGGGAGGAGACGGCTACTATGGCCGAGAGTGTGACTGGTGGTCTGTGGGGGTCTTCCTGTATGAGATGCTCGTTGGTGAGTTTAGCATCAGTGCAACAAGATTTTACATTTGCACGAAAGTATGCATGCATTGTGCAGCTTTTCCCCTTAGGTTATCAGGCAAATGTTTCATTTTCGCGAGTATCTGTCAAACTTGCGGTCAGCGGATAATCTTAAGAAAAACAAAAGAATTCATATTCACAAATTTAGCAAATTTAGTACTTGTGTAAATGGGAATCACCCGTTTTAAACAAATGCCAAACAAAGGAGAGTCTTCTGGCAAAAAGAGAACGCGACAGAGCTTGTAATATAACCAGAATCAACGTTGACTTGGCTTTTCGGAGATGGCGGTATCTGAGGGGTTTGAAATCTTGTATTTTAGTGGTGAGGAAGGTATTTTATTGAACAGATAAATTGCCATATGTAGCTCTCTAACAGAGTTCATTGTAAAACATTATCTATCGTGAAGGGTCATATTCATCCACACAGTCCTGCAGAGCCAAAGCACAACCAAAACAATATTCTTCCACAGAATGCATACAGTTTTGTTTTTTAACCGCTAGAAGGTCAAATGTTCCATAGTGTACCTTTAACTAAAAATAAGAAAGAAATGAATAAAACATAACCACGATATAACTAAAACAATGGAACTAAAAACAAAGGGACAGATTAATAAAACATCCTCATGTTTTAACTAAAACGAATGAACAAATTAATTAAACATATTTGTAAGAAGTCTTATTATTGTTAATATAAACTAAAACTAATAGAAATCATTTATGTTAGCTATAATAAAATAAGATACGAAAATTAGCCATCTGCCTTTTGAAACTAACTGAACTAAAATGAAAACACACATTAACTAAATTTAGTTTTCGTAGTCAGTTCCAGAGTATATTTGAGTTTGCACTCTGAAGAGTTTATATTTACATTGTGGTTTTGAACGCCTAAACATAATGGCCAATCAGAGGTGTTTAAGTTATTCAGAATCCGCTCTATACTGCTCAGAAGAGAGTTTCTTTCAAGTTCGAGCTCAGTGACTGAACTGCGTCAGTTTTCTCATTATAATCAACAAAGTGCAAACCCAATGTAAATAAGAGATTCATTGTGAAGTGTAGTCCGCTTCAGTTATTATAACTAGAGTTTTCATGAAAGAGCAGAAGTGACTGACAGCTTAAGTGATTTTAAAAGATGTGTTCTTCTCTTGCTTTATGTATAAACAGGTAACTTGTGTAATTTAGTTAAATAACCAACTAATAAGCCATCTGTTGTTGAATCAGAGCACACAGTGTTTGTGCAAGGACAGCTCATTAGAAAGACGTGCTCCCTTAGTATTATTTTGTGGTGCAGTCTTTTTATCTCGTCACATTTCAAACTGCAAAAATTCTTTGTTTAGAGTGCTCATGTTGCAAATTACCATAAAAGTTGTCTATTAAAAGCTACACTTCTGAGCATAGATCCCTACATCCAGAGGGAATGTCCTGGCAGAAGCACAAGAGTAACAGTTCATTTTGGCTCCAGTTTAAATTCTTAGAAACTAAACTCAAAAGACAAAGACACATTCCTAAGAATGTGAGACTTCCCAACAGATGGAGAGATCACAAAGCTAGGAACAGAGGAAGCATTCAGAAGAATAAGTGTATGTGTTGTTGAATGTATCCTCAGGTGACACGCCATTCTATGCTGACTCTCTGGTGGGCACCTACAGCAAGATCATGAATCACAAGAATGCCCTGACCTTCCCCGATGACAGTGACATCTCAAAAGATGCAAAAAGCCTCATCTGTGCATTCCTCACGGACAGGTTTGCATACAAAAAATACTTTTAAACTGCAAATAATATACAGTACATGTTTTCAGCACTGATCATTTACATATCAGGGGTAGAACAAAAGCATGTTAACTCAAAATACATTGTGCTTATGTTGTCATCTCTCACTAGGGAGGTGCGGTTAGGACGCAATGGAGTCGATGAAATCAAGCGACATAATTTTTTCAAGAATGACCAGTGGACATGGGAGAACATCAGAGAGAGTGAGTTGAGTTTCTGAATCTCACATCTGCCATCTTAGTTATCTTTTCATTTGTTTTAAATTAAAGGGTTAGTTCACCCAAGAATGAAAATTCTGTCATTAATTACTCACCCTCATGTCGTTCCACACCCGTAAGACCTTTGTTCATCTTCGGAACACAAATTAAGATATTTTTGATAAAATCTGATGGCTCAGTGAGGCCTGCATTGCCAGCAAGACTATTAACACTTTCAATGCCCAGAAAGCTACTAAAGACGCATTTAAAACAGTTCATGTGACTACAGTGGTTCAACCTTAATGTTATGAAGCGACGAGAATACTTTTTGTGCGCCAAAAAAACAAAATAACGACTTTATTCAACAATATCTAGTGATGGGCGATTTCAAAACACTGCTTCATGAAGCTTTGAAACTTTACGAATCTTTTGTTTCGAATCAGTGGTTCGGAATACGTATCAAACTGCCAAAGTCACGCCCCCCAGTGGTGAACCATTGACATTTCTTAACACTTATCACGTAATGAAGCCTTGTTTACTGAAATCACGTGACTTTGGCAGTTTGATAGATGCTCCGAACCACTGAAAGAGCCCATGAAAGCAAAATTTAAACTTTTATGACCTGTTTGATTCATGTCTATTATCTTTGAAACCATCTATATACGACGGTGTGAAAGTCACTGGGTTCCAAAACAATAATTCTATGGACCAAAAAAAAAACAAAAAACTTAGACATTTTAAAATATCTTCCTTTATTTTCCACAGAAAAAAGAAATGCACACAGGTTAAAACAACATGAGGGTGGGAAAATACTGAGTTTCTTTGGGTGACTTCTCTCTTGAAGAATTTCTCTGAACTGAAGAATTTTTTCTGAATGATTCAGTTAAAGTGTCCTGCTACAAATGCACTCTGGTGCACAATACAACAAAATAACAAAAGTAACCTTCTAGACCAAGGGTGTCAGACTCAGTTCTTTGAGGCCTACTGTCCAGCAGAGTTTAGCTCCAACCCTAATTAAACAAACCTGAACCAGCTAATCAAGATCTTCAGGATTACTAGAAACTTCCAGGCAGGTGTTTTGGAGCTGGTTGAATCTACACTCTGCAGGACAGTGGCCCTCCAGGAGCAGAGTTTGACACATGATCTAGACACCAAAATTCACTGAAGTTTGGGGGTGGGTTCCTTTGACTTGGATCTTAATGCAACCACCCAAAACAACCTAGCACAACACAGCAATGCACTAAACCCCCTTGGGAACCTTTTAGCAACTGAATAAAAATGGCATGACAAACACTCACATTTTCCTTTAGAAAATATAAACACACGTGCTGTAGAATCAATTGCGTGTTGTCTGGTGTGCCACTTGAGATTAAGATTCTGCAGTGTCTATTTACACAAAGTGCAAATAGCCCGCCTTGTTGAAAGAGGATATTTACACTATCTCCGCCCACAATTGTGTAACTGAGCCAGACAAAATTACAAAAGAAATCCTGCTGATATCAGGATCAGCAGTGTAGAGAGTAAGGCAGGTGGCATTAGCTTTTGACACGACCGACACAAGTTCGAATCCGCCTTTTTCCAAACTTATTCTTCTCCCTTTTTCCCATCGTATATCAGCTCAGAGAAGTGTTTATTTTAAATAAAAAAAAAGTGCAAATAAATTGCCTAATGGTTGTTTAATAGTGGCAATAAAGATAATAAATGTAATAATACACTGAATATGTTGTTATTATTTCATACTGTTTTATAATATTCTAGAATACACTTAGTGTAAACAGCATTTAACACTATTTACGGAAATAGTGGCCTAAAATTAACATGTTGCTTGTAATGTCGTGCTTTTCATATTATGAACAAGGCTTTTTGGGGGGTGGGGGTGTTGGAGTGTCTCATATTCTGCATGCATTGAGTGATTTACATCAAACTTGAGCTGTAGGTTTGGTAATGATGGCTGGTCTCATGGATGTGACTATTGTGAGTGAGTCACAGTCATAGTGCCACCAACTGGCAGCAGGAAGTGTTACAAATAGAACATGTTTTGAAATAATCCTTTTATATTTACCCAAATCACTTCAATATTCAATAAACAATTTATTAATGATTATTAAGAATTAAAGAAAGTTTTTTTTCATGTTGATGTGAAAATGAAAGTGCTTGGATCTAAAGAAAAAAATATTCCTCTTTTTATATGTAGTTTGATTTACTACGTCATGAGTCTTCGTGGAGCTTTACAGACTTTTAATCGCCAGTTTTCAGCACTGTTTTATTTTTTCACCCAACCACTAGCTATTGTGAAATATTTGTTTGAGTTACTCATATTTTCTAAATCCTTATTAAAAATGTAATTTTGCTGTAATTTTGGGCATGTTGTCCATCTAATGCTGAGTATAGACACAAATATACCAAGAACAACTGAACCTGCCTTTCATCAGACTTGACTATTTGCACTTGTAGCATTCTTTGTTTGTTCTCATTAAAATGTAATTCTTTCTTGTTGCATGTAGCGGCTGCTCCAGTGGTGCCGGAGCTAAGCAGTGACGTAGACACAAGCAACTTTGACGACATTGAGGAAGATCGAGGGGAGGAGGAGACATTCCCCATTCCTAAAGCATTTGTTGGCAACCAGCTTCCATTTGTGGGTTTCACCTATTACAGCAATAACCAGTGAGTACTAAGATGCAGAACAGGCAGTAAGTGCTTGGATCCCAGGTGTTTGTAATAGATTGGTAAAAGTAAGAAAAAATATATGAATTATTGACTCTTTGTCAGGTTCCCTCGGGAATCAACTATAAAGACAAGTGACAAACGCTGCTCAACAAAGGAAGATAAGAGTCATGTAAGAACCTCTAAACAAAGACTTTAAATTAAAGAGTTTAGAGCATTAAAATAGTGAGTCTATCTCTTAAACTGTGAGGATGACTGATTGTGTTTCTCTGATCTTTCAGTTGGAGAATCTTCAGAAGAGAATTTATCAGTTAGAAGAACAACTTCACAGTGAGATGCAGCTGAGAGATGAGATGGAGCAGAAGTGCAGGTGTTTATCTGTCTGTTTGCCCATCCACCCAAATACCTTATCCAACCATTCACCTGTCCATCCAAATCAATCAAACACCTCATCCACCTGCCAACCATTCAAAACTAACCGAACACCTCATCCATTCAGATCCAAACCAAACTTATTATTCTTCCATCCACAACCAAACATCTCATCCATCTATCCAAAACCAATTAAACACCTCATCCATCCATACAGAACCAAACACCTCATCATCCATCCAGACCCACCCTATCCAAAACAAATAAAACACCTTATCTATTCATCCATCCAAAACCAAACACCCTATCCAACACAATCATATACCTCATTCATCCATCCAGAACCAAACACCCTATCCAAACAAATCAAACACTTCATCCATCCATCCATCCATTCATCCATCCACCCACCCAGAACCAATCAAATACCTCATTCATCCATCTAGAACCAAACACCCAATCCAAACAAATCAAACACTTCATCCATTCATCCATCCACCCACCCAGAACCTATCAAACACCTCATCCATGCATCCAGAACCAAACACCCAATCCAAACAAATCAAACGCCTCATCCATCTATCATACATCCAAACAAACACCCAATCCAAACAAATCAAATGCCTCATCCATCTATCATACATCCAACCAAACCAAACACCCAATCCAAACAAATCAAACGCCTCATCAATGAATCATACATCCAACCAAACCAAACACTTCACCCATCCAGCTACAATTCAGCAATCTAACCATCCCAAATCACCATCACCCATCTCAAATCAAACTCTTCATTCAGCCATCCATGTGAAGATGCATCCATTTCCAACAGTCCATCTACCTTTCCCCCATTTAATCTCCTCATCCCTGTATCCAAACCTAAAGTAAAATTTTCTCAAAATCAGGCCTGTGAAATTTTTTCTTTGATTCGTTTCCCCCTCAGGGCATCCAATACAAAGCTAGACAAGATAATGAAAGAGTTAGATGAGGAGGTGAGTGAAATGATTTAATTTCTAAAGCATGTATCTAAATAAATACAGAGGGTGTGTATTTTGTATGCATTGGTAAAATAGATAATTAAAGTTTAAATATCTGGTAAAACTTGGGTTATTTTTAGTATGTTAATTCTCGATTTTTAATCATTCTGTTGTCTTGACGTGTTTCAGAGCAACCTAAGGAAGAGTGTGGAGGCTAACATGTCTTTACTGGAGAAAGACAAAATCATGATCCAGCACCGAGCAACAGAACATCAAAGAAAGGCTGACCAGGAGGCTGAAAAACGAAGAAATCTGGAGAATGAGGGTGAGAATTCAGTCTCATTCCAATTTTGCCTACAGTATATCGTGGGGCTATTCCAGAAAGCAGGTTATGTGACTTACCTTAAATGTGAGTTGACTTAAGTGTTTAGGGTTTAGGTGAAGGTACATTAACCCTGCTTTCTGGAGTACCCTCATGGCAGAACCTCTATCATTTGAAAAATGTCTACTTTTTCATGGCATGTACATTCATACTGCCAAATCTTAAACAGTCTTTTGAGTTGGGCACTGCAGTTCATTAATGTTCTGAGTAGAGCTAGAACCAGCAAAGAGCAGCCAGACCTATATGTCTGATCTATGATGGTCTGGAAAATTAGCTAATGGAAACAGGACCATGGGCCTAATATGAATATAATTCATCCAAGTGCCATGTACAGTAGGTCGTTATAGTACACACTTCATTGCTCTATTAACATGTTATAAGGAAAGATGAAGCATCCCCCCTCCCTGTATTAAATCTTTTTTTTCCTTTTCTCTAGTGTCTACTTTGAAGGAGCAACTAGAAGACTTAAGGAAAATCAGTCAAAACAATGACAAGATCACCCAGCTACAGAACCAAGTAAGCTTATCAAGAACACTTCTCGAATTATAAGTATTTTAATAGTTAGATGAGGTGGTGATTTATTTATATATATATATATATATATATATATATCACACACACACACACACACACACACACACACACACAGTGTTTCCCACAGGATTTTGTGAGACTGTGGTGGGTGGACATCAGTCCCCCCCGGAGGAAAATTTTGTACATTTTAAATTTAGATGCATAAATCTGGTGCATTCTGAGAGCAAAATTTAAGTGACTAGATCAATGAAGAAATGTGTTCTCTTGTAAACAATTTTGTGCTCTAATAATAGTAATTTATTTATTGGTGATGGTAGGGCACATTAGTCACGTACACAACTTATAGTAGGCTAAATGATAGTTCATAAGTGGTCAAACATGTAGAGTATACATTTTAACCATTAAAAATAAGTAGCAAAAGAGGTTACCTTTGTTGAATTAATTTATTTCTAGAATAAGTAGTCCAGAATGCACTAAACATACTACTTCATTATAGAGAAAAATAACAAATGAATAAAAATATATAATCATAAGCTGACCAATAAATAAATAAATAAAAACTAGGTGACTATATAATTCAGCAGCAAAAAGTATGTTAGCCTAATTCTTTAAAAAAAACTTTGCACAGTAATTTTATAAAATCTAAATGTAAATAAAGTTTAAAATTACTATTTGTATTCTTATGAAATGAAAAAAACTATTTATTATATTTATATTTATATATGAATGTAAAGAATCATATGTATTTATAATAATCTAAGATTAATAGACATTTGTTTTAAATGTATTGTGCAGCTTTTTAATGAGGCAACAAGATATGATAGATACGACAGAACAAAATAGGCTATTAATAATCTTTCAGTGTGCAAAACCATGATAATATGAAACGCTTCAAAACAGCAGCACAAACCGCTTATGCGCATCCCGGGTGCAGAATGATGTGCTTAAAGCAATGGAGTCACAGCGCGCAGTTGCGCTGCGCATTGAAAAGTTCATGGCACAATGAGAATCCCTGTGTATATCTGCATCTAACAGTTTATTGATCATATGTTTCTTCTCACTTTTAAATTCCAGTTACTGTGCGTGATGGCAATTCATAGTCTTTGTGCTGTGCGATCTAACAGACACCCTGTAGCCAGTATGATGATATCGTTCAGAAACAGCAATAAACTCCAGCAAGATAAAGTCATTTTATGCAAATCCACAGCCATTTATCTACATATCAAGTATTATAATGTGAATATCATGTTGGAGAGTTTTACCGTGCTGACTGTCGTTACCGAACGTGACGCGCTGTTTGAGTGCTGAACAGAGAATGATTGACAGCTGCAGCAGAGGGAAGACGAGTTTCCTTGAACTTAAATTTAACGATGTACACATTCTTCTGTCCCTCACATGAAGCTATGGAATGGCTTCAGATGACTTTGAATATAGTACACGAAAACTTAATTGGTGCTAGTCTATTTCTTGCTCTATGACTCCCATTTTAGCCGTATAAAAGAGCGCAATTATCAATCGGTTATTTAAATATCGCGACAGGTCTAATTTTCATTTCATTTTGAGACTGTGGCGGGACAAATTAGAATGTGGCGGGTCGCCACAGTCTAGTTAATGTATGGGAAACACTGTGTGTGTGTGTGTGTGTGTGTGTGTATATATATATATATATATATATATATATATATATATATATAATGTCTGACAGCGTTTTTGAAAAACGGCTTACCCCACTTTTAATTGAAATTGATTTTTCGATTTCGATTTTGACTTCCAACGATTATAAAAACAAGATAATCGAGGTAAAACGATTATTGTGCCGCTGCCACATTCAACGGTGCGCTTTCGTTCCTCCCTAAGCCAAACTTAACATCTAAATCAGCCGAATAAATGAGTGTTGTAAAAGTGTACTGTTGCAAAACTGCAGGACATGCCTGATATTAAACAGTGTTATTAAAAGCGCATTAAGCCGTGGAAGAGACACTGTTCCCCAGGCAGCTTTCTGTGCGCGCACTCCGAGACTGAGCGGTACGCGCATAAGCTAAGTATACTGTGGGCTTGAGATTCACGCATAAGCTAAGTATACTGTGGGCCTGAGATTCACGCCTAATCAGTCAAGTAACCAACACACAAAAATGTCAAAATGCCGTTTTGGTAAGTATCCTCATAAACACAGTCGGTTATGTCTTAAGTGAATGTAAACAGTTGAGAAGGAAAATCCATTTGTAGGATATTATAGTATATTGGATCCATGCAGCTCTTAAAGTGATGACAGCCCAATATTATTGCAAACGACAATAAAATTGCTCAGTGCTCTTGAATTAATAACTTTTGTAGCTTTAATAAAGATTAATCTATATTTAATGTATATAGTGAAGACTATGCAGTGTTTTATAATCGTTTTAAACCAATAATCGTGTTAAATAATCGTGATTTCAATATTGACCAAAATAATTGTGATTGACTTTTGCCATAATCTAGTAGCCCTAGTTTAACCCACTGCTGTGATATTGAAATTGGTAGCCTATATAGATTTGACATTTCACTGGTATCTTTCATTGTTAAATATTGGTATCATAGCCTTATTTCCAGCAAAAATCATTTTATTGTAATATCATTATCCTAAAATATGATCATATTTCATTACTTGAGCATATCTCTCAAACCCAAGTTACATTATTTCCGGTTTCTCTTATCTTATTAGATGTTGTGAATACTGGTGGATTAATAAAATGACCTGGTTATGGGAACTGAAAAGAGAGTAATAAAATACATTTAAACATGGCACAGCTTTTAATTTCCAGGCCAAAGAAAAAGGATGTTTGGAACATTTTGGAAGCAACATTTTACAAAAGTGACAAAGCAATAACTTCTTTTTTTTTTTTTTTGTGGTTGGGCCAGTGAACATTTTGGAGGGGCAAGTAAAAATCAGAACCACTGTCCTCACCAGGGCAGTAGAAAACTATTTACCGAAATTGCGATGATTGACAGTGATTACCAAAAAAGTGTCTAAATAAATCTGTGTAGTGTAAATGCAGACTTATAATCCTGTTGCCACAACACAAAAAGTAGACAAATCAGTGTTGACTGAATACATTTAGTAGCGTCAAACCTTTACAGTTAGATACTAAAAAACAAATTTTTTTAAAAAATGTATTTGTGTGATTCTTTGTAAAACAATGTTTGTATTAATAATTAATAATTAATAATTAACTTATTAAATGTATTTAATTTATGTATTTTTATTTTCATATAGTTAAAAAGTTAAAGGGAAAGTGTTCCAATAGCTTTTGCTATGGTATCGAAATTGTGTAATTGTTTTAGAAGCCATTGTGTGGGATAATTTTCTCACAAAATCATCCAACAAATGTGGCTCTGTGGTTATTTCAACCATGTAATCATGACAATTAAGAAACAACATCTCACACAATCTTGTCATCCACAGCTGGGGGAAGCCAACGACCTTCTGCGGGCTGAGTCTGACACGGTGGTGCGTTTGAGGAAGAGCCACACGGAGATGGTGAAGTCAGTGAGCCAGCTGGAGGGCGTGAATCGTGAGCTGCAGGAGAAGAGCCGTGCTGCTGAGAGTGTCAAACAACAGCTGGAAAAAGAGCTGCTGCAGCTACAGACCACGCTAGACACAGAAAGACGAACCTGCAGCCGAGGCTCAGAGGAGATCAGAGAACTGCAAGGTAAGAGTGGGCTAGACTTTCCCTGATTTGACTCCACCAACATAGATCACAGATGACACATATGCAAATTATATTACCACTATATATATAAAATATACATACATTCTTATAGGATAAGTGTTCAGACTACACTCCTTTGTACCTTTGGCAGTAATTACAGTCTTTTTGGGAATGATGCAAAATGCTTTGCACTCCTGGATTTGGGGATTTTCTGCCGTTCTTCTCTGTAGAATCTCTCAAGCTCTGTCAGGTTGGTTGGGCACTGATGTTTGAGTTCAAATCCAGGATATGGCTGGGCCCCTAAACCACTCTTGCATTGTCTTGGCTGTGTGCTTGGGGTCATTGTCCTGGCCCAGTCATGAATGGGCCAAGACAATGAGGTCATGAGTGAGGTCATGAATGCTCTGGACCAGGTTTCAATTAATGATATCTTTATATTTTGTTGCATTCAGCTTTCCACCTACCCTGACCAGTCCTCCTCTCCCTTGGAAGAGAGTCTCACTGTCTGAGAGTTCATTTTTTGCATATTTCAAGCAGGTTTTCATGTGTCATTTACTTAGGAGAGGCTTCTGTCTGGCCACTCTGCCGCAAAGCCCAGATCAGTGTAGTGTTGCAGTGATGTCCTTCTGCAAGTTTCTCCACACATGATCTCTGGAGTTCAGAGTGACCATCAGATTATTGATTGCCTCTTATCAAGGCCCTTCTCTCCCTATTTCTTAGTTTGGCCTGGAGGCCAGCTCTAGGAAGAGTCCTGTTTGTTCCAAACTTCTTTCATTTAAGAATTTTGAAGGCCACTGTGCTCTTGGCACCCAATGTAGCAAATTATTTTTGTAGCCTTCCCTACAGTGGCTCAACACAATCCTGTCTCTGAGCTCTGCAGGCAGTTCCTTTGACCTCATGGCTTGACAGTAGACAGGTCTGCGCCTTTCCAAATCAGTCAACTGAATTTTCCACAGATTTATTCCAATCAAAGTGTAGAAACATCTCAAATACCCCTTTTCCACCAGCATGAATCGGGTGCTAGTTCAGAGCTAGTGCTATTGCTAGTTCAGAGTTGGTTCGACTGGCTAACCTTTAAGAACTGGTTTGCCTTTCCACGGGCTAGAGAGCCACCACAGAGCCAGGTCTTATGTCACTGTATATGTCTCATCTTTCCCAGCAACGCTAGCGCGGCAGCCCAAACTCAAACACACCATCAACAATGGCGACCGTTGCATTACTATTGATGCTCGTGGCTTTGCGAACCTACATCGGCATTCAAACACGGTGAATCCAACGTGTTCGTGCAGCATGCCGTAATTTGTATAGACGGAGATTACAATCGAGCTGCTATTAGCTTGATTAGCTGCTATTTCAAAAATGGCAGTCACAAGTTTCTGGTTGTCTTGTTGGTCACGGTAATCCAGCCCCTGATGCAAGAGACCAGCAATGTTTTGGTGCTACTTACAAATTACTTTTCTTGGCTCAGAGCTGGTGCTTTTGGTGTTGAAAGACAAAGAACTGATTTGAAACTAGGTTCTGGCTCTGAACCAGCTCTCAAACTGCTTTGGTGGAAAAGGGGTAAAGAGAAATGGGATGCACCTGAGCTAAATTTCAAATGTCGTATGTCATTGTTTTTTTTTTTGTTTTTTTTTTTGTTTTTTTGAAAAATGTCTGAATACTTTCTGAATCCAACTGTATATACTTTATTAATAAGATTTTTTGGTAACACTTTACAATGAGGTTCATTAGTTAAACATTAACTAATCATGAGCAATACATTTGTTACTGTATTTACTAATCTTCGTTAACATTAGTTAATGAAAATACAGTTGTTCATTGTTTGTTCATGTTAGTTCACAGTGCATTAACTAATGTTAACAAGATTTTAATAATGTATTAGTAAATGTTGAAATTAACATTAACAAAGATTAATAAATGCTGTTAAAGTGCAGTTCATTATTAGTTCATGTTAACTAATGTAGTTAACTAATTAACCTTATTGTAAAGTGTTACTGATTTTTTTTTTTTTTTTTTTTTCTTTCTTTGGTGTGCAAATAGTGTAGAATAAATTTAAATTTCAAAACATTCCCTTTGCAGCTATTGTGATTATCCAGCGAGATCTAGATCTGTTCTTTGTCTCTTTGAAGCTCGTATCACAGGTCTACAGGAGGACAACAAGAACTTGAAGCAGAGTCTGTCTAAAGTGGAGCTGGAGAGGAAACAAGTCCAGGACAGATGTAACGTTCTTGAGAAGGTTTGTTATTTTTATATTATAATAAAATGAATAAAAACACAATATTTTAAAATGCAATTTTAATATATATTTTACGTAATAATTGCAGTCTGTTAGGGGCTATTAAGATATTTTTGCATTTTTTACTATTTTACCCTAGTTTACATTACCATACATTACAAGTTTAAGGGTAGATATGGTACAAAATTGTCCTTGTAAGGTTACTTACCTTAGTGACAAGCTCTTGTACCCCTAAAGGTACTTTTTTCACATTTTTCTGACAGTGTATGAAAGTAAATTTAATGTAAAAAAAAATAATAATAATAATTAATGGTTTACATACACAGACATTCTGCTGTGAGCATGTAAGAGATGCTGCTGCTACAGCATAAATAGGCAAACTTTAAATCCCATAGCAGATCTAAGCAGGTGAAGCTGGGGGAGGTGGAGGGCTTCATAAACTGAATAAATTGGCTTATAGCAAACACTGAACCAGACTATTTAAATGTTGAACAAGCAAGCTCATTGGCTGCAATACAGCAGAGTTCAGTCAGCTTGTACCATGTAGTAAACAATGTGATTGCTAGCAGATTGTATGTAAAGGACCAGCCTGTGCCTTACAGAGGCTGAACTAGTCACTTTCAGCAATGCACTTAGAATGGAAACCTAGGCAGCATCTTGAGGATTTAAAATTTCTCACTGTTTACGACTGTCTCACCATTAAAAAGTCTGTCTGTTTCAAAGGTATAACCATTTTACATACAGTAGAATGAGACTGGTTTACGGTTACACTTAGAATGGAAATCCAAGGCATTGCACTGAGATAACAGTGTTACACTGTTTTGAAAATATAGTCTCACGCCATAGTCTCACACAAGGATAACAGAAAGTGTTTACTTAAAGAAAAATCCACCCCCATAAATTTTATTTTAGACCCACTGGTACATTTGCCTACTAGGCTTCCTTTGTGTTAATTTTGTTTTTTTTTGTAGGCTGTGTAAAGTAACTGTGTTTTGTGTAACCAGTGTTTCTATATTTTCGGCGTCTTCAGGAAAAGAACAGTCTGGAAATTGACCTAAACTACAAGCTGAAGACTCTACAGCAGCGGCTAGACCAGGAATTGACCGAGCACCGCATCACAAAGGCTCAACTTACAGACAAATACGAGTCTATCGAGGAGTCCAAGTCTGCTGCTATGCATGGTATGTGTGTGTGCAAGACGTGTCCAGACACCGAACGGCGTCCTGTTTAGCTGCATGCCCAGACACCACCTTATATTATTCCATAATAATAATAATTCCACCTTAAAAAGTGGCTGTAAATTTTTTCTCTTAATAGCATAATAAAATCCTAAAAGACATTATGATAGTATCAAATTAAGTTCAGAGAAAATACTTCCTGTGGTGTAATTAGACTATGAATTTTTTGCCCCTTTGTTGCGACTTGTACTCAAAATACGTTTTAAGTTGCTTCCTGGTGCTGGCTAATTGATTCTTCAATGCACACAGACTCAAGAAATCTTTCCTCTTGGATTTATTATATTACAAAGGTGTTCAAAGGGCATAATATGGTTAAAGAAGGTCATTTACTGCAACCCAAACACACATTGTCATTGCAGATGGCCATCTTTTGACCAAAGTCAAACAACAACAAAAAAGAGCATGTCCAAATGAGTCACACCTCTCCATTGAAAGAAACGGAGTACATTAACATTGCATCCAATCAAATTTAAGAACAATAATTTGTGCCAGCATTACAAAGTCAACATAAATGGCTCCAACGCGCTACATTAGCCAAACAGAAGTTGTTGTTGACTGATTTAGAAATGCTAAATATTCACCAATATATTGATGGACTGATCTTGTCCATGGTGTTCACTCTTTCTCTACAAATAACAAAAACATCTCTGTCCAGCGGTGGAGCAGAAGGTGTCGGAAGAGACCACACTGCGGATGCGAGCAGAGAGCAGGGTGGTAGAGGTGGAGAAGCAGTGCTCCATGCTGGAGTTTGACCTCAAACAGTCTGTACAGAAGATAGAGCAGCTGATGAAGCAGAAGGAGAGGCTGGAGGATGAGGTGAATGTGAACCCACTAAAAAGCTTGGATTGACAAGACTATATACTGTTTAAAGGTGTTATGAATTCCTGATCTGTCATCTTTTCTCCACTCTACCAGGTGAAGGATCTGCGGGTGCAGTTGGAGCAGGAGTCTGGGAAGCGGGTGCTGGCCCAAAACGAGCTGAAAAGCTGGACGATGGAGGCCGAACGCCTGAAAGGATCAGAGAAGCAACTCAAACAGGAGATCAACGCGGCCCTCGAGAACAAACGCTCCGTCGAGTTCCAGTTGGCACAGCTCACCAAGTATGCTCCTTTGCTCTCTCCTGCCCTCAAAGGGTCATGAATATATACATACATGTCTCCCTTTTTTAATAAAAGACACACAACTCATGTTCGAAGTTTGAACTGTTAGCCATTAATAGTAAAATTAGCTAGTTTCTAAACAGGTTCCACATTATATAAATAAAAGCCTAAATTATTCTGTTCATTATATAAAGCGATCATATCTCTTCACAAGACTTGGATTAAACCACTCGATTCATATGGATTCTTTTTATGGTGCCTTCATGACCTTTTTGGGTCTTCTGAGTTTTGATTACCTAGACTTTAAATCTCAGTTTCATTAAAAATAACTTAACTTATGTTTCGAAGATTAACCCCAAAGTCTTATGGGTTTGAGTGACATGAAAGTGCGTATATGATGACAGAATTTTCATTTTTGGGTGAACCATCCTTTTAACTTATTTATTTTTGAATTCTTTTAGTACAAGCATTTCTGTTGGTTCTGTTGGACCCTAATTGTAACACTGTTCTGTCCATATAATGTCATTCCTTTGGCTCTGAGCCTTACTCCCAGCAGCTACTGTATTACATATTTGGATGGCTTTTCTGTCATAGAAAAGGCTATTGTTGCAGATTATGTTTAAACTTGGCCAAAACTATTGGCTAGTATTGGCCAGTATTTACATGGGTAGATTAAGGATAGCCCTCCGTCTGACCACATCCACTGCCAGTTAATCTTAAACCTTCCCCTCTATCAGACTCTGTCGGACTTCGTCAGACTCTGTCGAACACTCAGGCATTTCGACAGATTGCACAGCTTTGTCATTTTCCGTACTTTTAAGTCTGCGTGAAATCATTAACCGATTTATATTATACAGATTCCTGACCTTATTGTGAGGTATGCATCATTTGACATTATTCCAACTGTTTGTAATCTTTCATCAAAATATAATTACTTGACATCTTTCAAATGACATTTGCTTGAAACAACTTGCCATGCTGTTACAATGGACCTAGGGTGTGGATTTACACTCATTTTTTAACTTTTTGGAAATGTTCATTTATACATCATGCTTGAGGTGTGGAGTTTGAATAAATATTGTTTGTGAAGCTGAAGTGACTGTGATTGATTGAAGTGTATCTCCTCAGGCAGTACAGAGGAAATGAGGGTCAGATGAGGGAACTTCAGGACCAGCTGGAGGCTGAGCAGTATTTCTCAGTGAGTATGACAGACTGCTGAACATAATTTCATTTTTCCTATTTCTTAACAAGGTGAAAACGCATCAAGTGCTTTGCATAATAAGGCCTTTTAGGTACTTGCCTTTTACTTTTGTATATGATGTAATCATCATCCATAACATGCTCGCTACAGTATTTACCTACTTTCCAGGTATCTTCTAAAGTCCTATAAAACTTATTAGGATCAAGGTATGGTTCATAGTAGCCAGGTTTCCATCTAAGTTTCAGATCTAATGTATGTGAAAACTGGAATCTTGAAAAACTGTTTGCAAAAAAGCTGCATTTCCATTACTATGTTTAAGAGAAAGAAATGCTGCAGTATATCAACGGAAATTAAATTGTAGATACAGGAGAAGCTACGGTGGCTTCTTTTTTCAATGTAATAAATTAATGGCAGCTTAGAGCAAGCAGACAAACCACACAGTTCACAAGCAGTCAAAGGCAGATGCCTTCTGTTTGAGAATGATAGCGTGCCTGGCAGTTCTGGGAGGTAATTGTAGCAAATCTTTTTGATGACAGTCTTTGGCTTCAGCATTTCATAAATGCTAGATTGATATTTGACGTGCTATTCGCAGATATTTTCTTCTCTGAGCAAATTATTCAGTCATGAGACTTGTTTATGCAAGGTTACATGACATTTTTTGATGTGCCATAAAGAATTTAGTTTTCCTGAAGAAAAAATTTGTCAGTAACCAGATTAAATAAATATGAT
Organism: Mylopharyngodon piceus; assembly: GCA_039654765.1. NCBI lineage: Eukaryota > Metazoa > Chordata > Actinopteri > Cypriniformes > Xenocyprididae > Mylopharyngodon > Mylopharyngodon piceus. Next base: position 34,921,580 of record CM077451.1, on the reverse strand, counting down.
AATGTCACTTCCAATCTCATCTCCTTAATTAAAAAACCTAACTCCTAACACACAGAGGTCCACCTGCTGTAATTAAGTGGTCCAGAGTAAATTATTCCACTTTTACCGCAATTACCACATGAGCGTGTCTAATATACTACTTTTCTCTCAATACTTTTTTCAGGTTTTTGGCCTTAAACCACTCTTTTGTTCAGAACTGTTTTGTTACACCTTTGACTAAACAGCCCTAGACAAAACTTAGGAAGGAATTGATGGAATTTTGTGACAATATTTGAACTGTAATATTTGTGCAGTTGTATGTAAATGAACTAACATTTTTATACATCAGTCAACAAATAATAATTGACAATGCCATGGTGTAAGGCTCAGCTGACTGACTGAGTTATGACCATGATAGGCTGTTATGTTCTTGTGTGTAGTCATATCATGAGAGGAAATCAGCATTGTTTATATATTCTCGCGCCATTCTTTCTTGTTTTCAGACACTCTATAAAACTCAGGTGAAGGAGCTAAAGGAGGAGATAGAGGAGAAGAATCGACAAACTCAAGAGGCTCTTAAAAAAGTCCAGGACCTGTACTCAGAGAAGTAAAAATCCTCTTCATGAATTAGTAGCTTTTGCAGAAGTGCTGCCTTTGAAAAATGTTAAAGGAACTAAAGAGTATTTTGTGACTTTGAAATACTGTTCAGAATTGCTAGTGAACTTTCTTGTAAACTGCTTTACCATAAATCTTTTTTGTAGGGAGTCACTCTCTGCTCAGTTGGACCTCACCATGACGAAAGCAGAGTCGGAGCAGTTGGCCCGTGCGCTACAGGAAGAGCAGTATTTTGAACTCTCTCAGGAGAACAAGAAGGCTGTGTCACGTTACAAACAGGAGATCTCAGAGAAAGACTCGACCATCACACAGGTCTGTGCAGCACACGCACTGTTATTAGTGAAGGACAGGCATCTGTCTCTAAATCTGATTTCATTTATATAGTCCATTTGTCTTCCATCACATTTTCAGTATTGGAACTCTATCGCCCGGTTTCACAGACAAGGCTTAAAGGAACACTCCACTTTTTTTGAAAATAGGCTCATTTTCCAACTCCCCTAGAGTTAAACAGTTGAGTTTTACCGTTTTCGAATCCATTCAGCCAATCTTCGGGTCTGGCGGTACCACTTTTAGCATAGCTTTGCATAGTTCATTGAATCTGATTAGACCGTTAGCATCTCGCTCAAAAAGGACCAAAGAGTTTCAATATTTTTCCGATTTAAAACTTGACTCTTCTGTAGTTACATCGTGTACTAAGACTGACGGAAAATGAAAAGTTGCGATTTTCTAGGCCGATATGGCTAGGAACTAATACTCTCATTCCAGCGTAATAATCAAGGATCTCTGCTGCCGTACCATGGGTGCAGCAGACGCAATGATATTATGCAGCGTCTCTCACAAATGTTTCCATGGTTGCAAGGCAAATGAGGTGCAAGCAGGGGGTCACAGGCGCTGCGTAATATCATTGCGCCTGCTGCACCCATGGTACGGCAGCAAAGTTCCTTGATTATTACGCCAGAATGAGAGTATAGTTCCTATCCATATCGGCCTAGAAAATCGCAACTTTTCATTTTCCGTCAGTCTTAGTACACGATGTAACTACAGAAGAGTCAAGTTTTAAATCGGAAAAATATTGAAACTCTTTGGTCCTTTTTGAGCGAGATGCTAACGGTCTAATCAGATTCAATGAACTATGCTAAGCTATGCTAAAAGTGGTACCGCCAGACCCGAAGATTGGCTGAATGGATTAGAAAACGGATTCGAAAACTGTTTAACTCTAGGGGAGTTGGAAAATGAGCCTATTTTCAAAAAAATTGGAGTGTTCCTTTAAGCCTAGTCCCAGACTAAAATGTATGTTTGAGCTGTTTTAACTGAAAGCAACTTGCACTGTCATATCTTAAAATATGTCAGTGCCATTGTTATGTCTCAAGATGCTCACCAGTAATGTTTTTTTTCTAAGGCATGTTTATAAAAGCTACTTGAATATCCTAATTGGACTAAGGCCTAATCCTGGCTTAATCTAAACCCTGTTTGTGAAACCAGGCCTGAATACTGTACAAGCCACCTGCAGTTTTAGTCTGTCATTATTGTCACCTTTGTGGTTATATCAGTGGCATTTAATTAGAGTATAATGCATTTTCATTTAGCTTGAGGAATCCAATAAAACCCTCACCAAAGATGTGGAGATCCTCAGTAAGGAGAAGACAGAATTGAATGAGAGGCTCCAAGCTCAAGAAGAAGGTAATCTTAATTCCAAGTGGTTAACTACAGTTTATTTTTACGCATTATCATAACTTTTCTAATGTCTTCCTGTAGAGTTTGCAACAGAGAAGGAGGAGGTAGCAAACTCAGTAAAGGCGAATTACGAGAAGGCCCTTAATATAGAAAGAACTCTGAAGACCCAGGTATAACCACCATACAGCAACTCTGTATAAATAATGTATGTTTATATTACTAAAAGTGAAAAAGCCAATGTCATCATCGCCATAGATTTGAATGTGTGAAAGTGAAAAAAATAGAAATAGGAGTCTTTTGAGAATAAAATATAAACATAGGCTAAATTTAAGGCATCTTAAAATGTATCTGATGCAAAGGTTTATTGAAAAACTGCAACTTTATGCCTTCTAAGATACCATGTTTTGGTATTTTGGACTGTGACAAGCTCACTGAAAGAAAATCATCTAAGATGGTGGAAAAGTCATTATTAGAAACATTACAATCTTTTCAAATTTTATCTTATTAATAAATGCAATTTTACCTATCATATATATTAGAGTTGTCAAAAGTACCAACATCAGTACCATGTCGGTACTGAAATTTTAAAAATGTGACGCTTAGAGTGCTGTTGAGCGGATTCATAAACAACTCTGATTGGCCATTGTGTTCACACGCTCATCACATATGTCTGTGATTGGCTTCAATGATCAACGCTTGATGTCATGTGAAAAAGTTAGGACACCCTATTGAATTCCATGGTTTTCTGTATCAGGACACAATAAAAAGTCATCTGGTCCTTGGCAGGTCTTAAAATTTGGAAAATAAAACCTCAGATGAACAACAAAACATTACATATCACACCGTCTCATTATTTATTTAACAAAAATAAAGCCAAGATGGAAAAGCCATGGGTGACAAACTAAGGACACCCTATGATTCAATTGCTTATAGATCCACTTTTAGCAGAAATAACTTGAAGTAATCATTTTCTGTATGACTATCCGTCTCTCACATCATTCTGAAGGAATTTTGGCACACTCTTCTTAACAACGTTGCTCCAGTTTATCGAGATTTGTGGGCATTTGTCTATGTACAGCTCTCGCCACAGCTTTTCAGTCAGGATGAGGTCTGGACTTGACTGGGCCATTGCAACACCTTTATTCTTTTCTTTTTTCAGCCATTCTGGTGTAGATTTGCTGGTAATCTTCAGATCATTGTCCAGTTGCATGACCCAATTTTGGCCAAGCTTTAGCTGTTGGACGGATGGCCTCACATTTGACTCTAGAATATTTGGTATACAGGAGTTCATGGTCAACTCAATGACTGTGAGATGCCAAGGGCCTGTGGCTACAAAACAAGCCCAGAATCATCAACCCTCCACCAGCATGCTTTACTTTTGGTATGAGGTGTTTGTTCTGATATGCTGTTTTTAGTTTTCACCAAACTTGGTGCTATGCATTATGGCCAAACATCTCCACTTTGTTCTTGTCTGTCCAAAGAACTTTGTTCCAGAAGTCTTGTGGTTTGTTCAGTTGCAACTTTGGCAACCCTTCCAAACATGCCATACTTGTTTGGTCTTTTTCTAATTGTACATGTTAACTGAGGCCTGTAGAGTCTGAGGTGTAGTTCTTGGGTTGTCTGCAGTTACTCTGAGCATTACATAATCTGATCTTGAGGTGAATTTGCTGGGACGTCTACTCCTGGGAAGATTGGCAACTATCTTGAATGTCTTCCACTTGTGAATAATCTTCCTTACTGTAGAAAAATAGACTTCAAATTGTTTGGAAATGGCTGTATAGCCCTTCCCAGACTGACTGAAGCAACAATTGCTTCTCTAAGATCATTGCTGATGTCTTTCCTTCTTGGCATTGTGTTAACACACACCTGAAGCCTACAGACCAGCAAACTGCTTTTTTATAGAGGTCTTCACACTTGCTGATGGTCAATAATCAATTAATCAAAGACATTTGATTAGCAGTGCCTGACTGCTACTTAATATCTTAAATTCTATGTTAACAGTAAGGGTGTCCTTAGTTTGTCACACATGGCTTTTCCATTTTGGCCTAGTTTTTGTTAAATAAATAATGACACGGTGTAATATGTGATGTGTTGTTGTTCATCTGAGGTTTTATTTTCCAAATTTTAAGACCTGCCAAGGACCAGATGATTTTTTTATAAGGTCCTGATACGGAAAACTTGTGAGTAGCACTATTTGCGTGGTGCCCATGAAGAGCTTTCCATATCATTCAAGTATGAGGATCCATTTTAGTTAGGTTTCTGTCTATGTAGGCAGCTGACAACAAAGCAGCTCACTTAGTTTTCAACCAGACTTGTTTGATACGACATGTATCTTTTGTTCTTTGGTCATTTTACTTTTTGGTCATTCTACCATCTTGACGCTTCAACGTGTCACTGCAGGCGGTGAATAAGCTGGCTGAGATTATGAACCGTAAGGACATGAAGTTGGACCAGAAGAAGAGAGGCAGCACCACTGACCTGCGCAAGAAAGAGAAGGAGAATCGCAAACTGCAGCTGGAGCTGAACCAGGAGAAGGAGAAGTTCAACCACATGGCCATTAAGTACCAGAAGGAGCTCAACGAGATGCAAGCGGCAAGTTGATGTTTATTAGTTTTCACAATGACAATATCAGTGGAATCTGATGATTCTCAAAATCAATTTCAACAAGAAGTAGTTCTAGTCCTGCTGTGGTGAAGGATTGCCTCATGAAAATGTATTAAGTTTCATGACTGGACACTCCAGGAAGCCACAACAGCATGACATCAATATTCATGAGCCAAACGTTGCAGTAGTATGGTTTGTTATTTTGGCCTAGTTAATGGTGATGTTTGTATTTGCAGCAATTGGCAGAGGAGTCCACATATCGCAATGAGCTGCAGATGCAACTAGATAGTAAGGAAAGTGACATTGAGCAACTTAGAGAGAAACTGAACGACTTGCAGCTCCGCGTGGACAACTCCAGCGTCACCAGCCTGCAGACGGACGAGATGGACAGTAACATTGCTGGTAAGGGAACATTCACAAAGTATGAATATTTCTGTTATATAAATGTTAAGGAACAGAGAGTTTTGATGAATTAGTTTGCTAGTCAGTTTAGTTTTAATCGTTATTGGTTAGCATTTGTAGTTATTGGAAAGCCCACATTAGTCAGCTAATTCTGAAGCTTTGACTACATATGTGACTCGTGCTGGCAAAATGAGCAAATTTTCAAAAATTAGTTATTTTCACATTCTCTACTAAAAGAAACTTTCAAAATGATGTATGATTTATTGGAATTAGAAAAAAAATGAATGAGCTACATCTGTTTGAAGTCGATAGAAGTCATTTTTGAGAAAAATTGAGTTAAAGTTTTCTGAAGGTTCCAAAACAAAATCACCTAGCAACCATCCCTTAAAATCCCTGATAACAACACCAAATTTGGAACACAAAGTCAAAATATATTATATAATATATATAATATATAACATTATATATTCAACTTTTTTTTTCCATGATACCACAATTGTTTGATTAACATTAATGAAACAAACAGCCTATTTATTAAGACCTACTGTACCGCATGGATCTAATGTAATGTTACACATCAGATAAACTACTACTCACCAAGACAGATATTTTGAAATACTGTAATTTGTATATTGTGATCGCGTGCTGTCTTAGAGGCGTCTTTGTGCGCACGCTTTGGATGTGTCAGTCAGCGCAAGTAAGTTTTGTTTACATCAGCATGAGTTTGAAAATCACATTTAATTGGTTCAGACTTTTGCTGATCCAAATTCTGGACTCCAAACTTTTGCTGAGGGGAAGTGGCAGTTGTCGAGAAGTGAACGGAGAAAAATGGCATTTTCATGGACAAGGGAAAGGTACTCGCATCAGAAAACGTACGAATAAAGATACTTTTAGATGTTTAATTGCTATTTGGAGCATTGGGATCGCTAGATGAGGGCTTAATGAACTCATTTTTTGTAAAAACCTCAAATTCAACCAAAATTTTGTCAACATGAGTCACATATGTCTTGCTATCATCCCTATCTGTATTTGAAAGAAAGTACATGTGTGCTGGGAATGGATTTAAAATTGTTTTATTAAAAAAAAAACATGCAGAGCAGAAGAAATGCAAAAAATAAGAAGCTTTAATTTTGTTTAAACAATTTACCCATATTTCACATTGCTCATCGTTTGTATTTTAGCTGATTTATCTAATCGGCATGCAACACTGTCAAAATGCAAAACAAGAATTGGTAACTAACAGTAAGCAAACTTGCCTTTATCATAATGCATCAAGTTTGGTGTGACTAAGGGTGTGTTCACACTTGTAATTCCATTCTCTCAGTTCTTTAGTATAGAGTTGGCATATTTAAGACTGAATCTAAAGATACAAAACAAAAAAACAAAAAACTGCTTTTATGATGTATATTTTTCAACTGAACATCCAAAACAATGATGTGTGCTGGGCTAAATGCTCTTGTTGTATGTGCATACATATAATGGTATTTTTACCAGTGGAGAACTTGTGAAGAGCTTATAAAATCTGTAAAGGAGTCAAAACAGTGGCAGAATTTCATCCGTTCATGTGTTTTCTCTGATCGAATAGCTATCCGATCGTAAAAGACCAGGTGTAAATGCCGATCACACAAACCACTTCAGGAGGTGGTCTGATAGGCATTCCAGACGAATCTGGTGTAAAGTGTTAATGCATCTGGTTGTTGAAACCACATATGTAAATTTTACCCCTTTCCAAAATGTTAAAAAATAGACATGTGAGAGCGTGTTATAGGCTATATGACATGTTATGGCCATATTTGACTGTGCTACTGCAACACGCATCACCACAGATGGGCAGCTGAGGATCTCTTCAGCAAACTGCCACAAAATAATACTGAAAGTAAGTCGCAGACTAAATGATCTTACCAGTGCTGTTGCCACGCTCTCTCCTATTGTGGTCTTTGATCTTGAAATTAGCTGATGATAAATAAAATGAAGCGCATATCTGTTGCTTTCATTGACGTGTACTGTTAAATTTGCATATAGCGTGGGAATTGAAGATAGGATTTATATTAATTTTGCGGAGACACATTTATGTTGCCAAGTGTAAATAGAACCGTTTTAACAAATCAAATAGCTATCTGATCAGTAAAAATGCATGAAGTGACCAGGTGTAAAGAGACCCTAAAATGTCTCCGCTTTGTGGTGTCTATGGTGTGTTTAACTTGTTTTGTTGTTGTTGTTGTTGTTGTTGTTGTTGTTTTCCAAAACTGCAAAGCATCCAGTGTGTAAACAATATGATTAAGCACTAAATCCAGCATAAACCCCCCTGGCACAACCTGCATATTTTTAAATGCACATCACTACCTGAACCTCACAGTAACTGGTTGCCGCCTACGTTTTTCGTTTGATATTTGCAAGAACTGGCCAACCTTTTGACACTCTCGACCGCTCTCAACGCTTGCTCTGGTCTGCTGTCAATCTCACAATTCACAGTGTAAAGCTCAACTTCGATAGGAATGAATTGAAAACGCTCTCTCTGTTCTGCTCACCCCACGGCAGTTGACACTTGGTTTGGTTTGACAAATTTGGTTAACTTTGGTGTGGTTTGACAAATATGAATGCAACACGGACCAAAGATGTCTAAACTAACCAAAAATAGGACGTGATGTCACAAGATGAAAAGACAGAATGCTCAAGCATACCTGGTTTTTCTCATAATAGGAGTGATGTTGCCCATTACGGTTCGGTACAGGTGTTGGAACTGCTGTCTCCTTGGAGCAGATCTTTGTTTGTGTGCAACTGAGGAATTCCTGGCACTGTTTTGACTCCTTTACAGTTTTTATAAGCTCTTCAGCAGTTCTCAGCTGATAAAAATACCATCATATGTATGAACATATAAATAGTGCTTTTAGCGCAGTTCACAGCGTTGTTTTGGATGTTCGGTAAGTTTTGTTGCAAAATATGCGTCATAAAAGCAGGGTTTTTTTTGTTTTGTATCTTTAGATTCAGTCTTAAAAATGATAGTGTGAACGCTAAGCGAAATAGTACTAAATGTATCTTATCTTTTTTTTTTTTTTTTTGGTCCAGACCAAAAGAACAAAGAGAATCGAACTACAAGTGTGAACACACCCTTAATCCTAAACATATTTTCTCATCTAGAACTATATCAAAACGTTTGATACCTATAGGCAAAAGGCATTCATATTGTTCCATTGCTATACAGAATTTGCATGCAATAATGCAAAATTAATATGAAAGCCACTGGTAAAATGTTATATGTTGTAACTCTTATGAAACTATGAAAGTAAAATAGGCAGTGTAGATGATTTGAAATTTTAATTGATTTCCACTGGTGGAAATCAATTCACCATTTCAGAAAAAAAGTGGGGGGAAAAATCCAGACTTTGTGAGAAGGAATACTTTGGAATGCATATTTTATTTTAAAATAAAAATAAAAAATATTTTAAAAACAGAGATTATGCCTATATTCTGTTTATTGGTCTGCCATTTCAGAGAAAAAAAAAAAAAAAATATTATTTGTAGGGCTGCCCCCTAATAGTCGACTAACCGTTAGTCGGCGAGAAGAGGCTTAGTCGACCAAAATTTTATTAGTCGCATTCATAATCATTTCTTCTGCCGGTGCACTGTGGCAAGCTTTATGTGTGCGCTTGAATGCTGATTAGGCTATGTAGGCATTAAAGGGATAGTTCACCCAAAAATGAAAATTCTGTCATCATTTACTCACCCTCAAGTTGTTCCAAACCTGTATACATTTCTTTCTTCTGCTGAACATAAAGGAAGATATTTTGAAGGATATGGGAAACTGAACAGTTCTGGGGTACAATTGACCTCCATAGTATTTTTTTCTTACTATGGAAGTCAAAGGTGCCCCAAAGCAGCCTAGTTACAAACTTTCTTCAAAATATCTTCCTTTGTGTTCAATAGAAGAAAGAAATGTATACAGGTTTGGAACAACTTGAGAGTGAGTAAATGATTACAGAATTTTCATTTTTGGGTGAACTATCCCTTTAAAGGCTCTTTATTATGATTTATATGGTTTATTAATAAACGTGTGATTAGTCGACTAATAGCTTAAAATGAAAGACTAGTAGTCGACCAGAAAAATCTTTAGTTGAGGGCTGCCCTAATTATTTGTGCTAATGAATGCCATTTTGTTATGGTATATTTATCAGGACTGTATTTATAATGTTAATTAGATTTAGCACACAAATTGTTCTTATGACCTACAATGATAATTCTGTGATTGATGATAGGATGTTTCATGTTGCCAGGTGGTGAACATAGTCATCGATTGCCATTGTTTGTGTTTTAAGTCCTCTCTCATCTTTTGTTCTCCCTCATATATAGTCAGTTCTTCTTGCTCTCCTTATCTGTGTATCTTCTATTCTTTTTCTTCTGTGAGTAAACTTTAAGATCGGGATCGCATTATGCCTGGATTGTGCTCTTGGGTGGCATTTTGTTTCTTCTCATTACTTTTTTTTTATTTTAATGAATGCATCTGAATGTCAAATGTGTTTTGGTGAAACCTCAGAAATAAGCTACTCAGAGTGATTATAACGATAGAGTTTAGACTTATTTTTATTAGACTCATTTTTAACGAAATTGCTGAAATTAGTGAAAAATATTTTACTTATTCAAATCTTTTTAGACTAACCCCTACTCTGAGCACCTTTCAGAGGTGTTTTAAGTCAAGTCACACTCTTTTAATATTTGTGTGTATAGCTTTAGTCTTTGTATTTCTGTTGCCCTGGGTTAAAATTTTGATATGTGAATGTGATAAAGAACTTGGCATTGCCTTCAAATTGCAGGTTATGCACAGAGGATCATGTAGTAAAAGTAAAAGGGTCATTCCGTGTCAACTTAACCAGAGGTCCTCAAGTTTGATTTTTATCCTTTTTTTTTTCTGGTAAAAGAAAAATAAATGAAGAAAACCAAAATATTAAATGTCATGAATGTATATTTACTGAGTAATTCACTGTTTTGTAGTGGGGGGTCAAAATGACAATTTTCACCTGAGATTTGGAGCCAAATTACAGGGTGTAAAAATGACTTTAGAAAGATGGCAGCATCATTATTTTACTTTTTTACACAGAGTTTGGTAGGTCTATTATTTAAATCTGTTTACTCTAGCAATCTTTGTTGCATTATATGCCAACGGTGACAGTTCAAAAATGGGAAAAAGCACTTGTTGTGTTTTTTGCCCCAAGTTTGCATGCCTGTAACTCAAGAAGTATTAAAGACATCTTAATATAACAAAGTTAACAAACTTTTATTTTGGTATCTTCATTTTAAAGGCCCTATATGGTAAATATTCAACAAATTCAACAAATATTCAACAAATTGAACATGGAGCCACATTGAGATCCCCATATCTATGGGACTGAACCATATAGGGCCTTGAAAATTATAATTTCAAAAGAAGTTTAAGAACCAGAATCTAAAATCATATTGAGATGTCTTTAATACTTTTTGAGTATTTGAGTCAAACTTAGGAAAAACAATATTTATGGAACTCAGGTATATTCTATACAATTGTGTTGATAGAAATAAATGAGATACATTTCTAGTTTCAACATTATTTGTTGTTCAGGTATTCCTCTTTAAAAGAAAAAAAAAGTTGTGTGCAAAGCTGTAAGCAAAGTGACCCACATTTTGTTTTCGACCACTAAAAATGTGTACAATTGACCAATTTACTCATGGAACTGCATTATGATCTCCATATTTCTGGGATTGTACCATATGGGGCCTTAAAAATGAAGATACCAAAAGAAACATTAAAAACCAAAATATAAAAGGATATTAAGATTATCTTTAATACTTCTTGAGTTACAGACATACAAACACAAGAAGTGCTTTTTCCCATTTTTGAACTGTAACCGTTGGCATATAATGCAACAAAGATTGCTAAAGTCAACAGATTTTACTAATAGACCAGTGGTTCAACGGATCACAAAACTCACGGTTCGGATCATATTACAGTTATTAAGTCACGGATCGGATCATTTTTCGGATCAGCACAAAAAAAAAAAAAAAATTGGGGGGTGGGGAGGTAACTTTGCATTTATTACTTAGCCCACTTTAACTCCTCCGATACCACAGCAGAAACTACTAGCCTAACTAATACATTATTAAAGGCAAGTGAACAAACTGTAAAAAGAACAAATACTGTACACCAATTACAAGCATAGATAAATACAACATAACGTTACAAATAAAGTATAAGGTCTAACTGTAGTATTAATTTTCGTATACAGAAATGTAATAATTAAATGTAAAATGACACTGTTCATATAGATTAATATAAATTAATCTTTGTTAAAGCTGTGTTTTGTTGTTTGATTTACATGACAGACAACAGCAGGTATAGGTTGCTGTCACTTTAAGAATAAGACCCCATGCATGCACACATCCGATAGATACACATCCGAATTCTCACCTCGTTCAATTAAGACAACCGAATGCGTTTACAAGAATACTTGCCGAGAGGGGTATTTTGACTGACATAATGTGTGTATGTGTCCATCCAAGTGCATTGAGGACGCGAAAGAGAAATCAATTTGGAATTTGCGAGCTATCTGAAACGCACCTCTCTCTCTCTGTGTGTGCGCGCGCGAGCCTTGTATGTATGTGCGTCTGTGCACACCGATAACAGCGTGGCGTGCGATACCGAATTAAATCCTCTTTTGCCTCTTCTAGCGCTGGAATGGTTTTATATCTATTTAATGTGTGAACTAGCAAGACAAAACACGTGCAAATGATAACCTTTCACTCTATTGCGGTTAAACTTAAATCTCTGTGTAAAAATAAAATAATGATGCTGCCATCTTTCTAAAGTCATTTTTACCCCCTGTAATTTGGCTCCAAACCTCAGGTGAAAATTGTCAATTTGACCCCCCTCTACAAAACAGTAAATTGCTCAGTAAATATACATTTATGACATTTAAAATTTTGGCTTTCATCACTATTTATGTTTGTCTTTCTTCAGAAAAAAATATTAACTAAATCAAAAATTTGGGCTGGGGCAGTTTCCAAAATTTGGTTGATTTGATAAGGAATGGCCCAAAAGTTTATTAATTTAGCATGGCTTGTCCCTGGCTCTGTAAAGGTTGAAAACCCTTAAAGTGATCATGACATGTTTTTTTTTTCTTTCTCTTTATTATATTAATATGTTCCTTGGGGGATCATTTATATTATTATAAACCGCCATTTATAGACAAAGCATTTTGAAATCATTTACTTGCGGTTTGTAATGCAGCTGCTGTCAGATCCAGTAGAGTTGACGGCTTCATCTGTCAACAAATGTTTCTTTGCGAACTCCCCATTACACTGTGCCTTGTTGACAAAACAAAAATGCTCCAAACAAACATATTATCCTTCAACGCGATCGGGGACTCCATTAAAATGAACCAGCAACTTGTTTTCAGAGCTGGGTTCCTTCTGAGGTCTGTAAAGAGATGCAAATGAGTTGTTTAAACTCAAACTTTCTTTCACTCTTCCATTTGTCCTGTTGTCGACAGACTCAAGTGTGTACAGTATGTCAGAAACTGAATGCGCATCTGCATGTATCCTGTGTAGACCGCGCCAGTGATTACAATACCGCCTTTCCACTGCACACAGCATTCAGACATGACTGTTGGAATTCGCCATTGAGTGGCAGTCGCAATTAACTTTCATTATGATTGTGCACGGCAACATGGCAAAGAAGCTCTCGCTGTCTCGGAAATCTTCCCGTTAAGGCGCCGGTATTTTGAAGCTTTAGTATCACGATACTACCGTAATTCATTTGCTATGCAGTAGGGTTGCATACTGGATACCATGCAACCCTACTCCATAGCAAATGAATGACTTCCTGTCATTTGTCGCATGCAGTGGAAATGCGGCTTAATGGGTTCTATTTGCTTTTGATGCAATGCTTACATCCAGTGTAGGCAAGTGTCACCCTTTAAGCGACTGATTGCCAGTGGGCAGGGCCTATGGTGTAATGATGTGTAACTATTCGTCAATGTCTTGTTCTAGAGGCAGTCATCTGCAAATGTATTTGCTGGTGTGACGTCACAGATCCTGCAATATCAAAACAAGCCTATTTGGAGCTTGATTAAATAAATGCTTTGTTTATAATGAGGATGTTTTAAGCTCTGAAACTTGCAGGATGTTTTTATGGTACAAAGACCTCTTATATGTCAAAAGATCAAGGCAAATTTGATTTCTCATGTCATGACCCCTTTAATTTATCCAAATTATTTAATTTATCCAACCCTAACATTTATTCAGTGTGACTTTGTGAAATTTAAATTTGTCATAAGTCAGAATTGATGACATTTAAAATAAAATATTCCCAAAAGAATGAATATCTAATCACATTGGGAAATCAGTGTCAATACCCAGCCCTATGAAGCACACGTGTTCCTGTAAGTTGACTGTATGTATGTACGGTTGGTTTATCTATTGCACCAGCAGCATGCTCAAAACAGAATGAATGACATTAAGCATCCACACTCAGTTGTGGTAACACAGTTTATGCTTGAATTTTTTTTTTTTTAAACAATTCTTGTGTGACCTACCTGTCTTTCTCACAACCACATATGCTTTTAAACCAGTAACATTTTAATTTAATTGCATCATAGTTGACATTTACAGAAAAGGGGCAAAATTGCAGGCTTGTCTTGTCACTTTAATTTGATGATAAAATATACTTTGTAACAAACTGCTGTATTGAGCCAGTTACTAATACTGCTATAAACGTGATACACATTCCTGGGTTTATTATGCAAAATTTCAGTCTACGTCATTCCAAAGAAAAACATTTAAATGTACTGTAATAAATTGACATCACCTATTGGTCTATTTGTTCATGTTAATCAAGCCAAATAGCTAGTAGCTGCTGTTGTGTTGTTTTGAGCAATCATGCCCGTTATTCCAAATAAAAATACAATTCTTTATAATTGTTAATGAAAGTCAAATAACTTGGTGCTCCTCTGAAATGACTTCCTTTTTCCACTGACATCACTAAGGCTGTGGTCCATGTTGTGAGCTATTATAGTCAAAATTGATTGGGTAATCAGTCAAATAGCTATTTAGCCATTGTTTTCTCACATTCTCATCAGCATCTGTTTAGGTATGGGACATCTCACTTTCACCATTTAATTAATTCTTTATCGATAAAATAAAGTTCTGCCCTTTTTTCCTTGCTAGTTTCACTTAACAAAACAGCATGGGATTTTACAACTACAACCCTGTAATGTGAGGCAGTTGTTTTAAAGTGTACCTGGTTTATGCATGTTAGTAAAAGCTATTTAGTTTTTGTAGATTGTGTCACAACCTTGGTTTGTGTTCCCAGTTGTTTTACTGCATGTCTGTTTTATTGCTTGTTCAAATTCTGACTTGGATATAATGGATTTTATTTGTTTTCAGAATCAAGGCTTGAAGGCTGGCTCGCAATACCTAATAGGGCTAATATAAAAAGATATGGGTGGAAAAAGCAGGTAAGACTTGCATGAAGAATTATGTATTAAGCTATTATTGTCCATGCATTTAGACATGCATGACCCACTCTTTTTCCCCTTTTTCAATATTTGTTTTTGTTTCCCTCAGTATGTTGTGGTGAGCAGTAAAAAAATTCTCTTTTACAATGATGAGCAAGACAAGGAGCAGTCAAACCCCTCTATGGTACTAGATATTGAGTAAGTATTCTGATGAATAACTATCCATGGATCGGATTATCCATGTGAAACTGGCTACTTGATTCATTGTTTTATTTAAAATTGAATGATTTCCCTTTCTGCCACTTTAAAAATGTATTATTTCAAAACAGCAAACTTTTCCATGTACGTCCTGTCACACAAGGCGACGTATATCGAGCTGAAACGGATGAAATTCCAAGAATATTCCAGGTCAGTTATTTTCATTTTTTTCACAGCAATTCTATTTAAAAAATAGTCATGTATTTCCCTGTAATGACGTGTCACAGTATCAGTGCTGTTAGCATAAATACACATAGTTCAACAACTGTGCTGGATCATGTTTGGGAAACTACTGTAGGGAAGCTGAAATCATTCCAAGTTTGTTGCAAGGTATTCATAAGCTGACGTTTCACACTGTACTTTCCAGGGTTCCCACGGGTCCTTGAAATCCTTGAAAGTCTGTGAATCTGAAAAAAAAATTTCAAGGCCCTGGAAAGTTTTTGAAAATAAACATACATAGATACAGGTCCTTGAAAGTGCTTGAATTTATTTTGTGCAAGAAGTTTTCTGGAAAAAAATTCCATATTATTCCCTCCGGTCCGCTGATGTGTTATTTCGCCAACACTTCGTGGCCTATGCATACTAGCTTGCTTGATTTACGTTAGTTACGCGCATTTACGGGTTACGTTAAAGGGTTAGTTTACCCAAAAATGAAAATTCTGTCATTAATTACTCACACTCATGTCGTTCCACACCCGCTAGACCTTCGTTCATCTTTGGAACACAAATTAAGATATTTTTGATAAAATCCGATGGCTCAGTGAGGCCTCCATTGACAGCAAGATAATTAACACTTTCAGATGCCCATAAAGGTACTAAAGACATATTTAAAACAGTTCATGTGAGTACAGTGGTTCAATCTTAATGTTACGAAGCGACGAGAATACTTTTTGTGCACCAAAAAACAAAATAACGACTTTATTCAACAATATCTAGTGATGGCCGATTTCAAAACACTGCTTCATGAAGCTTCGAAGCTTTACGAATCTTTTGTTTCGAATCAGTGGTTGTTTTTTTGCCGCACAAAAAGTATTCCCATCGGATTTTATGAAAAATATCTTAATTTGTGTTCCGGAGATGAATGTAGGTCTTAAGGGTTTGGAGCAACATGAGGGTGAGTAATTAATGACAGAAATTTCATTTTTGGGTGAATTAACCCTTTAAGTGTTTCCCGCGTGAGATACTTTTTGTTGTACGTTGCCATGACGTTCACGCGCGCACGAAACTACTATGATGGTACCTCAACGTTTCACAGATGTAAACCCATGAGGCAAGAAAAACTTAAAAGCATATTCATATATCTTAAAACTTCTGGTTACATGAGCCTAAGCTCTTTTCAATAAAATCCATGCAAAATATCAGATCATTTTAGAGTACAGTATAGGATGTACCGAATATTCTTCAGTTTTATGCAAAACAGAAATACGACAAATAGAATATCAGATCTCTGTCGTATGGCCAAAAAAATATGCCAAAATAAAAAAAAAAAAACACTGGCAGTGACAGTGTTTTACACTGGCATTTTTCAAAAAAGCTTCAGTATTTTTGGATAAAGGTGTTTCCCCATAGTATCAGCTACTGACGCAATGTCTTGTACCCTCATCTCAAGGAACTGAGGTTACATAAGTAACCAGAGATGTTTACAGTTTACACCGAAATACATTTTTTTGTCCTCATGTTTCATGTACAAAGTCCAAATCATAAATTGTTGCAGTTGGCATGATTCTATGTAAAACTGCAGTAACAATTTTTGCTTTTATATAAAAAAATAAAAAAATTGCGATATGTGTAATATGCGTGTATGTTAATGTCTCAAAAATGTTTCGTTACCCTTTAAACCTTTACTTAAATTTGCATATTGAAAAATATGTTTTTGTTCTTTAGATCCTTTATGCTAATGAAGGTGAGTGTAGGAAGGAAGCGGATGTGGAGAGTGTCCCTCAGGGTGATAAGGCCAACTGCTTGCCCCACAAAGGCCATGAGTTCATCCCCACCCTCTACCATTTCCCTTCTAACTGTGAGGCTTGCTCCAAACCACTGTGGCATGTGTTCAAGCCTCCGCCAGCCCTGGAGTGCCGACGTTGCCACGTCAAGTGCCACAAGGACCATCTAGACAAGAAGGAGGATGTTATTGCCCCTTGCAAAGGTGAGCCAGAAGCAGAAAATGCCTCTTTGTGTTATTGTTATTTACATTTATAAGGTTTGATACATTCTGGAACACTGTCCATCCACCATTTCTTTGGTCATTCATGTGGTCAGTGGCCTCCTGGGTTAAAACAGTGGGCTGTTCTTGCCTCAGAGCTCTTGTTACTGCTCATAATATACCCGTACAATCGGAGGCATGTTTCCCTCATATTCTCCATGATTGAAGTGATTCCAAGCCTTTGTTCCCCTGGAGCATATTCATATCCTTGGTGTGAAGGACTTGCTCGTGCTTCTTTGTTGTGGGCCAGCACTCTGCCCCATAAAGGACCACTGAATGCACTACGGTCTTATAGATTTTCACCTGTTTCCACTTGAGCAATGCTTCAACGATTCTTCCCCGGGCGTCAAAGATGGTGTTGCCATCTTATGCGACCAAGGATCCGAGGTATTTAAACTAAGTGATCTTCAAATCCAGTCCATCGATGTTGATGGTGCCATCAGTTTGAGGGCCGAACTCCAGGTACTCAATCTTTTGAATGTTTAGCCACATTCTGTTTACGCTAAGCCGTTTAATGTTAAAGCACAGAGCAGATCTCCTGCAAAAGCACTGTCTGCGTACAAGAGTGTCCAGGGGTGTGGTAATTGCAGGTCAGTTGTCACCATGTCTATTCAAAGGATGAACAGAAGGGGCGAGAGTGCTGAGCCTTGGTGACCTACTGTCGGTTGATGTTGAAAGGTGGTGAACTGGGCATCCCAAACCATGCTTGTGACATTACGGTAAAGAGATTGGACCACACTCACATACACCTCAGGGGACGTCATGAGATTGCAGTCTTTGCCAGATAAGGTTGCGTGGATCTCAATCAAATGCCTTATCCAGCTCCAGGAATGCCATGTGCACCATCTTGTTCTTCTCCTGGTGCTTCTCTGTCGGCAACCAGGTGGCATGAATGGGGTCAATAGTGCCACATCCTTTGATGAAGCCACACTGATTGGGTGTGATGTTTTTCATGATTTTCAAGATGTGGCCGATATCTTGGGTTGAACTTCGCGAGGCGGTTGAAGTTGTTTGCCCCTTCTGCCTGTTGCACTTCTTTGTTCCACCACATTTGATTGTTTGATTGACAGTGAATTTTACCGGTAAATGCTGATGTAAAAAATGTAGGTAACGGGTCCGGTTTGCACATGACCTGTAATCAGAAAGTTACATAAAATCTACAGCAAAGACTGTATGTGTGAAAATAGCTAATGACAAAGCATCTCACAGCAACACTCATTTTGTTCTTGTCCCTCAGTTAATTATGATGTGACGTCAGCTAGAGACATGCTGCTTCTGGCCTTGTCCCAAGATGAGCAGAAGAAATGGATTGGTCATCTCGGCAAGAAGATTCCCAAGACTCCTCCTTCTACCTTCTCAAGGGCATCCCCACGCACAATGTCCACTCGCTCCGTAGCAAACCAGTCCTTCCGCAAGAACCCCAAAAACTTGCCGGGCAAGCCAAGGTAACTACAACCATACGGTGTCACACTAATCTTAAATCACATTATGCATTTGGAGCAGAGAATAGGATTTTCAGTGCAGTATAGTGTTTTAACCAGAAAGCATTCTCTCTAGATTTGATGGCAAGTCATATTTCACACCAAAAAAAAAGAAATAATAAAATGTTGCCCATTTCTCATTACTGTAATGTAGTGATGGCAAAAAAAAGAAAAGAAAAGAAAAAAACAGCATGATGCAACAATACCATCTTTCTGCAGGACTGACAGACTCTGGTGTTCCATTTTGTAGTGATCATTCCTATGTCCTGTTCTCTTTGATGACTTTACATTCTACTTTAAGCATGTTTTCTCTTCTAAATGCCCTTCAGAGCTATAATTTATGCCATTTATATTTGATACACGAAACTCGCTGAATGAAGAACACCCGTGTCATATGCGTGACTCCATGTAAATGTTTAAAAATCATTGTTTTTCAGAATGCTTGTATGATGCAGGATTATGTAAACAAGGTCAGTTATGTGTTAAAAGATTGTAAACAAACGGGACAAACCAACTAAAATGTCAAAATATATCTGTCTATTATAAAGATAGACCAATATTGATTTTTTTTTTATAACCAATTCAATAATAATTATTTGCATGTTAATGTGCCGATAACCGATATACAGAATCGATATTTATTTAATGGTTTATTTCTGTTTTGACAATAATAACAGCACTGAACTGAACAAACTGTTTTAACACTTTAAATTCTGTAATTTCTGCAATTTCACTCTGAAAAAGTCTGAAAAAGTGCAAAATATAAAAATATATAGTGCAGTCACTGTCTTTTTTTTTTTAATAAAATCTTTGGTCAGGTAAACAAACAGGTAACGAAAATAGCATGAAAAAGCATAAAACATAAAACCTAAACTGCCTGAATGAAAATACTTAATAATACTTAATAAAAAAAAATAAAAAAACATTATTCTACTTTAATAGTCCCAGTTTTGTTTTTTTTAACAGCCCCTTCTTATTTATAACAGCATTAATATTAACAACAGGCAAAATAAATTTACAAAGTCTAATGTTTTCAAATGGAGAACATAAATAAATGACAGGGGAAGTCTATCAACTTCCCATAAATATAAGCATTCATTTTAAACTACAGTTTTACAAGGTTTATGTGGTTTAATAGAATAAAGAGTGAAGAGAATGGAACACACTGGAATATTCGCTGGAATACGCATAAATTACGCTTGCATTTGCTGGAATATGCAAACATTGTCAGAAAAATAAACAAAACAGCGAATACATCACAATTACCGAGTCCATCTCATTTGGCATGTTATCAGAATTATTAATAGTGTTTTTGTCGGTCTAGATTATGAAATAGCTGCTGACAGAGGGCTGTTTTTATCTGTGCATTTAAACAGAACTTCTCTCGCAGAGAAAATCATTAATTTCCACAGAGCTGTAATTATTTAGATGTTTATTATCAAAATAAAGGTTATATAGCAGAGGTTAATATAATTTAAGGAGTTTTAAATGAGTGGATTGTGTTAAAAACTGCATACTGTGGCCATGCTGAAGCATTCCTGAGCATCAGCCGGTGTGTGAACGACACTATGAACTTCACAAGACTAATGATGAGCATAGACAGCAGAGAGAGAATTCAATTCAGCGCTTTTATTTCCAACATGCACTCATTCATGGCTGTTTTATTTAATCCATGTAAAGTTATATATTTATTGGGACAGGACTTGATGGATTATGTGACTCCGTGAGTTTGTCTCTATTTTTTTAGCGGCAAGTTTAAACTACATATCAAGTATTTATGTAACATATCTAATTTGTGCATTAATAGCTGTTATGTTGTAACGGTATTTGGCCTTAAAAGTTTGGGTTTGGGCGCCAGGGGTAAAAACCATCACAATTACTAAATTACATTCATCATTAAAGACGCTTCATATAGGGATGACACTTAATCAGTTCTATTATGGGAATCAAATAGGACAAGGGTTGATTTAAAACTTTTCTATTCAAACCTTTCAAAAAATTGGATTTTTAAGGCTTAGACTGTATTTCAACCTGAAATGCTGCATAAATTGAAAAATAATTTTAAAAAATTAATATTTTTTTTATTATTATTATTTTCTATGGGAAAAATGGATCTTAATTACTGCATAAATGTTAATTATTACCACAAAACCCTCTCAAAATGCAAAAGAAAAAATATTAAACAAAAATGAATTAGAATGATTTTACTGAAAAAATAAGAGGTTACGTTACAGGCTGTCTGTTTAATCCCTTAAGACATCTAGCCTAACTGACTGTGTTTACATTAATTTCGTGTCATAAAAGCATTTTGAGATGCAAGTACATTTAACAACACAGCCACTTGCGCGAGCGCTCTTCACAAAGCACACATGGGCATTTGAAATTGAAAGCAGCCTTCTGTCAGTGAGTTTTGTATTTATAAAATATAAGCCCACAGCATTTCAAACAACATAAATGATGTGCATTTGTAAGGAAAATAGGCCGAGAACACAAACTGCAAGCGTCACATCAAGAAAAATGCACGTTTCTCTCACAGCACATATCCTGTGCAATGAACCACGCGAATGTCCGCGCATGTAATTCACTCTAGCCTTTCAGAACTGTATGAAAGATTATTTTATAGAATGTCCGAGTGGTGTGTGTATGAGAGGAAATGGAAACAAGCAGAATACGGGTGTTTCTGACAGTGCGTGTCCACTGGTGCGGATCGAGCATATTCAGTTCATTCCTATGGAAGTTGAGCTTCACTCTCACTCACGAGCCTGAAGAAGCTCAACTTCCATATGAATGAATTGAAAGCGCTTACTCTGCTCCGCGCTGGTAGACCGTAAAGCACACGCAGCGTCATCTCGCAACTGCGGTTAAAAATAAGCTCAGAATCGTTGGAGAGAGAATCGCGATGCATCGATTTTTTTTTTTTTTTTTCTCTCCCACCCCTATTACATACATACATACCCACTCACTCAGAAAGCATTATATAAATAAACTTGACTTGAGGTACAGTATGGTATTGAGAAATGGGGGTGAGGGAAGTGCTTGATTGTCATGAAAATAATATGTGTATATATATATATTTGGGGTGAAATGTGACTAATACATGTTTTTATGAGATTGAGATATAAAGAGCTATAATTATTGATAATGAAGGCCATAAGTTCCAGGCTGTAGAGGCAGGGTAGTCTCGTGACGGGCTGTTTATTTGCTGTTGTCTTATAGCAGGGCGCAGTCCAGTCTCCATGCGGACACAACATCCAGTACATGCTGACAACATCATACAGCTCCTCCACACCTTAAATGTCTAATGGTGTAGTCGACTACTCCTGTGTTTGTTTAGTACATTCATTCACAGTTTTTAAGGTCGAGGTTAACTGTCAGTTGCTCTCTGGAGGCCTGTTCTTTTCTGTTTACTGTCAGTTTTTGTTTACTAGAATGGCAAATTCTTTCCTTTACAAACTTAACCAACTAAAAGGGAGTTTTCTTTATCTGGACAGAGGCTCTCTACGGTTTTGGCTTTAAAACTTCAAATTTCCCCCTTTATTCTGCCATTTTTATCATTTTGGCATTGTGGAGTTTATATTTGCATTAGAATAATTTTTAATTGAGAGTAAAATAATATCACCAGCCACTTTTCGAGAGGCTGCTCACTGCAGAGCCAATGGGTGGAGCTTGACATCCAGCTGTCAAGTCCTGCTCCTGAAGGGCCATTGTCCTGCACCGTTTAGTGCACCACAACCCCAATTAAACACATCTGAACCAGGTAATCAAGGTGTTACTAGGCATACTAGAAAGTTCCAGGCAGATGTGTTGATGCAAGCTGGAGCTAAACTCTGCAGGACAGTTCACAAGTTTGGACACCCCTGAGCTAAACGGTCCAACCATACCCTAACCCTACCCATAACCCTATCACTAAACATAACTCCACCCATTATGTCTAGAGAGAGGGAAATAGATGTCATTTTTCTGCCTTCAAATTTCTATGATCAGACAAAACCTGACAAAGGAAGTACTTATATTTTACTTGAAGAAAATGAAGCTTTTTTGAGGATTTTTTAGTATTGTCGCATTATTGACAGCGAGTATCAATATAACTGCTTCTGTATCGATTAGACAGTACATAGAGACAGAGCGCATTTAGGAGCGCATTTTGTATTGCGTGAGGCTGCCTCCTTGTCATTTCTGACTCATAACAAAAAACAGAACAATGCCTTAAAGCTGCTCTGTGACAAGGTGTACAGCAAACATGCTAAAAAACCCAGAACTAAGTTTTTATAAGCTACCGAACCATAAAACCCAGCCTTTAAGGAGACAAAAGTGGATACAGGCAATAAGACGTGAAGCATTAGCAGGAAGAATGGGTGAATTTTGGGATCCTGACACTCAGTATGCCTCAGTAAGCCTACGTGTGCAGTAAACATTTTGTCACTGTTAAGTCAAATATCCAAATGTCAGTTTTATATATTTCCTGTCGCTGATTACGTTCCCCTCCAGTGGGCGTAGTTCTCATAGTAATATGACATGTCGTGCTCTGTCTCAATCGCCTGTATCCACTTTTTAGTCCTTAAACGCTCGTTTTTTGGGTCGACAGCTTATAAAAACTTCTGGGTTTTTGGTTCTGGGTTTTTTTAGCTTGTTTTCTGTACACCTTGTCACATAGCAGCTTTTAGACATTGTTCTGTTTTTTGTTATAAGTCAGAAATGACAAGGAGGCAGCCTCACGCAATACAAAGTCAATGGAGACGGTTGGATTGTTTTCCCCCTCGGTGGGCGTGGTTTTCAGATTATGACGCGTGTCGCTCTGTCTCTATGGACCACACCTCATTTGAATACAAGAAGAGTGTTTAAACTGAGTGGAAAAGTGCAAAGTTTCGAATGCATAGAAAAAAAATCTCAAGACAAAAATCTTGGAACAGTTTCAGTAAATGTAGAGTGGGTGTTCATTTTGTATAGTTATAAACTTACTAGAAAAGTTGTGATGATTTATTAAAAATTTATTAGAATAAGTACACCACTATCTCTGGGTATAAAAGAGGCCAAACATTGCAGAATAGTGTTGTCACGATACTGGAATTTCTAACTTCGATACGATACCTTAAAAAGTATCGATATTTGATATCGTTTTCGATACCACTGGGAAAAAAATACTGCATATACTGTTCATCCATCCATTGAAAATCTAGGCAATCAATAATTTCTTCTGAAGAGATCACTTTATATGATGACAGATTTTAATTTAAGCTTTTATTCATATATAAACATTGATCAATTACCATTACAATTATCTCACGTAAATATTTGCTCACTCAATGTATTTGTGTTTTTGCAATGAGGTAGCTAGATTTCAAACTGTAAACTGAATTTTAAAAAGACAAGTGAAGAGCAATAAATAAAATAAGAACATAAACAAAATTACTAACAACAGCACAAATACAATAGAATAAAGATACAAATGAAATAAACTGCTTTCTTTTCGGGTCTAACAGCAGTATTCAGGTAAAAGAAACTGACAAGGCAAGAAACTGAAAGTAATCAAATTTAAAATAACATCTTCATTGTAAAAATTAAATCCAAATTAAACAATTAAAGTTATACAAATTAATCAGTCAACAGCAGGAAGTGATTTTCTCTTTGACTTTTTGATTAATATTAACAACAGACAGCGGCATGTTTATTAGGCTGTTGTCCCTTTAAGACATAAAGTTACACATTTGGCACTCGTGAGCTGTTTGTCAGAGGCGGTTTTATTATGTGTGTGTACTTCGGATGCAAGCGAGAAATCTGCGGGCACGAGTAGAATTATGCGCAATCCCGCGCCGAAATTCAGACCCCGTCACACCAACACAACTATCAACACTATTTATTTCAGATATTTCAGTATCGATACGTATCGAAATAACAATATTTTTGACAACACTATTGCAGATTAGTGGTGGTGGGTACCCCCAATGTGCACAGGACACCTACACCACTACCTGCACTGTTAAACATTGTTCAATAACCAGCTGTTATACTAATCTGACCTATATTGATACATATCTGGCCACTGTATCATGATGACAATTGGCTATTCTTATTACTGTACTTTAGCTAACTGCGTGATTTGATTACATTACTGAAATTACATAACTTGCACTGTCACCTCTGATAACAGATCACTCTAAATTGTAATGTTGACATGCATTTTCTGTAAAGCTGCTTTGAAACGATATGTATTGTGAAAAGCGCTATACAAATAAATGTGAATTGAAATTCATTTGAAATAAACACTAAGAATTAGCATTGAGATTTTAAAAAAAAATAACATCCAGATGTTTTGCTGTAATTTTAAGGTTAGATGTCCTTAATTGTCATGAAAATAATGTCATAATGCATATAAATATTTTAGTTGTCCTACAGGCTTCATTTCCTTCATGTAAAATATAACTTTTAAAAGTTACTACTGCTTTGTTGTTTTCTGTTTTCTGTAGTTAAATGTGACATATTTGTTAGATACACTTACATTGAGATGTGTGTGAATCATATTATGATGACTATGAAAAGTTCTGTTTAACATGGAATTTCAGTGAGAATGATCCTGAATTTATACTTTCTTTCAAACACTGGATATTTTCTTTTCTTCTTTCTTTCAGCTAACCATCTGAACCTCTGGATTAAATTGGGATTTTTGTACTTTCCTCTCTAAAAAACTCAACAAAAAAGTATAAAAAAAAAAAATCTGTAACAAACATGTAATTAACCTTTTAAAGTTGCATTTCACAAATGAATTAAAAAACAGACAATAATTGGTGCTGAGATTCAGAATTTACCTACCGCAAGGCATCATGGACATTTTTTGGCATCATCTTTTTTTAGCCCTCTTCTCCCCTTAACACGGGATTTTCTTCGATTCCATTTATTCCACACCATGCCTCCTACTGTCCAGGGGAAAGCTTTGACATCTTTTCACAACTTGGGAAGGAAACTATAGGTTGTTCTCCTGCCTATGCCTATTTCTGTTTGAACTCTGAAACCTCTGGGATTGGGACTATAGCTTGGCACCATGGTAAAAGGGGAAATTTGGGGAATTAACCATAAAAGGGTCTTTGGGACAGTCTTTTGATGTTTGCAAACTATTTCCTCTTCAATCCACTTTGATGCCGCCTTCTGATGGACTCTGGTTGCCTTATTCTATCCCTCAAAATCTAAATGGAAAATGAATTGGGTTTGGTTGTTTTGGGTACTGAGAGTTTTTAAGGGGAGATTTTGAAGGGTTTTTATGGAGCATGGAAGATCATTACAGTCTATGCATATTATCATAATTGTCATTATCATCATTATTGTTTTTGGAGGCTCCAAGCCATATGATACCATCATAATGGCATCAGGAGACATAAAATGTCACAGAAACCATTGACTTTTTTTTTTTTTTTTTTTTTTTTGTGTCTGTGTGTGTGTGTTCATTGGGTACATTGTTTCTGTAATATTCTTTTGTTTATCTTTTTTTTTTTTTTTTTTTTTTTTTTTTTAATGTGTTGCCTTACATTTGATTCATAGATAAATGTTTCAAAAAGGAAAACATTAAGTTAACAAATGTAACTGCACTGTTTGAATTGTAATTTATTTGTAGAAGACTAAACATCAGTAGTGTTTGGCTCACCTAGTGCCTTTTGGATAACAATTTTACTGCCATATCTGTTTGCGTTCCTCTCCAAACAAATCTTTACTATTATCATAACAAATGAAAACAAAC
The DNA here is from genome assembly GCA_039654765.1 of Mylopharyngodon piceus. Taxonomy (NCBI): domain Eukaryota; kingdom Metazoa; phylum Chordata; class Actinopteri; order Cypriniformes; family Xenocyprididae; genus Mylopharyngodon; species Mylopharyngodon piceus. The sequence continues at coordinate 34,895,156 of CM077451.1, read as the reverse complement.
ATATCTATTACAGTGTGATTTTTACCAGAACCTAAAGGGTTTGAAACAGAGCGGACCATCTATTCAGTGTCTTCAATGTTGTCAACCAAAGTTCAAAAGTTCTGCATGAAGAACCATGATGAAGGCAACATGTCCTGCTTTTTTTTTAATATAATATAAATAAAGACCGTTGACATCCCCAGCTTCCCCTCAAAACAGTTTCTGTCAGTGTACATACTCAAATGAATCAAGATGATGAATACCTCCTCAATAATACAACATGGTTTTTACATATGTGTTCAGTAAAATAAGCACTGGAACAATGATCTGTTTTGATGTGGATGTATTGCATGTTAAATTGCATTGGAGGTCGCACTGATGGATATGTGTCAATAAACATATCTTTATCTATCACCTAAGACTATCACCTGAGTGTGTTTGCACTTTTTGTATCTTGTACTTTTTTGTTTGATTGTTGTATCATTTCCATTATTTCCTGTTGATTACATTTGCTAAAAGTTAGTCATGTTTTTGTGCTAATGTATATCTTCTGAATGCAGTGTTAACAACTTGGAACACTTCGACACTAGGACAATCTGAGGACACACCAGATTTGATCAAACTTGGCCCTAGGGGCTACTGTAACAAGGAATTCAGTTGTTTGGTCGATGTAGCTTGACTTTAAATTCAAAATTTGTGCTAGCATGTATTAAAATTGCTCAACACAAGGGCATGTGGGCAATATTAGCCCAAAAAGTATGTACAGATGTCAGATTCATAGCCTTGTGTGTAGCAGTCCAACATATAGTACTGTACAGCAGAACCAAGGGTGACTTAAACATGGTTTAAACATGACTAGTGTCTTCTGCTAGTTAGCTAAGCATTAAAAAACTATCCAAGCAGGTAACAAATTAGAGATTAAAATAATCTAGCGGGGGTCAGAATTCAGCACAACACCAGCACTCCAGAGGTCTTCTGCCCCTCTGGCTCCCTCCTGGTCCTTCATCCCTGTGGTCACACCCACACCAGGCCCTCCCCCACTGCCACTTTCCAGACTACTAATCACCCACACCTGGTGCTTATTCCCTTCTCAGTCAGCGACTGCAAATATAGGGTGCTTCTCAAATGGAGGGGAGGGGGCATGAATCTAATATTTGTACAATAATCTTTACAACATATAGTGGTCATGCCGAAGAGGACTCTAGCTTACAAGCCTCCAAAGGACATTACTAGGATGCAGCCTTCTGTTTGAGAAGCACCCATACAGACCCTCAGTTGGTTTCTGGCCTTGAATTAGGACTACAGACCCTATTCAGTGTTTTTGGATTGCTTACCTGTTTCTTCAACAATTTGCTTGTTTTTCCTGTGATTCTTTCGATCCCAGGAAAATTGTTGCTTCCCATTGTCTTCTCGTTTGGTTACTCCATTGTCTGTGAAGAGAGCTCCTATCCTCTGTGAATAGAGCATTTATCAGTTACAGTGCTAAGTGTTACTATTTCTTGTGTCAGCGTACTCACCTGTTTATTTGCTCTGCATTCTTCAATAAATAGCTGTGATTTGGTTCATTTCCATGACTACACTCATCACTGACATAGGCTAATAATAATTGCACTAATATAATAATACACTTACAATATACAGGTGCATCTCAATAAATTAGAATATCATGAAATTTTTTTTTTTTTCTGTAATTTAATTCAAAAAATAAAACTTAAATATATTCTAGATTTATTAGACAAAGTAAAATATTTCCAGACTTTTTTGTTTTCATTTTGATGATTACAGCTTGCTGCTCATCAAAATAAAAATAAAAATAAATAAATAAAAAAAATCAGTATCTCAAATTATTAGAATATTTCAAGTTCTATTAAATTACTATTCTCAGGGTATAAATACTGGGTTTAGGTCAGTAATCCCAACAGCAGTCATGGGGAAGTCTGCTGACTTGTCCAGAAGACGATCATCAAGACCCTCTACAATGAGAGTAAGCCACAGAGGGTCACTGCTGAAAGAGCTGGCTGTTCGCAGAGTGCTGTGCCAAAGCATATTCATGGAAAGTTGACTGGAAGGAAAAAGTGTGGTAGGAAAAGGTGTACAAGTGAAAGGAATGACCGCAGGCTTGAGAAGATTGTCAGGCGAAGCCGATTTAAGAACTTAGGAGAGCTTCAAAAGGAGTGGGCTGAAGCTGGAGTCAGTGCATCAAGAGCCACCACACACAGACTGCCACCTGATGTCACCTGATGGAGTTTGGGTTCCTTGCCGCTGTCGCCTTTGGCTTGCTTAGTTGGGGACACTTGACATTTGACTTGACATTTGATATTCAACAGTGCTTTGATCTGCCTGTATTGACACTATTCTTTAAGAGCTGCTGTGCAGCCAAATAATGTACCAGTTATCAATGTAAAGCTGCTTTGACACAATCTACATTGTAAAAAGCGCTATATAAATAAAGGTGACTTGACGGACGTTTTCAGGAAATGGGCTACAACTGTCATATTCCACGTATCAAGCCACTTCTGAACCAAAGACAACATCAGAAGCGTCTTACCTGGGCTAAGGAGAAAAAGAACTGGACTGTTGCTCAGTGGTCCAAAGTCCTCTTTTCAGATGAAAGTAAATTTTGCATTTCATTTGGAAATCAAGGTCCCAGAGTCTGGAGGAAGAGTGGAGAGGCACAGAAACCATGTTGCTTGAAGTCCAGTGTGAAGTTTCCACAGTGATGATTTGGGCTGCCATGTCATCTGCTGGTGTTGGTCCACTGTGTTTTCTGAAGTCCACAGTCAACGCAGCCATCTACCAGGATATTTTAGAGCACTTCATGCTTTTTTTTTCTGCTGACAAGCTTTATGGAGATGCTGATTTCATTTTCCAGCAGGACTTGGCACCTGCCGACACTGCCAAAGGTATCAAAAGCTGGTTCAATGACCATGGTGTTACTGTGCTTGATTGGCCAGCAAACTCGCCTGACCTGAACCCCATAGAGAATCTATGGGGTATTGTCAAGAGGAAGATGAGAGACACCAGACCCAACAATGCAGATGACCTGAAGGCCGCTATCAAAGCAACCTGGGCTTCCATTACACCTGAGCAGTGCCACAGGCTGACTGCCTCCATGCCACGCTGCATTGATGCAGTAATTCATGCAAAAGGAGGCCCAACCATGTATTGAGTGCATAGAAATGAACATACATTTTTAAGAAGCCTGACATTTCTGTTTAAAATATCCTTTTTTTTTTATTGATCTTATGAAGTATTCTAATTTATTGAGATTGTGAATTGGTGGGTTTTTGTTAATTGTGAGCCAAAATCATCACAATTAAAAGAACCAAAGACTTAAGTCTGTGTGCATTGAATTTATTTAATACACAAGTTCCACAATTTGATTTGAATTACTGAAATAAATGAACTTTTCCACGACATTCTAATTTATTGAGATGCACCTGTATATTAGAAATACACATATTGGGGAAGATGCCCCCTTTAAGAACAATGTATATTTACTTTTAAATTGTAACATGTTGAGATAGCTTAGCATGTGCAGGATGACGATTCATCAGCCAGTGTATTATTAAGTGAAATAATTAGAAACATTTTCTGATTTAATTGCCATAGCACAAAATGTAACATGATTCAAAGAGTCCATCCTACTCTACTATTGGGGTACTAATGAGTCTCTTTAACCTTTGGGGCAACAGGATATGGCAGACAGAATTTTTGTCCCGTACTTAAACTTCAACATCACCAACGGCTTTAGCACTGAAAATCACAAATAGTAGTCTATAGGCCTATGCGTAAAAACTTTGTAAATCAATTTGTTGCATATTTATTCTCAAATACTTTACTGTCTTTTTTTTTTTTTTATCAATTTAATACATCCTTGATAAATTCAAGCAGGGGCGGCGCTAGGGGTGGGCTAAGGGGGCTGGAGCCCCGAATGTTTTTCCAAAAGCCCCTAATCTTTCAGGTTTGAGGTTTCTTAACAGTGCTGTCAAAATATAATTTTTCTAAACATATCTCTCTATTAAAATATGTTAAACAGTTCAATACCGCTTTTCTACAGTATCCATACACCGACAGCGCTTTCTCTCTCTTCTCTCCGACAGCGAGTTCACGCACACCGCAGTTGTACACAGACACGCCTGCTGTCTCTCACTCAGCACAGCGGCAGGCCTCAAGACTCTCGTTCGGTCCGGTTGAAGGGTTTTTGTTATGATATAACAACTGATATGACAACTTTAGCACATTTGTCAGCTAAACATTCATTCAGTGTTTCCCATTAATGACCCTGTGCCGCCGCCACTGTTTCATAATGAACCGAAAATTTAAAACATAGCCAAAATGGTCTCTAACGTATTTTGCCAACGAACTAAAATCGAAACCGTGATATGGCTTTGTGCCTTTATAAAACAGCAAAAGACAGTGATTAAGTATACATACAGTCTGTTTGTGCTGCGTGTTTTAAAGAGAAGTGTGCACTTTGCTCACGCGATCAGCTGGTGATCAAAATAAAAGCTCAAGGATTTATCTTTTGCAAGTGTAGAAATTAGTACAAAAGTACTGTAATTTCCCTACACTGTTGTGTAAAGTAAATACTTATAAAAATTCTCATTTATCTTACAGTGCATGTGTTACAATATATGGATATTACTGTCATATGAATAATTATATAGGCCTAAATCATTATTATATTATTATTTGATTGTAATAATTGTTTGGCATCCTAAAACACAATGTAGACTGAGACTCTATATCACAACTAAAAAGATGTTTGAACCCTCTTTCATGTCCAGGTACAATGCTGTTTCTTTGGTCAATTTGCACTCTGTACATGGGTTGAAGCTCTTAATTTTGAGCTTCCAAAGTGCACCAGATTGATGCATTTAACCTTAAAATGTACAAAATTTTCTTCTGGGGGGGCATGCCCCCAGACCCCCCTCGATGAGGTACATCAAACATAGTTTTACAAATTCCAGTGGGAAATAATGTACATTTTATGAACTTTACTCAAGCATACTACAACAAAGCTCCATTTTTTTGTGTAAAGCTGTTAACAGAAAATGAAAGTCATTGGACAAAATCGATTTGGGCTAAGCCCCAAATGTTTACAATGTCTGGCTCCACCCCTGAATTCAAGTATTTCTTAAATAAAATCTTAGCTTGTGATTGGTCCATTCTATACCAGCGCTGAGAAAAGTAACTTTTTTCAGGTGACAACGCCGTTTACGTTATTCTTCAGCCGCAGCCTGGACAATAATTTATAACTGAATAATAAAACTGACAAACTGTAACTATGATATTAAACTGACGTTTCGCAGTTAAGAGTTAAAACTGAAGAATTAATATTATAAACATTATACCGACTTACTAGAGACAACTTCCGGGTCACTAAATACAACGCTTATTGCCGTTGTATTGCGTTTCCTTAACACACTGCAGACCCAGTTGGCAAACATGGCAGGCAAAACAGGGAAACAGAGTCGCCCTAGAAAGGCAGTATCGGATAAGGATGAAGAGGAGCAGCCACTGCAGGCTGTTCTCATTGCCGACAGCTTCAACCGCAGGTTCTTCCCCGTCACCAAAGACCAGCCGCGGGTGAGTGAAGTGAACATCACTGCGAGCACATGTGTGGCTCTGGATCCATACTCACAGTCCTCCTACCTAATCAGTATAATGTTGTAAAAAATATTGTACAAATATTAGTTAAATAAGCATGTTGCCATGTTAATAACAATGTTTGTGGACATGTACTATGATAATAGAAGGGGCTCTGATATAAAGCATGCAATATTTACTTAAGATTTAATTGTTTATTGAACAACTTGTCTTGTACTAACAAGATGCATCTTTGTATTAGAACAGTAGGATGTTTTTTTTTTTTTGTAAAAAAAAGAAATGCATTTTTATTTTTCATCACGTATAATAAACAAATTGTGATATAGACAAAACTTAGGTTTCACCTTCAAGTCATCTTTGTTATTGTTCACAACGTCCATAGACATAAAGCGTCTGCATGCATTCTATCGAAAAATAAATTATCAATATATTTTCAGTATTGTCATAAAATTCATATCTACTGGCATCAATTCCAAATATTTGCCTTTAAAATAATCCATGAAAAAATTTAAAATAGATTGCTTTGGGAGTTACAGCACATTTTAAACATTTAATTATCTTCATGTGATTATCTTTTTTTTTTTTTTTTTTTTTTTTTTTTTTGAGAAAATTTGTGAAGTCAAGATTTTATAGAGAGTTCTAGATGTTATCAAACATATTTCTAATTGTTTTGTTTGAGAATTTAAAGGGTTAGTTCACCCAAATATAACTATTATATCATCCCTTACTTACCCTCATGTCGTTCCAAACCACAAGACTTTCATTCATCTTCAGAATTCAAATTAAAGGTATTTTTTTAATATTCTGTCATCATTTTTGTCCATCCATTGAGAGTTTCAAAAGGTATATAAATTGTAAATGTAACCCATATAAATCAAGCTTTTTAATCCAAGTCTTTTGAAGAGACACAATCACAATGTGATGGATTTACGCTTTTATTCATATAGATCAACGCACGTACATAGAGCACATCAAATATATATCCAATTAGGTTTGTTCTCATGTGTCATGCAAGCAGGTTTGAGCATCAGCAAGAACCAATGAGGTTTGCTCTCGCGTATCAGTTATGCACTGTTGAGCTCCACTTTACCAAATTTGATGAGCTCTATGTATGTGCATTGATCTTCCATATACTACCCAACAAGGTGTATCACGGTATAAACCATGGTTGACTGTGGCTATGTTTACACTGTCAGTTTTTGGGATTGACAGCCGTATTTACTTACAGGTGAGAGTCTCGAAATGACCCGTTCAAACAACAACTTAAAGTAGCGTCTCAAATACTGTCTTTACGAACATGCAATAGGATTCAAGCCCGTATTCTCTTAACAGTAACCATAACAACGACCAAAGTAATATCAAAGATGTCGACATCCATAAAACTGCAAAGTTCTTTCTATCAAAAGTTTTTTCTATCATTTTAAACACAAGAGTCCAATCAAGCAACGAGTTCACCTGTCAAATCTTCATTAACCGACAGCAGCTTTTATAGCTGGGTGGAGAGCAGAGCATTTGAGTCGCGTGTAGTGGGACACAAAACTGACCGGAGCAGCTTCGGTGGAGATCAGTGGCTGGATCTAAAACCTTCAGATGACACACAGCTCATATCTCTGTCGCTGTAATTTACCGAAACCACACACAAAAACCCGCAACACATGGTAGACACGCATTTGTGCAGCACAAAGCGGCTCTGTGTGATGTGACAGACATTTAGGTTGTCAATTCTGGTTCCGTTCACACTGCGCGGTGAGTCTTGAAAATTTACGGGTGTGAGTTCGGTTATAGAATGCATTTGTCAATATAAAAAAAGATGAGTAAAATAAACAGTGAATTGTTTTTGCCTGCTGTGAATATGGTTATCATTCAGTAACATTGAATGTATAAAAGTACCATGGTATCACCAGATGACTTTTGAATCACAGTGCATTACTTGTTGCCTGTTTAATTCAGATTTCTAGACCATTTATAGACTATCTTTTCACTTTTGCTTTCTCCCATCAGGCCCTTCTGCCTCTGGCTAATGTCTCCATGATTGACTACACACTAGAGTTTCTGACATCTACTGGAGTGCAAGAGACCTTTGTCTTCTGTTGCTGGATGTCCAGCAAAATAAAGGAACACTTACAGTGAGACACTGTGACATTTTATGTTGATATCAGGGAATGACTGTGATCCTGATGACTCAGTATTTGCTGTCTTATTTTACAGAAAGTCGAAATGGTGCCGCCCCACATCTCCCAATATGGTCCACATCATCACCTCTGATCTCTACCGTTCCCTCGGAGATGTATTAAGGGACGTGGACGCAAAAACTCTAGTCCGCTCTGACTTTCTGCTGGTATATGGGGACGTGGTGTCCAACATTGATGTTTCCCAGGCTTTACAGGAACACAGGTGAGTGTCAACTCTCCACAGGGAAAATGGTCAACCCTGCCTGTAAACTGGATTGTTTGGCATTTATACTGTAAATCATTAAACCATTTTTTTTCTTTCTTGAAAGACAGCGGCGCAAAATGGAGAAGAATGTCTCCGTGATGACCATGATCTTCAAAGAGTCCTCGCCCGGCCACAAGACTCGCTGTGAAGATGATGACATCATAGTAGCTATGGACAGCAAAAGCAAGCGCATTCTTCATTACCAGAAAGCACAGGCGTTAAAGAGACTTCAGTTCCCTATGGTGAGATATTTCTCACTTAGTGCTGTGGGTGAATCTCCTGAAGTCTTTGAAGAACATTTTCGGCTTGTATTTCACCCAAAAATCATATCAAAACAGATTTTTACATTTTATGAAGAAATTGTGTGCAGAACTTGCCAACACGATGGGTGTTATGGGTGTTTGCCAAGGCATTGCTCTTTTGCTTGAGTGTTCTGGTTGGTTTCTAGGGCGTTGTCAGATAGTTGCTGAGGGGTTCTTAATGGTTGTTGGCATGGTATTACTGACCTTATGTGGCAATGAAACAAGTGTGCAGCCATCTTTAGTATTTTGTGTTTGAACTTTCATTTTAGCGATAGCTCTCTATATTTCTATGGCATTGCTGTCAAAGAGTAATTAGCTGGTGGATTTACTTATTATAGAGTTAACGAAAGTTATCATGAGCATTGTAATGTCTGAACAAATGTCAGTAGCCGGGGAAGATTTAAAAACAAGCGGTTCATTTATAAATCCGTAAGATCTTACCTTCATGCTGTGGAAATACAAACCGGAAGACATAACACAACGAGTGCAGTGCTGAAAAAGGGGTGGGGCTACATAAAGCCTATATGACTAGCTACAAGTCTGTTTGCATCGAGAAATAGTAGCACTACTCCTGTTTTGCTTTTGAGCTTGTAGTACTCATTCTCAGTGATGTTCAACAGTCATGAAAATCAGGCGGTCCAACAAATAATACTATAATGTATGAATACATTCTCAGTCAGCTCGATAAAGCAAATAAAAATCATAAAAGCAAATAAAAATCATTGCAGTGATTATAGTTGTTCCTTCTTTTCACACAGAATATTTTCCATAGTGGAAGTGACGAATTTGAAATTAGGTTTGATCTTTTGGATTGTCATATTAGCATCTGTTCTCCACAGGTGAGTGTGTCTTTTTTATTACAGCTGTGTTTGTTTTGATTAACTTATAAACATATTGGTTGATGAATATTGTGTAATGTAGGTTGCTGAGCTTTTCACAGACAACTTTGACTACCAGACAAAAAATGACTTTGTCCGTGGGATTCTAGTCAATGAGGAGGTATGAAAAACAGAATCAAGTGACTTGCTTATTTATGAATTCGTATATGATCTAATAAAGGGTTTCTTTTTCCATAGATCCTGGGAAACCAGATCCACATGCATGTCACTAAAGATGGATATGGGGCTCGTGTGTCTAACCTCCTGATGTACGACACAGTCTCTTCCGACATGATCCGACGCTGGATCTATCCGATCACGCCTGAGGCCAACTTTGCAGACCAAGAAGGCCAGAGCTGTACACACTCTCGACATAATGTGTACCGTGAGCCAGGGGTCAGTCTGGGTCACGGCAGCCAGATGGAGGAAAATGTGCTTATTGGCCGAAATACAGTGATTGGAGCAAACTGCACCATATCAAATACTGTGATTGGAGCAAACTGTGTCATCGGTACTGTCTTTATAGTAACTGAATTAGTTTCAAATCATGCTTGCCAAAAGTCAGTTCATTTATCATTGTTTATATGTTGCCATTTTTGAAAATGCCATGTCATGATGTTAAAATCTATTTGATTGACACCCTGCTAACTGCTGTTTTGTCTACTTAGGAGACAATGTGACTCTGGAAAGAGCTTACATATGGAATAGAGTCCACATAGCCAACAATGTGAAGGTGAAGCAGTCAGTTATCTGTGATTGTGTGGAGGTGAAACACGGAGTTGTTTTGAATGACCAGTGTGTGCTCGCCTACAATGTAAGAAACCACTCATTTGTTGCATTATATATACAGTATATAATATATACACTTCATATATTTTAAATATAAATATTGAAGACATGAAAGTTAAACATAAAGGTGTCCACATTTTTTAAATGCGTATTTGGTCTCTACACCTGACTTGATCCTAGTTCATCTTACAGAGGCTGAAAATTCTCTATCTTGTGTGTACAAATCAGTCAGCTAGTTGCCTTGTTTTCCAACCAAATGTTAATATGCAGGTTGTGGTGGGTCCAGATATTACTCTTCAAGAAGGCACAGTTCTGTCCATGCACCATCCAGATGAAGAGGATGATGAAGATGATGATGAGTTCTTGAGTGATGACAATGATGTTGGCTACAATAAAGACAAAATAAAACAGAAAGGTTTGTGGAATTTTTATTCTATGAAATGCAAATAACTGTGACTGCGCTGTCACATTGACAGTGATTTTAAACTCTGGAGGTCACTGGGATGATCGTAATTTGTGGGGCCATAGATTTTGAAAATCTGATGGGATTATATTTGGTAACTTCCTTGTCGTATGTTATATGCGTTTATTATAATAACAGTAAACTATGCATAATTACAAGCAACTAACCTTAAACTTATAGTAATTACATTTTGTTAATATTACTTAGTACTTACTTGTGGAATTACACTGTAACAAAGACGCATTAAAATAAAGTGTTCTTATATTCTTGGGGAAAAAATGTCATTCTATGTTGACAAGGAATGTTATTGCCACTAAAAATTTAAAAACATTTATTAAAATGTTCAATGCTTGAGCAAAGTGTCACTTTATCATTGTGTTTTGTCAGTGTTTAACCCAGCAGAGGTGGGTTCAGAGGGTAAAGGATACAGATGGAAAAGCAGCAGTCTTGATGACACAGAGGAAGATGAGCTTGCTGATTGCATTTGGGGTGAGAGTCAGGAACAACATAAGGATGAATAATGACTGCTTTAAATTTTGGGTGAAGTAATGTTTTTATTTAAAAAAAGGGAATTAAACTGACATTAATGGTGATGTCGTGTTTCCAGGCCTAGTGTTGAATCCTGACCCAGAGAGTGACAGTGAAAGTGAGGTCAGTGAGGGATCACATGACCCAGGAAGCCACACTGCATCACCTGAATTGGATGATGTCAAAGGTGAGAATTGTAAACATGAAATACTACATTGTTGAATCCATATATGTAACATCCATATTTTCCAGAGCTCTATTTTACCTTTCTAAGTTCACTTAGAACTCCCAGTTTTATACCAATTTTTCTTTTGCCCTCAGTGTTTCAGAACGAGGTTCATGGTACGTTACAGAGAGGATTGGATGAGAACATAGGTTGTGACAATCTGGTCCTTGAGATTAACTCACTCAAGTAAGTTAAAGTTACAAAGATCCAGTTGTTTAAACACTTTTGAGATAAATTACTGTCCTCATGTTACAAATCCATATGCTGTTATTTTCTTCATGGCACACAAGAGGAGATGCTTTGCAGCAGGTTCAAAAATAGTGACTTCAGCTATGAAGCTACAAAAGAAAAAAAAAACAGTATGAAAGTATTATAAATGTAGGCCATATAAAATTGAACTAAAAGATTCCAGGTTTTCTGAAGCCATTGTGAGAGGAACAGACCAAAACTCATGAAAGATTGTATGGATTTTAATGACCATGGCTTTGGCTATATGTCAGTGCAATATTCGATTCTGAAAAATGGAGAATTAAATTTGAGAGTTAGGGCGGCGCAAGTGTGCTGCACATGTTCTGAAAAGTGAAGCCAAAGTATTTCAATTGCCCCCTGGTGGCTGCCTGCAGTATAGGTCATAAACCCTCCCCTTTCCATGTAATCAGATGCGAGCAAAACTAAAAAATCCAATTACGCTTCAAATAAATTTTTCCTAAAGATGATTTCTGTATTTTAGGACCTTCTTATCACACAGACGTATGTTCAAGTAATAATTTTTCCAATAAGTTTGCTTTTACTTAGGGTTTTTTTATGCTAAAACAAATGGGGTGTCATTTCATTATTGACAGCTGTGCTTGCGGTTGAGTCTGCGGGAGTATGGGCGGGACATTGATGCTGCGGCTCCACCTCAGGATCACTACTGCGCAGACTTGGGCTCCGAGCAACTTGCCGATTACAATGTAAACGGTTATTTCTGGGATATTTTGGCTTCATTTTTCTATAGTTAAAGGAAATGGAGACATGTCCATCTTTTTTTTTTTTTTTTTAAGTCTGTGGGGTGGAGGGGAAGACTTACAGCAAATGGAGGCTTTTTTAATCTGTTCCTCACACTAAACTAGTGTAGGGCTTCAGAAAACTTGAAACGGTCATACTCATTTTAGATGTAATTTGATTCAAATGCAGGTAAATGTCATTGTCACTTCTCAGGTATGCCTACAACATTTCTTTGAAGGAAGTAATGCAGATCTTGATGAGAGTTGTGCTTGAGTTTCCTTTCCACCAGCAGGGGGCACAGATAACCACAGCTCAGTATTCATCACACCTGCTCCCTGTGAGTATGTCTGATATGTATAAGGACTAAAAAAAAAAAATTATTCTTACTGAAAACTTTTTTTTTTTTTTTCAGACTGCATCACATTCCTTAATCATCACTTTAAAGGTGCAGTAAGTGATTTCTGAGAAACGCTGTTGAAAGTGGATTGGACCGAGCACCACAACACACTTGTAGCCAATCAGCAGTAAGGAGCACGTTCACTCATGAGAGGGGAGGTGCCTGTGTTGCATAGCGTGTTTGTGAGTTTGGGGGCGGAGCTATCAAGATGTGTTTTGGCTAGGGGTGTGTTTGTTTTGGTGATTTCAAATATCAACAGCATTTACCAGAAATCGCTTACTGCCCCATTAAATACTTGTGACCAATAAAATTTAAAGGAAGATGATGCTTTAGAACAGCTTTTCAATTGCATAATTTCAAAGCTATTTTTAATCTATGAAATGAAACTGACACTTTTGCAAATGTGTGCAATGCTGGACACTTTTTAGCTATACAAATTATCAGCCATCTACGGAGCCCCACACATGACATATGGACAAAAAAATGTTAAGTTAAAGGGATAGTTCACCCAAAAATGACAATTCTGTCATTAATTACTCACCCTCATGTCATTTCAAAGCCGTAAGACTTCCGTTCACCTTCAGAACACAAATGAATCTTTTTGATGAAAACTTAGAAACGCAACTGACGCTTTGACGCTTCAAAAAGTTCATAAAGAGATCGTAAAACTAATCCATATGAATTGAGCGGTTCAGACCCAATTTTCTGAAGAGACACGATCGCTTTATATTAATAACAAATTGAATTTAGGCTTTTGTTTACATATAAACATTCATCAACTCACACATCAGTTGTGGTAAACGAAAGCTCAAGCATGCTTGCTCGACGTGCGAGAACCAATGAGGTTCATTCTCGTGTGTTATGCAACACATTTGAGCTTCCGCAAGAGGTTTGTTCTCGCGCATCAATCAGGTTCTGTTGAGCTTCTGCTTATGTTCGCTTATCAATGTTTATATGTGAATAAAAGCCTAAATTAAATCTGTTCATCATATAAAGCTATCGAGTCTATTCAGAAAATTTGGACTAAACCACTCAATTTAGTTTTACGATCTCTTCATTAACTTTTTGAAGTGTCAAAGTGTCAGTTGTGTAGCTGTCTATAGAGGGAAAGAAAGCTCTCAGATTTCATCAAAAAGATCTTCATTTGTGTTCCGAAGATCAACGAAAGTCTTACAGGTTTGGAATGACATGAGGTTGAGTAATTAATGACAGAATTTTTAATTTTTTGGTGAACTTTTGCTTTAACATAACAAAGAACAAAAAGTGCAATACTTGGCATTTTTTTTATGCTTTTTGGCAGTGAAGCTATATGCCTGATATGCTTGGCTACACCTGATATGTTTCAATAATTATTGTTGGTTATTGCCCTTGATGTTTTAATAATGATTATTAATGTTGAATAATATAATAAGTTTAAAAAGTTTGTGTGTGGGGGAAAAAGGTATTTCATATTCTTGTCATTCATACACAGACAAGGTGAGAATTAGTTTTTGGGGGGCATTTTTGCCAACAAGCCCCCATTAATTTCCAATCTAGATCTGCACTGATCTCATACATGACCTCTCTGCAATCTAATTAATGGAAAACTTTAATCTCTGGATGTGTATATTTCTAAGTCGGATGCTTGTCCTGTACGTTCAGTTATTTGACTATAGCTGAAGATACTGAAAACAGTCCTTGTATTTTTTCCTCACAGTTGTTAAAGAAGTGGGCGCCAGTCTTCAAGAACTACGTGAAGAGAGCTCAAGACCAAATGGACTGTCTGACTTCCATGGAGGAGGTTTTCCTTGAACTTGACACCCATTGGGCAGCTATGGTCAAAGTGAGCTGCCTCTTTTTCTGTAGTCAACCACAATTTCCATGTCTGTTGCTGGCTGATTGTATGTAATGTCTGTCCACTTTAGGTGCTGATGAGTATGTACCAGCTGGAGATCTTGGAGGAGGATGTCATCATGCGCTGGTTCACTCAGGGTGTCACTACAGACAAGAGCCAACAACTCCGCCGTAATCAAGGGGTGGGATTCTTTAAGGTTTATTTGCTATAAAATGAAACCTATAGCTACTGCACATTCACACTGTACTTTGATTTCTGAAAATTGCTTTCAAATTGCCAGAGGGCTCTCTGCATGTACGCAAACCAGAGACAGAATGCCAGAAAATACAATCCCAGTATCAGGCCGTAGTAATATTACATGTGTGAACAGAGCTGGGGCTGTGTAGCTTCTTGACAAGTTCTTCATTAGAAGTCACATCATTCTCTTTATAGGACTGTCGATGTGTGAATGAAAGCTCGGAACATGGGAAAGAATTGACTGGAATCTCTGCGTGAAAGAGGACTGTGTTAACTTGGAGTTCTTATGTCTTGTGTCTCCACAGCTCTTGAAGTTCATTCAGTGGTTAGAAGAAGCTGAGGAGTCTTCAGAGGGAGATGAATGAACGTGAACATCACGAGTGTGACTCAGACACTTTGGACGGTCATCCATATACTTTACAAACCTAAAAAAAACACACGTCATGGTATCTGAATTGTTTTGCAGCCAAAAATGAAAATTTATTTACCCTCACGTTGTTATGAATTTCTTTCTTCTATGGAACACAAAATAAGTTATTTTGAAGAACAAACTCATTGGACCCCATTGTCTACAACAGAATTATATTGATTAAAGTCAACATGATTACCCCTGAGTTGTGAATGGCTTTTAATATTGGTGACATAGTCAAAGATATCTGAAGTATTAGATTCATAAAAAAAGAGAAACACTGATATAAGGATAGTTTGGATCACTTGGAGTGTACTAGGCTTGAAAAATATTTTCACTAGCAAAACTCTACAATAAAATCAAAGACAGCATTATTTTGTTTCATAATTCTGTGCATGATTTTGTTTCATAATACAGTCAGCTATTTTTTTTTATCCTTAAGACTACTATGGATAAAAGCCGCTAAGAGTGTAGACCCTGTTATTCCAAACAGAGCCGTCAGCCCTTTCCACATGCTAGCGCTGTTCTCATGTCGCTGCATGAAGCTCTTATAATCGCTGGGGATCAGGACATAGCTGCGGCCGTCTTTGGGTGGTTGTAATCTCATGATCTTATCCTGCTCCAGCACAAGCTCCCCGAATCCTGTGAGGGACACCCCCACACGCAGCAGCTCCTCTCGCTCTTCTTGGGCCACAGGCTTCTCCCCACTCAATTCTTGCAAAACAACATCTACAAGCCCCTCTTTAGCATGCCTGAGGCGCTTGTGCACCTGCTCGAGGTAATCACCGGACGCCTCCAGAGGCGAGTCCACACGGACAGAAACCTCACTGATGTATGATCCGGGCTGGATCAAGCTGAAGGGCACTGTGTTGGTGGTCTGCTTCTTGTTCACTTTTTTGGAGACCCTGTGCAGAAGATGTTTTTTCATGCTTTATCAATTTTGCACACACAGATAATGAAGCAATACTGTGTTTCAGATGTACTAAGTAACAGTTACAGCATGAAGATACTATATGCCAGGGACTATATCTGCTATTTATTCACTTCATAACATCCATTCAAGCCTTAGTTAATCATACCCAATTGCTTAAACAAGCAAAATTATTGGCAGTGAAGCATTTACCATGACTTCAGAACAGAGTTCCAGTATTTCCAGTGCTCATTCACGGTAATCTTTTGGATGACACCATAACACCGTGGAACGTACTGGCTGGAAATGGGCTCTCCAACGGCCTGCACCAATCCTGCAATGGAGGCAATATAAAGATGCATAAACTAAGACATTTCAAAGTATGAGATGTTATTTACTATTTTATCTACCTTCTACAGCAACATAATTAAGTCTCTTGTTGGATGATGCATTCAGAATCCTGAGCAGGTGATGGTCTGCTTGAAAGTTGGGTATCTCCTGCAAAGTGGAGGAAACAGGCCAATGTTTGGATGTGCAAGCTTTTTTAAAACTATTCAAATTTAGCTGACTCATTCTGTTTCATCCAAAGTGACTTGGTGTAAACTTTCATATATCCTCCCTGGAGGAAACTGAGGATAAGTGTCTTCATCAAAGACACAATGACGATACTTTGTGAATAAGCGCTTCTGGGTTTGAATCTACAACCTCCTTAGATCTAGGCTACATTACAACAGTGTTTAATTGTTGTATTACTTTGCAAGCAGTGATAGGGAAATCATTACCTTCAGCTTCTGTATTTCTTGTCTTTTTTCGCAGTACAGTTTATAAAACAGTCCAGAGAAGGCAAAGCAGGATCCCGCACATATGACGGTCAGTGGGTTAAGGAGAGGATCACTCATCTCTGCTCTGATGAAAGAGAGACATGCTTATCACAAATGTTTAGTTGTAAAACACAGTAAACATGGTAAACCATACCTACCAGTTTCTGCACAATCAGTAGCAATGTGGCAGGCTCTTTTTCGAGGAATTTTCGTGTGTTTTTTAAATATGATCATATGTCACAATTAAGTAAGCGTTTATTAATGGTTAAAGCTGTAGATCTAGGAACAACAAGGAAATAAATCCACCTACTGTCCAACTAGTTGAGTTTTTTTGACTAGTAGAATTTAGTTTTGTTTTCATTTTCAACAGATTCAGTACAACCTTACCTTGAACGCAAAAAAAAAAAAAAAAATTCTAAATCAAATTTTATAGTGTTGACTTGATGTCGTGACGTCTCACTGAAACGATACATTAGCAAGTATCGGCAAAACAACAGGTGCGAGCAGACAAATATGAACCTCAGTGAAAGTAAAACATGTCAGAGTACCTTACACTGAATCAGGAAACAATGGCTACAGTTATTCAAACTACTATAAACACTAGTTTGATTATACTTCATTTATATTATATATTATATTTACTGCAGTCTTTAGAATATGCGAGTTGAATGGTTTTCTCCATTAGGATTCTCTTTCTCACCTGAAGGTTATTATACAAACATCCAATCCGTCACCAATTTAGTTGCATTGTGCATGTGTGTCCACAGGAGGGCTGTTGAAAAAGTAAAGACACTCCCACTAAAACACAAATACCGGGCTGCATTCCACTCCACTCCACACGCACTCGCGAACTTCCCTAAACACTTCCCCTGGGGGGAATCCCCGCCGCCATTTTGAAGTGCGTTCCACTTCGTGAAGTGGACGAGGTAAGTTTATATGGGCAGACCCTCGCCCCCTCGATTTTGACTTAGGGAGCGAGTCTACTTTGATGTACACTGCATCAAGCAGCTCTATATCCTACAATTCAACTTGATTGTGACGTCACATCAGATCGCGCTTAACTGAAGTGTATGATATATTAATTATTTTGAGAATTAATCGCATAGTAGTGTATAATATATTAATTATGTTGAAATTTAATCGCATAATACTTGTAGCTACCTTATGTTCACAGTTCAAGTTTATTCGTTTTTGTAATTTTATTTTTCTCCAACAGCTGTATACGATTTTATATATTTTCTCCAACAACATTTAGAATGGTGCATAAAACAAGTTTATAAATAAAGGGTTAAAATAATAAATCAGCTCTATGAATTCCAAGTGATCAAGGGCTTAGTGAGTTCCATTTAAACCTTATGCACGAGTTCTACAGTAGTGGGCACTCGTGCAACGTAAGCAATGACGCACATCCGAGTCCACGAGACGGAGGGAAGTTAGCAAGTGGAGGGCATAAATATTTGGAGTGGAACGCAGCCCCAGTAGGAAGTAAGCTTCCCTCTGCTGATTTCAGCAGTTTCAGTCCAGCAGCTACAAGCCGGAAGTGGTGACTGAGCTTCTATGTTCAACGCTTCTAGTTCATTAACAGAGTCGCGCCACCTAAAGGCGTAATTTTCTTTTATTAGATGAGCTATTTTAACGTGGATTTTGTTCGGATTGATATTACAATATTTAACGATAATAAATAAGGTCTGCTCTTAAGCCTATTTTATCATGACATTCCTGCAGAAAGACCTTGAAGTCATCCATGAAAATGAAATTAATATCTTAATAATGTTTTTACTTTGATACATGCAAAAAATATTGCTCATAATTTATATTCATAAATAATAATTACAAAACATACAGTGACTTCATCGCAAAGCCCATTACATCTAATCTGAAAAGTAACCAAACTGACTACAGAAAAAAATATTCTGTACAATAAAACAAATTCAAGCTTCAATAATAAAATGAGAAAGATGTGCGCAGATTCAGTATTTTAGCAGACAAACAATTATAATTTAGTTCACTGTATTCCCCGTCATGCTTGTTCCGTTGTCAGTAGGTAACACTTCTGGCCTGTGGGTCTGCACCACTTATTTATAATAGGCCCATATAATAATGATAGTATATTGTGGAAGAAATTTTGAGTTTCTGTATAATTTCCATATGATTTTACTTATATGCTTATGGTTAAATGATTTTGTTTTTCTCAGAAGTACTTAAGTATGCATTCTTTGGGTGACATAGGGTGACAGGTGGAAAAACACTGAAGTGGTAAACATGTTCCTTAATATGGTAAAAGGACAGAAGCTTCAGCCTTGGAGGTTAGAGATATAAAAGTGAGAGGAAGCTTTCAGTCTTTGTCTTACACTCTGCAGCTACTTGTGTTTCTGTATGACTGTCTGACCTTTCTTGCAAGAAATAAAACTTTCGAAAGACATTTGGACGTGTTTGTCTCTTATGCAGTAAGAGTCCTTTTGATTTTTGCCACAACAATTTATAATATATCATTGTGCACCTCTGGCCTGAAACTGCTCAAGAGGTGCTTACTGCAGAGCCAAAATGACGTTTAGCTCCCCCTCTGTGGACTTAAGGCGGGTGCACACTGTGCAATTTTGGCCATGATTTGGTCGTCTGAGACAAATTTTGAGAATCCTAAAAGATTCCTATAATCCTAGGCAAAAATCTGTAGTCTTTGATCGCTAGTTTGACATGTTCACCGACAGCTGATTAATGACCGTTGCGATCAAATTTTACTTCTACGACAAACGTCAAATTGTCTTTGTTTTTCAAGATAAGCCGTGGTCAAAATTAACGATAGAGATGTCTTTGTTAGCCACCATTTCAGTCCCGTGTGTAATGTAGCTCACTGTCACCGAATGTGTGATGTAAAACTCTGGACAAGTTTTCAAGCACACATCCGTTTTTAAGGCGTCTTGACTGTCATACAGTCTGACATATAGGACAGCTGAGATCCCACAGTATGACATGAGGATCATGTTCGTACAGTCTGACAAGCAACAATCGTAAAGGACTATTATAAATTGCACAGTGTGCACCCAGCTTTAATGGGTAGAGCTTAAATTAGGTTTAGGGATAGGGTCAAACTTCACCCATTACCTCCAGAGAAGGGGAACTGGACATCAAGCTCCACCCATTGGCTCTGAATGTTAGCAGCTGCAGGTCTGCAGTTAGATGGAACCAATTAAGCACAAACCCCGCCCCACCATCAATTTTATTGATGAACTCAATTATTTAGTCACCAAAAGTTCAGACTTCATGGATTCAGTTCACAGCTGAGAAAAGTTTGCCCGATCGTGGAGAACAGTAACGCTAGCTATCAGGATGTGTTTCCAAATGGTTATGCTTAGGGTTTAGGTTAAGATTATGTGTTAGTATCTGAATTAGGGCAGAGCACTTATGTCATAATGAAACCATTTGGGAAAGAGAGCAATGAAAGACAACGTAATTTCCAGCTAATAAATCATACTAAGTGATGTTTTATGAAAATCTAAAAATGCAGAAAGTTTTCTGTGATGGGTGTATTCTTACTTATATTCTTGTTGTGAAAAGAATGCCTGTCACCACCAGAATATTACAATTCTGGTCCCACGAATCCACAGAATGTCTGCAGGGCTGCCTGGAAATAACTGACTGGGATGTTTTCTGTGAGTCCTATGGGGATGATATTGATGGTCTTACTGACTGTGTCACAGAATACATCAAGTTCTGTGCAGATATCAACATACCCAGCAGAGAGATTCAGTGTTATTCCAATAATAAACCATGTTTAGCAGCAACCTGAAAGCACTGCTAAATCAGAAGAAAAAGCCTTCAGGACTGGGGACATGGTCAAAGCAAAGGAAATTCAGCGTGAATTTAAGGTGAAAATTAAGGAAGGGAAGCAAACAGACAGAAACCTGAACAGCAGGATGGGGTGAAGCAGGTCTGGTCTGGAATGAGAAAAATTACGTCTTGAGCAGAAGGGGGGATCGCTGCTCGTTGGAGACAAAGACCTTGCTGATGACTTGAATATGTTTTTTATTGTTCCCTTGTGTGTATATATGCCTTCAGTTCATTCAGTTCTTTGTCTGGTATCGTTTGTGTCTTCAATTATGTGGTTGTTTGCTATTACTCTGTGTGATCTCCCGTTTTGGATTTATTAAAGATTGTTTTTGTTTGATACCTCATCTTTGTGTGATCATTGCAGCCACACCCCTGACAGCTAAAGTCATTTTTGCTTATTAGTATGGTTGAATTTAGTCTCAGCCTCAGACGTCATGCCCATGGACCGTTGGCTGAATGTCTGATTGCATATGGCACACTTAACTGGAAACACTTCAGGAGTTTCAAAGTCGTCATCTGGTTGGCTGAATTCTACAGGATGTCCGGGAGATGCGTGTGCTGTGTTCTTTCACGGTCCGCCTGGAAACAAATGCCGTGACGCTAAACCCCCTCGTGGAAGAAGAATGCCGTCATGTTTACAAGCGCTTACTAGGATCAACTAAACGCTGGTTTTTCAAAAGTATGTGAAGTTTGTGGCTCCATTGTTGCAGTAAACTTGCACAACGCTCTAGAATTAATCATTTATAGATGCACGCCGGTCTGTTATTGTAGGAACATCGACTTTACATTTTCACGCCCCTTAAACATGACGCTGAACAAAACGAACTGTGATTGGTTGCGTTACATGTAAGTTAAATGTCCTCTTGGGCGGTCCTTGGCCAATGAAAGCTGCGATAGAGTCCAGAACTTCTGCCGTCAGTCTGAAGGTCTGGCTAAGCAAGACTAGGTTGAATTAGATCATCAAAGGTCAGCAGAAAATCATTGGTTAATAAACTCATTAAATACATAAAGTATATTTGTGTAATTTAAAGGTGCAATGTGTAAAATTTGGGAGGATCTATTGACAGAAATGCAATATAATATACATAATGTTTTCAGTGGTGCATAAAGACCTTACATAATGAACCATTATGTTTTTATTACCTTAGAATGAGCCATTTCTATCTCATACACCGCGGCATGCTTGCATCGTCACTACGTTCAATACGCACAAAGTAGTAGTAGTAGTAGTCGTCGTCTGGTTTATTAGAAGCGGAGACCGTTCTTTGTTAGAAAATATAAGAAACCTCATTGCTTCACACAGGCTACTCTCTGCTGTCTCAGACGACGACATATTTGTCTTGTTTCAGCCAGACGGCCACCGTAGTTTCTCCGAAAGGGAGGCGTGCGAGGGGTGTGCGCCGTTAGTTGCAGTTCGCAACCTCACCACTAGATGCCGCTAAAATTTACACATTGCCCCTTTAACATATTTAATTATTGCATGTTTGCATAATATTCTGAGTTTGCATTTCACTTTTTTTATTAATTTTGAGGAGTACTGAATCTGTTTTGTGCAAGTGAGATGACAGCATACTCATATTTAGTCTAGAGCTACAATAATCATCCTCTGTACCTTATTCCCGAGTTCTCTCAATATGGGGAAAGGAGAGGTGTCAGTTAATAGGTAAACAAAGAAACTTGCATTACTTATTTGAAAAAGTAACTTGGGTATTTTGTTGTAAAATTAACAGTAATGTGTTACTTTACAATTACTTGAAAAGAGCAACTGATTTCGTAACTTGTGTTACTTGTAATGCATTACCCCAACACTGGTTCTCATAATGATAGATTACCAATGTGTGTGTGTGTCCCTGCATGTAGTCACATTTACTGTATCTTCTATTGAACACATTTCTTACCAATTAAACTTAAAGTACATATGAAATGCATAACGAAAATGTGTGCAATATATCAAAATGTTAAATATTCTGTTTCACGTTAACTCAAACTCCTCTGCCATCTCGCTTTAAAACCAATCATGATGACTCACCACCCTGGGTCACTTGACCGTAAACGATAAAATGAGGTCCTTGAAGTGACCATTGCATGTACCCTTTGCTAGGGATTCAATTTTTCATTCATTTGGAATGCCCCTACAACTGGCATCCCCCTCTCAACTTGCCCTTCCAGGCCGCAAAAGCACTGTTTAGAATTCAACCAAGAACTTGTCACAGTTTTGTTTTCTGCTAACATGTCTGTACAATAAACTGCATATGGATCTCAACCCAAATGCGTCTGAGTCTGTGTTACAGAATATTTTAGTCCTGGTAAGCATGAGGTCCTTGAAAGTTCCAGAGATTTATTCAAAATCAAAAGAGGACAAGCCAACAATTCTGGGGTGTTAAATTCAATTCTGGGTAGATTACTTGGTAGATC
This sequence comes from Mylopharyngodon piceus, assembly GCA_039654765.1. NCBI lineage: Eukaryota > Metazoa > Chordata > Actinopteri > Cypriniformes > Xenocyprididae > Mylopharyngodon > Mylopharyngodon piceus. The sequence continues at coordinate 34,872,104 of CM077451.1, read as the reverse complement.
AATTGTAATTAGTTAATGATTATAAACTACATGACAAAATTTGCATTCGGTAACATAATTTCTTAGATTACACACTTTTTGGTATTGTAATCTTACTACTTTTGATTACATTTAGTTTACTTTGATGTTACATACATTTAAGTAGGATAATCTTGTACTATTTTGACATTCAAAGAGAAAGAAAACATATTCTGTTCTTTATTAAACAAGAACCTCACAAAAGCTTCAGACATGTTTTTAAAAGCATTTAACATTACATTTCATGTAAAAGCATTAAACATTAAAACATCAATGACATTGTAAGGACTTTGTTAATATTTCAAAACACTAATGATAGACCTTTCTGTTAGTGTTTGCTGATTAAGAACACTGAAAAAAAAAGTGAAATGATTTCTATAAATCCAGTTGTCAAATGTTGAGTTTTGCCGCTTCTTGTCTCGTGGCTGGTCTGTGCATGTGATTCGACAGCCCTCCCTACATACTATATTACATGCATATGTAATGTAATGCATATAATATAGTATGTAATCAATAAAATAGTCATTGTACCCTGATTATGAGTATTATAAAACATATAATTTAATTACAAGTACTTGATTTTTGGAATCTGATTATGTAATCCAGATAACATATAATCAGTTACTACCCAGCACTGCTTATTCTGTATGTTATATATCTGAATATTTTGCAATAGCTGTGCCTGAAAGGTTAGGCAGCTGACTTGTTGCCTTGCTACCCTATCAGGCAATGACTTTGCAGGCAGCAGTTGTGCATGAAGAAAGCTGATTTCGGGCAGACCTCTGAGGCAGCATAATGGTCTAATGATCAACAACAAAAAAGACAGAGCTTTGGTGATAACTAAGCAAATATTTAATTACTACAATATTAATTTCTCACAAGAATTGAAATCAAATGTTGAAAAAGTTGTTCAAAAATGTACATTTACACAAATTGACCACCATCGCAACTTTCAGACACCATTTTATTTTTTTAGCTCTGCTGTCAAGGACTCAAATTCATAGGATAGTGAGATATCAAAGGCAGCGAAGGATACATCTATTCTGCCTTCAGAAATCTATCAGATGAAGGTATCTCAGTAGACAGAATGTGATACAATCTCTACTATTCTGATGTGCCTTGTTGCCTTCCTGTTTTACTTATCTTGCCTGTGAGGCAGCATTTTTTCAACTTTGGCACGCAATCAGCTGGCTCGTGATCATGATCAAAACAATTCTCACCTCACTTTTTGTCGTAGTTCCCAGTCAGTACTTGTTGGAGTCAGGTTTATGCTAGTTCAAGTATTTCTCAAGTCCCCTTAACCACTTTTACCTGTTAAGCCACTTTTATTTTCCTCTTCAGTCACATCAACATTTGGTCTAGCCTTCCTCCATCTGACACAACGTTGGCAGAACACTATCACCATGCCGGCTACCCATGCCAGTACCGTGCCTACTCCAAAGATGACAAAACCAATGGCCACAAAGAACAGGTAGTCCTGGTGACCCAGTCCTGGATGGCATTGTTTTCTCAGCCAAAGGCCCAATTCCGAGAGACGCTGTCCACGTAAGTAAGAAGGACTTTCACACACTGTCTGTCCCTCTTCTAGTCACATAAAACACAAGAAAAAAGATTCCATTAACTCCAAAAACATTTGTATTGTTGGTATATATTTAGCAACTTTATAAACATGACAGTCTTACACATCATAAAACAAAAGACATAAAATTGTCACAAGTAAAACAATTTAAGAAGTGTGGCATTGTTGGGAGCACACTACCATGCTATTTACACCACTTCTATAGTATGCATTATATACTATGCACAAAACGAACATTTTTTAACAAAATGTGCAGTGTACATCCAAAGCACATCACATAGAATACTGTCATGGTTCTGTTACTTAAGTCGGGTTTATTCTTACTTTTGTGACAGAGCCCTGACACTCATCTGCTGTGTTCGAAATCGCCCCCTATACCCTCATTCACTATTCCCTGCATTACTCCACTAATATAGTCCACTTGAAGGAGTGAATGAAACGAGTGAGTGAATTCGGACACTGAGTGCGCCGGAAGGGCTGCCGATTTCGCATAGTTTGTGCTTGCTGTTTAATAATCATTTGAAACGTTGCAAACTGGCAGCTCCAGTAGTAATGCATATGTTGAACTCTGTCATGGAAACTAGCATGTACAAACCTTAATTAAACGATTTAATGATCAATTAAAAAGGAATTTATACCTGTATGATATTATGCTGGAACAGCGTGGTTTGGAAAATTAACGGAGGATTGATTCAGCTGCGGGCGCCATCTCATGGCGAGACGCGGGAATTCATTCAGCGTGCGACTCTCGCATTATGGGTATTCTCTAGACGTTGAGCGTGCATCGGTTGTACACTCATTATTGCGGTGCATTGTGGGATTGAATGAGTGCACTCAACATCATCCACTATGGTTTCGGACACCACTACAAATGGCTGTACCCTCAAATAGTGCCATATTTAAGGGTATAGGGTATATATGTCTTTGTGTCTTTGTGTAAGTCTTTGTGTAAGCGTGCACTTTGTTTTATGTGCGGAGCATGGTGTTCGGATCCCGGCACTCCTGTCTAGTTCGGCTTGCGCTCTTGTCTCGTGTGTTTTTGTAGAGCACCAGATTTATGTTTTCATTTGCCAGATGTTATTGTGTTCTTGTGTTCTATGTAGCACGCGGTTTGTTTTCATTGGCCGCGTGCTTTCATGTTATGTTGTGTGTGAAAACGTGGCTTGTGAGTGTTCTCATTGGCTGCATGTTCGTGTCATGTTTTGAGCACATGGCTTATGATTGTGTTCACTGGCCATGTGCACTTGTTTTTGTCATGTTCAGTGTGAGGATGTAACGATACACCCGGAACCGGTTGAAAATCGATTAAAACGTGACGATTCAAGTCGGTTGAGATGCTAAATGAATCGCGATACATTTTGGGGCGGGGGTTTATATAAATGTATATCTGAGGAGAGCTGACTGGGTTCAGAAAAGTTTAGATGGTATTTTCTTTTTATCTTACTTCCGCATTTTTTATCTTACTTCCCTTTTAATGCATTTTAAAGTAGTTTTAGCGCACAGCGCTGCTTTGTTGACAGCGGTAACCATGGAAGCGCTGTATTGCCGCTGTTCCATAAGCGCCACCTGCTGTCAAGACAGTGAATTTGCGTTCTCATGCAGCCCGTCTGCTGTTATGAAGTTTTATGTTGCATAATTTCACAAAGCTAAAGTCTGAACATTCTGTTTTTGCTTCAAATGTTAAAAAGTATACAATCTAATTTAAATTAAAAACTGCTCATGCTGCATGTATGCAGCATCTTTGTTAGGATCGTGATTAAAATGCAGTGCTTGCCTCTAATTTTAAATGGCTACAGAAAGTTCAGCCTGTAATAGAGTAAATAAACATCTTGTTCATGTACTCATATGAAGACTGAAGAGATTTATTTTATTTGTATTATTTATTTATTTATTTGATTTAGGATCTGTTTTAAAATTTCAATTTAGTTTTGTTATAAAGATATTTCAATTTCACAAAGAAATATGCAGCATTTTGTCTGAGAAATAATAAAAAGACACTTTCTCATTTAAATCTCATTTTGTTAAAAGAAAATCGTGAGAAAATCGAATCGTGAAACCAGTATCATGAATCGTATCAAATCGTGAGTTGAGTGAATTGTTACATCCCTAGTGTGAGAACTACGAACAACGAACTGGCACAGGACAGAAAACAGGGAGAATAAATTAGGAGGGTAATGAGGAAGGACAGGTGGGGCAAATAAACCAATAATCAGATAACAAGAAGGGTGGGGTTAAGAAAATAGACAGGAGAGCACATGGCACATAGAAACAAACATGACAAGCCATGTGCTCTCCTGTCTATTTTCTTAACCCCACCCTTCTTGTTATCTGATTATTGGTTTATTTGCCCCACCTGTCCTTCCTCATTACCCTCCTAATTTATTCTCCCTGTTTTCTGTCCTGTGCCAGTTTGTTGTCATACACTCCATGTGTGCTATCCTGTTCCCAACCTTGTCGTGTCCTGCCCTGCCCTGCTCCGCTCCGCTCCAAGCCTTGCCATGTCCTGCTCCCAGCCTTGTGCTCAAGCCCTACTCTACCTGCTGCCTTGGTGTTTTTCTCCCATAGGGTAGTTTTAGTTTGTCTTTTGTTTAATTTTCGAAATAAATAACATTTAAGTGCATCTCTGAATTTGGCTCCTCACTTCCTGGTCACAGGCTGGAGGATTTCGGTTTCCGGGTCACAGGCTGGAGGACGGAGGAGCGAGGAAATGAGGAAGCATCAATTTGAGTATTGAGAAGAACCCAAGGCCATAGCTGCATTCCAATTGACAGTGGCCCTACGCAGTATTCACTGTTCTCTTCTTCCTAAATTGTATTTGAAAGCACTAAACTGAGTGACACGCCTGTTGTGATTTTTAATATGAAAATAAATGTAATTCGATTTATTAGACTTGTCATTTATCTTATTTAATCCTAATCATGATACAGCTTTTCTCAATCGATCTGACACGTTTCTCTAAATAAATGTAACTGGTCTCAAATCAGTTAACACAGCAAACTAAACATGTTGGTGAAACACTTCAGTATTTACTAAAGCATTTTATTCAGTCACACTTTATATTAGGTGTCTTTCCCCCAGTTTCACAGACAAGGCTTAAAGGGATAGTTCACCCAAAAATTCTGTCATCATTTACTCACCCTCCAGGCCCTGGGCCTGTTTGGTTACCCATATTCTTCAAAATATCTTCTTTTGTGTTTAGCAGAAGAAAGAAATTCATATAGATTTGGAACAACTTCGGGGTTAGTAAATGATGATGATTTTAATGTTTGGGTGAACTAACACTTTAAGCTAGTCCCAGACTAAAATGCATGTTTGAGCTGTTTTAACTGAAAGCAACTTGCACTATCTTAAATATGTCAGTGCCGTTGTTTTATCTCAAGAAGCACATGTAATTACACAAAATAATTACAGATGTAATTACATGCAGGTAGTTTTAAATATAAGTCAGGTCCATGTACTATACACAAGATTTAATGTCTTCCTTTAAGGTTGTAGCACTGGAAATGAGCATTGCTGATTTAGGTGTAAATTAAAGCAGTGCCCTTTGGCATCCTTTCATACATGGATATTACGTTTCCTTACACACTGAATAATTCAAACCCACGGTTGCCCTCTGCTCTGGCTGAGTCATTTAGTCTTTGTACTTATGCTTTTGTAAGGAGACACTTCTTCTGCTCCAATTCTCTCTTTATTTTACCTTCAATAAGTAATCTATAAATAGAAATTCTAAGTATCTTTGTATTATAATAGTGATTCCATCCTTAACAAACACCACTAATAAATGTGTTTTACACGAGGAGTAGCCTATGATGTACCTCCTTAGAGTAATCTCACCATTTTCTTGATCCTTGCAATTACTTTCTCCTTAGTTGTGGTGACTGAATCAACCCATCTGATGTGCAATATTGTATGGTCTGTCTCTTCCTTTAACTTTCTGTCATCTAATACCCTTTGTACTTAGGCCATATTTTCTTATCCTCACACTTTGAATATGTCTTCAAAGCTTTTCACTTTTATTGAAATAAATGTATAAATAGCTGATATGCTTATGTTACAAACCCTTTAAGATAAAAAGCTCAGTACTGAGCCAATGTGTATTGGGGTAGTTGACAAATAGGCAGTAAAAAATGTTGTTGTTTTTTTTATAACACCATTTTGGAAGAAAAAAATACATAAATAGTGTGAAGTCTGATGTTTGAGAAAATATATAGGGGTCACTAACTTTATCAGTTCTTTCACTGTTTTTTGAACATTTTTACTGAACTGTACTGTAAAAGTGTCCTATGGTGTGACATAGCAAAAATTAAGAAAAAAGTAATATACAAATAGCATGAGAGAGATTTATCTTCATTGTTAGACACTTATTTTTATTACAGTGCTATTTATTTAATTTAAAATTATGAATAACATTATTTTTTCCCCTTGACTTGTTGGACTCGTTGGACATTTTCAATAAATACGAGACAAACTTTGCTGTCATCCTTTCAAGACTGCTGAAAATTATACCATTTTAAGATGAGTAATGATTATATCTCCCCCACTGCAACTGTTCTTTTAAGATATTTTGAGATAAAAACAAATCTGTGGTTCTTTTATGTGTGTCACACCTTAGGACATTGTCACACTAAAGGACAGAAATGGTAGTTATTGCATTAAAGAGAGTGAGGGGTATTACATTAAAGTATTTTTTATTTAACTTTGATTGTGTCAAAGAAGAAAGAAAAATTAATTTTGATGCAAGCAATACCAACGTTTTTTTTTTTTTTTTTTTTTTCAACAAAATGAACGGTGACAGAGCAAATATTTTTGAAACTTTAAAGCCCCAAAATCTTTTTTTAATGTAATTCATTTGTTTGTTAAAGAAGAAATAACATTTCTTTTTTTTTTTACATCAACCATGTTTTTAAAAATCACATTTTTTAAAGTATATTGCTGCTCTTTTTAAGGCATCATTTCAATTCTATTTACATTGCGTCATTTTCGTGGATCCCTGTTAATTTTCTCTCTTTACTTCCTTGTTTTCTCCCTCCCATGCATTTCTCTCCCTCAATTCTCAAAAACAAGTATCAAATATAAAGTTTTCACAGTTTATATGTATTTTCATGATACTTTATAACAGTACAAATTTTCTGCAAAACATCAGAAATTTTTTTATTCAGTGTAATTATTGCATTTAAGAACACTGAAATTCACTCACAAAAAAAGAATAAAAAGGAGTGGAACCACTTTTATAGTGGTTCCAAAAAAGTCAAATATTTGAACAATTCTGAGACAAACTAACCATGTGCACATGTCATGGGCTTCACAGGGGGCTTCAGTTACATGATCTTGAATGGGGTCCTTCAACTAATTAAAGTTGTCTGTGGAATTGTCCAATTTAAAATTCGGATACGGTGTCACACCAGAGGACCTGGTTTTCTGTGACAAAATTATCAAGTTCCTATGCTTTTAGAAATATATGGATGAAAAAAATGATTGCCATTTACTAAAATAGACACTTGTAAAATTATGCCTGAGGTATTTATTAACATTTTTGTGCTTTTCTTTTTAATTTATAAAAGTTGTAATTTATTGAACCATGCTTGAGACAGTCACACCATAGGACAATTTTGATAATCTAATAACAAAGCAGTTTTAATAACATCAGGTCCATGTAAGACAAAGAAATGTTTAATCATTTACTGCATTTTAAATGATGACAATACTAATTATATTCATTTTTATCTTGTGTGACAGTGAAAATACCATGTCACGTAAACAACCCGATGACAGCTGTACAGATGTATAATAATGCCACATATGCCTGGCGGGCACGCCCCACACTTTGAGAACCACCGATTTAATGTGGGGGGCTCAGGTCCAAATAAGCCCCTACAAAGCCAGTAAAAGGTAAAAAATAGGCCAGCACATTTGGGGCTAAAGCAGCTTACAGCAGAGGAAGAGATATTGTTTGCGTTTGATCTTGCATTTCTATGTATAGCAGCATGTTAATTTGTAGAGCAAAATAATTAGCTGCACTTGAGGGAATACTTCTGGGCCAATTAAATGTCTGTATCATTCCTCACACTGTGTGTTTGTTTTATGTCTGTGTGAATGTTCAGTGTGGCTTTGTATACTAAGAGGCCCTTAGCAGTCTAAATATATCTGGTTATAACTGACTCTATGAACATTCCAAAAAGATTAACACAGAGATAAGCTTAAACAATGATCTGCAGATACAGTATAGAATGTATGTATGCATATGTATGTACTGTATGCATATTTTTGCATGTAGGGCCTGTATATGTATGCCTATATATGTCTATATATCTCCTTCTATCCATCCATCCATCCTCTAAGCATCACATACGGGATCAATCAGACGGCCTTTACAAATCCATTGCTAGCTGTTAGTCTATTTTTTCCCCTTTATTAACCCCTAAAGAATGAATAGGACTGGGTGATGCATTCTTTGTTAACAGAGGGCTACTGTGCCCTAAATCTAAAATAGTGTCCAATAACAAGACTTACTGTACTTACAAGCAAGAATTGCTAACATTAACAGACATTATTACATTAAATAGCAGATTAGCATGTCATTAGATGAGGTCTAGTTATTAAAATATTTAGAAATGTCATGAAACTTTATTTTTTCTAGTGGTCAAGTGATAAGACCAATACCGACATCTAAAGCAGAGTGCCCGATGATTAATCATCACATATGGAAAGCTAGCACAAACACTGAAGGTTTGTTTCAGCTGCGCCCTCTAATGTACAGGAGTGAATTTGCATTTCCTTTAGCCCGATACTTATTCATTTCACTTTTGGCGTAAAAGGGCCTTTACATTTGCGAGAAATAGAACTTTTGTTTATTTGTGTTTTGATGTTGTTATTATTAAAATCAAACTAATTATAACTAATCAAAATAAGTTACTTTTTTTCTAGGGAGTAATGCAATATTGTAATGCACTACTTTTAAAAGTAACTTTCCCCAACACTGTCAGTAACTATAAGTTTTTGAGACAACACTGCAATAGAAATATTCGCTGGATTAAAAGGTATCAGCTAGCCGTGTAGCATTTAATTTTAAATCAGTTGTTGTAAAACTGCCCAAACTATAAAATCTGCCAAGTGGGCATACATCTCAAATTCACACACACACAGGTTTGTTTTGCTATCAAAGTGAGGACATTCCATAGACGTAATGGTTTTTATACTGTACAAACTTTTATCCCCCTACACTACCCCTACTCCTAAACCTACCATCACAGAAAACATTCTGCATTTTTACATTTTTAATAAAACATTGTTTAGTATGTTTTTAAAGCTATTTTAAATACGAGGACTCATGAAATGTCCTCATATTTCATGTTTACGTCGTAATACCAGTGTAATACCCATGTAATTATACAAATTTGTGTCCTCATAAATTACAAAAACGCGCGCGCGCGCGCGACACACGCACGCAAACACACACACACACACACACACACACACACAGACTGCACATAATCACTGAGTTACAGATGCTAAAACAAAACAGTGTTCAAGCATTGCCCAGTCTCCGCGACATAATAATCTGTTAATCTTTAGGATATATAATAGGCCTATTTGTTATATTATTCAAGAGCAACATTAATAAATAAATTTATTTAAAAAAATTACCCAATATGCTTAAACAGGCAGAACGACAAACCCCAGACCCAAACTGGTGTGACCTACATCTCTACCTTGAAATTTAAACGTGTCGGTGTGCATCCATAAGAAGAGCTCTTCCGTGTCACAGGCGCACAGCCACGGGTTCCCGCTCAGCCCGAGAGACCTGAGCCCGCCTAGTGCCATGAGGGAGCTCACATTTAGTCTGCTCAGATTGTTCCTGCTGATGTCCAGCACCTGAAGAGCACTTCCATGCGAGAAGGCCTGAGGGTGAAACTCTGACAGCCTGGGGTTATCCGTCAGTCTCAACATCACCAGGCTCTCCAGCGCTCTGAAGGTCTGCTCCTCAATCTTACAGAAGGAATTGAAGGACAAGTCCAAATATGCCAACTTTCTCAGGTTCCCAAATGTGGATTCAGATATGTGTGCGAGAGAATTATTGCTGCAGTCCAGATACATGAGGTCGGATAGGAAATTGAGCTCGAGCGCAGGTAAATCAGAGATTCGGTTATTGGACAGGATGAGCTGGCGGGTGGTCAGCGGGAGTCCTGTTGGGAATCTGCGGAGATCTTGTTCAGCGCACTGGACAACATGCTGGTCATCACACACACAGCGCTCTGGGCAGCCTGAAGGGATCGAGGACACCACATGTACCAAAAGCACCAGCAATATCTTCGCGGGTTCCGATACACATGCTTTGGCTGCGAGCTTCATGAAGCCTTTACAGGTTATGGATACGCCAAAGAACCCCCAAAGAGAAAACAAGACCCTCTAATGTCCCCTCCTTGTGAGTGAGTGAGTGAGTGTGAGAGAGAAAGAGCGCTCCGTGGCTGCGCTTCTTCCTTTCATCGCAGTAGGACAGTCGCTATTCCTGCTGTGTCAGTATGTAGGCTAATTATGTGAAGATGACGAAAAGGAATTAAAAAATAGTTTTATACGCATGTATCAGGAGTTCTTAGGCAAGTAATAATTTCAGGAGTTTTAGGAAAGTGATACTTTTATTTATGTAGCCTACTATACTATTTTCTACAAATGTTTTGATTTAATGATAAAAAAGACTATATGTTGGATAAATGATTTTTATTTTTTTTTTTTCAAACAAGGTAAAAGGATTTTTTTTTTTTTTTAAATGAAAAGCCTTTATATGTTTTGTTTCTCAGGAAACCTATCAAGATGTTATATTACACTGCACCCCAAAAGAAAGGATATAGGAAAATGATAGGATTATTAAAATGGGCTTAATATTTTTCATTCAAAATATTATTTCATACCTTTTTTCTTCTGATATTGCAATGAAACATGAATATTTACAGTTTTTTATTGCTAACATGCAATTATAGTGTAAATATATACTGAATATGCATATAGGCTACATACTTTTTATACAGTATTTGTGCATACATGTCAAAACTGCACATACATGATAAACTGTTGTGCACTTCATGCACTCTGAGCATGGAAAATACACAAGATAGCAGTGTTTTACATTTATAACATCCGTGTAGTATGGCTAATCATTTGATGCACTGTGTGTCAAATTATGATGCCAAAAAAGAGAGAAAAAAGTTAAAGTTTTGAAAACGGGTTTTAAAGTGCAAGTTTTTTAAAACAATACCGTTATCGTCAGTTCCTGTCTCATTAGTTCCATGGTTGGTTTCTGATTGTCTTGTTAGTTCCATGGTTGGTATAGTCCTGTGCTGGCCTTCTTTGCTTTGTTGGGTTTTTTTTTCGTTTTAAGGCATGCTGTTATGCTGCCTTTTGGCTCTTCTGTGGATTTTCTTGTGATACTTGTTTGAACAGCTGTTAAAAGGATCCTCATCTCTGCTCTCCTTATTCATCTCCACTGCTACGTAACAGTGAGGTTTTGCATGCTGTGTGTCCAAACACAGCTAATTGTAATTTCAGCTGAAAACCTACTCAGGTGTCCTGTTTTTAGTCTCCATGCCTGCTTTTTTAAAAGGGGATGGCTTCGGGAGAGGGAGGACTAGAATGTTGTGTGTGTGTTTTTTTTTCTCCAATTTATTTTTATACAGTTAATTACTGTGCAAAGATAAAGAAAGAAAACCCTATATTGCAGTATTTCCCATTCATTCTTGTTACATATGCTTTAAAAAAGCCATTAAAGTGAAATGGGGTCGTGAAATGCTGAAATTTATGTGGTTTTTTATTCTCAGGAGGACTTACACCATCATATACCAATATCACAATGAATTTTAATTCAGAAATTATAAACATGTTCATCATAGATTAGGTGTATTAAAGTTATATTTCTATAAATGACATTTTTGAATAGATTCACACAAAAATCAGTCACTGACGCACCTGCAATTCAAATCCTCTGCGATGTCCAGCTTCTGTATGTCTCAACTTTTAGATGGCATTTGAAAATATGCAATTAATGACACAAATGGCTCAGTGAGTCTTTATGTGCTTTTTAAAGACACATGCATACTTACATGTTTCATAATTCATGAATCACCACTGCAACAAGGACAGGTAAACACATATTTTATATATTGTAATAAAGGGTTTGTTCACCCAAAAATGAAATTTCTGTCATTAATTACTCACCCTCATATCGTTCCACATCTGCAAGACCTTCGTTCTTCTTTGGAACACAAATGAAGATATTTTTGATGAAATCCGAGAGGTTTTTTTATCCCCCATAGAAAGCAACGTAATTCAAGGTCCAGAAAATTAGCAAAGACATTGTTAAATAGTCAACGTGACTACAGTGGTTCAACCTTAATGTTATGAAGCAACGAGAATACTTTTTGTGTGCAAAAACAAAACAAAAATAACGACTTTATTCAACAATTTCATCAAAAATATCGTAATTTGTGTTCCAAAGGTCTTACGGATTTGGAACAACACGAGGGTAAGTAATTAATTCAGGTCAAGTCACCTTTATTTACAATGCAGATTGTGTCAAAGCAGCTTTACAGTGATAGAGGGAACATAATTTTGGCTGTAAAGCAGCTCAAGAAAATAGTGTCATTGTCCAGCTTAAGTAAGTTCAGTATTGAGTCATTCCGTTGTAAAAAATCATTAGTCATTAATTTAGTTAATGTATTGTTGTGGAGAAAAATCCTCTCTTCCTTGCAAATGAAGCTCAAGAGGCAGAGTTCCAGAAGTCAAAATAAGCTTTTATTGTACAAAGCAACAAAGCCGAGATGCCTGCAGGACATCTGAGTTTGTCTCTGGCCTGGGTGCAATTCTTATATCCTTTCCTTATCTGTTATTTCACAATAACCATGTGACTTACCTCTCTGGTAAGATTCACCCTCAGTTTCACACAATTAGGTCGTTCTTTTCTCACCTGTCTCTCTAATAGTGGCAACCTGCCAAATGATGGTCAACCCTTTATCATAGGCAAGATGTAACATTTTCCAAGGACACTCGGCTCCTTCCCAGGCAGAAGTTGTGACAGTTCTTACAGTCATGTAATAGGCCATGAGGCCTTCAAAACAAATCTGGCTGTTATATTATTCAAACTATTTCTACAATGGTTCATTAATATGATAGATAAAACATACCAACAGTATCTACAGCAGCTCTGGAGAAAACAGTGATGTCATCGTCCAGTTCAGTTCAGTTCGCATACAATGGTGTCAATGCAGGCAGATCAAAACATTGTTGAATATCAAGTGTCCCTAACTAAGCAAGCCAGAGGCGACAGCGGCAAGGAACCCAAACTCCATCTGATGACAAAAATGGAGAAAAAAATCCTTGGGAGAAACCAGGCTCAGTTGGGGGGCCAGTTCTCCTCTGGCCAACAACGAACAGTGCATGATTATTATTCAAGCAGCTTTACGGGTCATAACCCAGGTGAAAAAAAAGTATACTTGAATGCACTAAAAAAATACTTAAATACAAGCAAGTACATTTGTAGTACATTATTATTTTTTTGTGCTAAATAAAATTGTAAAAGGTATACACTATAAATACACTAATTAAAACTATATTTCTACTTCAGTAGTACTTCAGTTCAGTGCACTTTAAAAAGTATACTAAATACCACTAATACTTAAATTGATTTTTAGTGCATTGAAATAAAGTATACTACCACAAAAATATACAGAGTTTTATTAGTGTATTTCTTAAAAATGTGCTTTGAATGCTTTAAAAATTAGTTCAATCTTAGTAGACTTTTATATAGTAATACATTTTCCTAACTGTGGTACTTAAGTACACTTAATATACACTATATTGCCAAAAGTATTGGGACACCCCTCCAAATCACTGAATTCAGGTGTTCCAATCATTTCCATGGCCACAGGTGTATAAAATCAAGCACTTAGGCATGCAGACTGCTACTTAATATAAATGCACTAATTAGCACTAACACTTAAAATGATTTTAAGTGTAGTCAAGTAAAGTAAACAAAATATACAGATGTGTTTTATAAGTGCATTACTTAAAAGTATGCTATGAACACTTTACATAAAATTTTAGTGGATTTTTATATATACTGTCACTAAGTTCTATTTTAATGGATTTTCATGAAAAATAAAACATGCAGGTTAAATGCGTACTAAAATTCACAATTTAACAGTAATTATACTTTTAGCATAAAGTATTTAAAGTGCTATATTTCATATATTTTAATGTTGGGGAAAAAAGTGCTACTAATGACATACTAATAGTGTACTTGATTGTACTTGTCACGGTTCACGGGTTCACTGGTTAACTCTGTCTCTCTGTGAGTGTGTGTTACTGTTAAATTGTGAATTTCAGTACACATTTAATCTGCATGTTTTATTTTTCATGAAAATCCATTATAATAGAACTTAGTGACAGTATATACAAAAATCCACAAAAATGTTATGTAAAGCGTTCATAGCACACTTTTAAGTAATGGATTTATAAAACACTTCTGTATATTTTGTTTACTTCTGACTACACTTAAGTGTTAGAGCTAATTAGTGCATTTACACTATATTGCCAAAAGTTTTGGGACGCCTGCCTTTACGTGCACATGAACTTTAATGACATCCCATTCTTAATCCGTAGGGTTTAATATGGAGGTGGCCCACCCTTTGAAGCTATTACAGCTTCAACTCTTCTGGGAAGGCTTTCCATAAGGTTTGGGAGTGTGTTTATGGGAATTTTTTACCATTCTTCTAGAAGCGCATTTGTGAGGTCAGGCAGTGATGTTGGTGAGAAGGTCTCTGCTCTTATTCATCCCAAAGGTGTTCTATCGGGTTGAGGTCAGGACTCTGTGTAGGCCAGTCAAGTTCCTCCACACCAAACTCGCTCATCCATGTCTTTATGGACCTTGCTTTGTGCACTGGTGCGCAGTCATGTTGGAACAGGAAGGGGCCATCCCCAAACTGTTCCCACAAAGTTGGGAGCATGAAATTGTCCAAAATGTCTTGGTATGCTGAAGCATTAAGAGTTCCTTTCACTGGAACTAAGGGGCCAAGCCCAACCCCTGAAAAACAACCCCACACCATAAATCCCCCCTCCACCAAACTTTACACTTGGCACAATGCAGTCAGGCAAGTACCGTTCTCCTGGCAACCGCCAAACCCAGACTCGTCCATCGGATTGCCAGACAGAGAAGCGTGATTCGTCACTCCAGAGAACATGTCTCCACTGCTCTAGAGTCCAGTGGTGGCATGCTTTACACCACTGCATCCGACGCTTTGCATTGCACTTGGTGATGTGAGGCTTGGATGCAGCTGCTCGGCCATGGAAACCCATTCCATGAAGCTCTCTACGCACTGTTCTTGAGCTAATCTGAAGGCCACACGAAGTTTGGAGGTCTGTAGCTATTGACTCTGCAGAAAGTTGGCGACTTATGCGCACTGTGCGCCTCAGCATGCGCTGACCCCGCACTGTGATTTTACGTGGCCTTCCACTTCGTGGCTGAGTTGCTGTTGTTCCCAATCACTTCCACTTTGTTATGATACCACTAACAGTTGACCGTGGAATATTTAGTAGTGAGGAAATTTCACGAATGGACTTATTGCACAGGTGGCAACCTATCACGGTACCACGCTTGAATTCACTGAGCTCCTGAGAGCGACCCATTCTTTCACAAATGTTTGTAGAAGCAGTCTGCATGCCTAAGTGCTTGATTTTATACACCTGTGGCCATGGAAATGATTGGAACACCTGAATTCAATGATTTGGAGGGGTGTCCCAATACTTTTGGCAATATAGTGTATATTAAGTGTACTTGAGTACCACAATTGGGAAAATGTACTTATTACTAGTACATTAGTAATTAGTAAAAATTTTTAATAAAATCAATTTAATTTAAATTTAATTTAAAAGGATTACTATATAAAAGTCTACTAACAAATTTTTAAAGCATTCAAAGCACATTTTTAAGAAATACACTAATAAAACTCCTCTATATTTTTGCGGTAGTTTACTTTATTTCAATGTACTTAAAATCAATTTAAGTATTAGCGGTACTTAGTATACTTTTTAAAAGTGTACTGAAGTACTACTGAGGTAGAAATATAGTTTTAATTAGTGTATTTATAGCGTATAACTGTCATGTCCACCAGCTGCGAGTACCCTTGCAGGTCAGCAGAAGGCACTGTTTCCACTGACACTACACACATAATAGACTCAGTTTCCCACAATGCTTTGTTTGTCATCTGTGTAATCATGTGCAGCTGTTTCCTATCACCTCATTATCCCTGTGTCTCTCTCCCTATATACCCAGTTCAGTTGTTTGTCTCGTTGTGAAGTCTTGTCTTGTCTGTACAGCATTACTTAGCATTTCCCCTGTTTTCCATGTTCTTGGTTTTTGATATCTGCCTGTGTCCTGGTTTTCTCGTTCCTGTCTCACCCTCTGGATTTGTTTGTTTGATTGGACTGATTTACTGTGCTCTGACCTTCTGCCTGTTAAAGGGGTCATGAACTGCGTTGTTTTATAATGTTTCCTGGGGTGCACTTACAATGTTAGTATGCTTTTTACATCAAAAATTGTCATAATTTAGAAATAAAAGGCATTTTTCCTACCCTGATTTTAACCCTCTGATTTGAACACTCTGTTTTAAGCAAGTACAGGTCTCTGCAGGACAGTAATAGGAGTTACTAAATCAGTGGGCGAGGCCATAAACAGAGGGGCGTTTTTGAGAGCGTTACCTGATTTGCCCATGTAAGAGTGTGGGTAGGGTTTAGGGGTGGGGTAGGGTGAAGGGGATCATTTTCATTGCATGATTTAAACCCACCAGTTTGAAAACACCCACAAATTCAGAAATGCCCGCTTTTGTTCTGCAGAGACCTCATACTTGTTTTAAGGGGCGTGTCTGCTGTGAGATTTCATTGTAAACGCCCACTGGTGTGATTGGCTAACATCTTCCAATTTGAAATAGCCAAGTATTACTCTCTCTTTTAGCACGTTTTTACTATTAGTGCTCCATTACATTTAGATCTATGGCAGTGGTTTTCAAACCGGTCCTGCAAGCACCCCCAGCACTGCACATTTTGTATGTCTCCCTCATCTATCACGCCTGATTCAACTCATGAGCTCATTAGTACAGACTGCAAGACCTGAAATGGGTGTGTCAGATAAGAGAGACTTACAAAATGTGCAGTGCTGGGGGTGCTCGCAGGACCGGTTTGAAAACCACTGATCTATGGCATTATATTTAGATCGTGGCATGAAAGGTTGCAGAGATGAGCACTGTAGCTAATCACCAACATGTTGTTGAGCGCGTGAAAGCAGTGATCTCGTCAATGCAACTCAATTTCTGCACACTAACAAATGCTTTCATTGTCACTAACAGTGTAAACGCAATAGGCCCCGTCCACACGGAGACGCGTTTCTGTGTATACGCACAAATTTTCTATCGGATAGGCGTTTCGTCCACACGGATCCAGCGTTTTCGGAAGGTGAAACCGCTATTTTTTGAAACCGGGTCCCAGAGTGGATAAATCTGAAAACGCCGTCCTTGCGTTTTCGTGTGTACAGCCACTCCGTATATTTTGTGAAACGATGATGTCATCACCCCACGTGTCGACCCTAGTCAGTCACCGCTAACAGCACAAAACAGCAACAACAACAATAATGGCGTACTAAATGCTTGTGTTCGTGCTGCAGAAGCTACCGAGCCTAAAGCTTTATTAAAATAAAGCTTTATTTCAAAGCTTTACTAAAGTTTGTATACAGCGCGCAAAGTTTATGCGCATGCTCCAAGTCTTATTTTTTTTGTGTGTGTGTATCTCTATTGCAGAATTACAGCGCCACATACAGATCTGGCATGTATACTACATCGTTTTGAGTCGTTTCAGTAGTTTCGTGTGTACGCAGATATTTCTTGAGACGAGGAAAAAAAAAAGATTGGATAGGGTAAGCTCTGGCTTCGTGTGGATGTAGCCTAAGAGATTCGTTTAATAAAACAGGAGTTTTGGCGCGTGTTCAGAACTCAGTCACTGATAAACTCGCGCCGTTTGATTGACAGCTACAGAATGCAAAGGGAGCTTTCTTCGCTTTCTTTATATAATTTAATCACCGTTTAAATAACAGAAGTTGACCGGTAGTCACTGGTTTGATTTACTGACACATAGACAAAGAACATCTAATGTACAAGAATCATTAGGCCTACAGAAGATCAGGCATTAGAATTAACACCGTTAGGCTACATGTTGTTGTCGAGTCCATATCGTAAAAGTCTGTTTGCAAAGCCTGTGGCGAAATGCGATTGATTTACCAAAGAATCCACAGGAAATGTACTGAATAGAAATAAATAAAGCTCAACTGAGACATTCACATTGTTGAAAATAAATGACCATATTCCTAGCATAAGGATCCTTTGAAAGGTAATGTTGCAATGATGAAGTAGGCGTTGATTTCTTCTGCGAAGGCGGAGTTTCACCTATCTATAGATAGGCACATTTCAGGATCAGTCGTTCATTGGGCCTGGTGTTAATAAAAGATTTTATTGGACTAACAAGGATGTTTTCAGTTCTGAAACTTACAGGACATTCTTATAGTTGGATGACCTCATATCAAAAGCTCAAGGAAAAGTTGATTTCTCAATTCATGACCCCTTTAAATGGACTATGACTTTGGACTGTGCTCTCAATAAACTGCATTTAGATTTTCTATCGTTGTCGCTCAGTGCTTGCTACAGCTAACATCAGCAAATCGTAACAATAACTTTTACAATTTTATTTAGCACAAAAAATAAGAATGTACTACAAATGTACTTGCTTGTATTTAAGTATTGTTTTAGTGTATTCAAGTATCCTTTTTCCCCCCCTGGGTTTTCAGCAGAGGCTCTTCATTCTCCTCAGTGTCGCTCACATTAGTCATGCTGACATCTCATTGCACTGAAATAAAATAGCATTAATTTAAAAAAGCCTGATTCAGCTCATCAGCTTCTTAGTGTGTTGAATAGACATCTAAACATTCGGGAGGTATACCAAGGCAACATTATACACTATTTTTTGAAAGGTATTTTTGAGAAGATTCAACATGTTCTTTGGACACTTTGCCTTTGACAATATTTCTCTTTTGTTTTTTAACCACCCTATTTCTCTGCATGGTCATTACATTTTTGTTGATTTCAGGTTTTGCTATCTTTAAGAATATTTGATTCCCCCCAGTTTTGCATGTACACATTTTCCAGTTTTGTTCTTATGTAGATGTTTTTTTAAACATTATTATTTTATGACAATCGTGTATTGTATTCAATCTAATAACACCTGCTCTTTTGCTTTTGTGTGTGTGTGTGTGTGTGTATATATATATATATATATATATATAGAAGCTTAAATGTAGCAAACTTTAGTCTTGTAGCCTGGCTTGTAGCTCTTGTCTGAAATGTGTTTTAGAAGTAGTTTGTATTTTAACTAGCTACATTTCTGAGTAGCTTGCCTAAATCTAATGTCATTTTGTGACACTAGCTACATCAGTTCCACAGTAAGATTTAATGATAGGTTCAAAATTCAGTTAAACATCAGCCTTTGGAGGCCCCACAACAATACACATTTTGATTTAAAACCTTAGTTACCATGTAACAACATTTGGAACATCAAATTATTAGCCTATCAGTATGGAAGTTTATTAATGCCAAAAGTGTTTGAAATAAAAAAAAAAGCATGTTGAATTGCACTGATTGAAAAAAATGTGCATCGCATTAACCGTGTTTGCATTTTAATGCATTGTATTTTTAGTGCTTGCATTTTTGTGGGCTGAAATTCAACACGGTCGTATATTAATGCTGTGAATATTTCAATTCAAAACATTTCACCCACATTTTCATTAAAAATTTGAAGATTCATATTCACCTTTCAGATTTCACTTCCAACATATTCAGTCTGTTTAAAAATACAACCTATAATATTCAACAGGCAATTTTCGGCCCATTTTATTTCACTTTACAAATTCAGTGGTTCAAATTCGACAGAAAATTCAACACTGCACATCCGTGAACTGCAGGAACAGCAGTAGATTGCCGATGCATAATCTCCATCTGTTAAGGCTGGAATATACTACACGACTTTTAAAATCTGAACGTATTTTTAAACAGCAGGCATCATACACTTGCCAACTTTGTAAATGGCTAAAAAAGCTGGGTATCATACACTACCTGACTTTAAAATCGTTCCGAACACAAACAGAAACATGCGCCTCGTTGCCAGGAGACGCACGACAGGCGAAACAAACGAGATGAGATGAGCCAAGTGCGTTTGGAGATAGACAGGGGTGGGTAGACACAGTCAGTATTGACTCAACAGATTACAACAGGAGTTAGAGGTAAACGGTGTAGTTTTATCTATGTTGTTTTGTTACCTTTAATATAATCCATTATCAGTCGCTGTTTACATTTAATGTAATGTAAATCAATCATTCGCAGCAGGTGCCGCTAGCGGCTGTTAACGAAGACCAGAGCAACGGCTACAGTAAGTCATCATTCATTCACAGACGGATTTACAGAAATAGAGCAAGTGGTAAGTGTGATTATCGGGATCAGAATATATGCGGAAAAGCTGATAAAGACATAATAAAGATGTATTTATTACTACATTCAAGATGGCGTCGGTGTACATGGCATGCCGTCTGTCTCGGAGGCTAGTATTTGTGTTTTTTTTATTTTAAAAGTAACGCAGTGCGCGATATTGGTCTATGATAGGTCAACTATCTTAAGTCTAATGATTACATAAGTTTTGAGCTGCAACTGTTTACACTTGAACTGAATAGTCTACTATTGATTGCCTTGTTATATCGCCCTCCTAAACACAAAGCAGACTTCTTAAACGAGTCTGCAGATTTTTTGGGTGAATTTGTACCAAAGTATGATAAATTGTTAATTCTTGGAGATTTTAACGTACATGTGTGTTGCACAACAGACTCTTTAGCTAAAGAGTTTATTACGTTGATAAATGCCTTTGATCTAGATCATCATGTAAATGTTCCCACCCATCAGGGTGGACATACTCTTGATCTTGTATTATCATATGGTATTTCTCTTTATGATATGGAGATAGTGGACAATGGGTTTTCTGATCATCAATGTGTTATGTTTTTTATTCCTACATCATCAAACTCTTTGCAACTCAAAAATCTGGTCTTTAAATCACGATTAATTAACTCTGCTACTAGTACAGTTTTCTCATCGGCTTTCTGCGATACTATGCAAGCTATGGATGCAAACCAGTATGTAATTAAGTGCAGAGGAGCTTTTGTCTGAGTTCAATTCTACATGTGTGAATGTTTTAAACACAGTGGCTCCCGTAAAGACCTTAAAACCTAATCCAAGAGTTGACCCATGGATTTATGACAACATACGCTCCTTGAGGCAGTCCTGCAGAAGAGCAGAGCGTAGATGGAAGAAAGATAAGCTTCATGTCTCTTTTGAAATATTAAGAGATTCATTGTTAAAATACCAAAAGGCTTTGAGAGCATCAAGATCCAATTATTTTACTAAACTCATTACTAAAAAAATTACACAGACCAAGAACTCTTTTTACTGTTTTCAACTCTGTTATTAATCCACCTATTTATGAGTATCCTGCTGTATCAAAGACTCTGTGTGGTGATTTTTTTTTTACATTTTTTGTGAATAAGATCAGTGACATTAGATTGGGGATATCTTGTCCCTCTTTTGATCCTTCTATCTCTACGGCTTGTACGGCAGAGTTTAAGCAATTTGAACCTATTTCTCTTTCCCATCTTCAAGAAATAGTGGGTCAATTAAAGCCGTCGGGTTCCTCTATGGATGCCATCCCTCCATTTCTCTTGAAACAAGTTTTTGATGCAGTGGGGCCTTATCTTTTAAACATCATAAATCAATGTCTGGAAACATACACGGTACTGGAAGCGTTAAAACATGCTATAGTTCGGCCGTTGTTAAAGAAACCAAACTTAGACTTACATGTTTTGGCTGATTTCAGACCTGTTTCTAATTTGCCTTTTATTTCAAAGATTTTAGAGAAGATAGTATTGCAACAACTGCAGAGTTTCCTGGATAAAAATAAGGTATTCAAGCTTTTTCAATCAGGTTTTAAAAAATATCATTTGACAGAGACTGCACTCCTGAAGGTTCTAAACCAGGGGTGTCCAAACTCGGTCCTGGAGGGCCACTGTCCTGCAGAGTTTAGCTCCAACCCCAGTTAAACACACCTGAACCAGGTCTAATTAGACATACTAGAAACTTTCAGGCAGGTGTGTTGAGACAAGTTGGAGCTAAACTCTGCAGGACAGTGGCCCTCCAGGACCGAGTTTGGACACCCGTTCTAAACGATGTGTTAATAGCTGCCGATTCTGGGGATTGTACCGTACTTGTACTGCTAGATCTGAGTGCGGCTTTTGATACGGTAGATCATTATATTCTTCTTGCTCACTTGGAGCTTTGTGTTGGTATCAAAGGGGCTGCCCTTGAATGGTTTAAATCTTATCTTTCAAATAGGAAGTTCAGTGTTAATATTGGGGAATATTCATCGGAGGCTGCTGCTCTATCTTGTGGTGTTCCTCAGGGATTCATTTTAGCTCCCATTCTTTTTACAATATATATGCACCCATCTCTCTATCTTAAGGAAACATGGGTTGTCGTTCCACTGCTATGCGGACGACACTCAAGTTTATTTCCCCCTAAAACCTAATATTGATGGGCTGGAAACACTTAGGGCTTGGCTTGCCTTATCTGACGTGAAAGCCTGGTTATCTTTAAATTTTCTCAATTTTAATGAAAATAAAACTGAAATCATAGTTTTTGGCTCATCTGATTCTCCTAGTCAAATAACCCTAGGTAATTTAACACTTGCAAAGCCTGGTAAAGAACTTGGGTTTTGTTTTCGATGATGGTCTAAAATTTGACAAGCAGATAAACTCAGTGATCAAATCCTGCTTTTTCCAGCTCCGTCTTTTAGCTAAAGTAAAACCTGTTTTATCTTTTAATAACTTTGAAAGAATAATTCATGCATTTTTAACATCAAGGCTAGACTATTGCAATTCACTGTATTACGGGATCAGCCAATCATCCCGGTTACAGATGGTACAAAATGCGGTGGCAAGACTTCTACATACTAAAAAACAGGACCATATTACTCACTCCAGTGCTACGCTCTTTGCACTGGTTGCCTGTACAGATACCGTGTTGGTTTTAAAATTCTTATCTTAGTATTTAAATCTTTAAATTGTTTGGCCCCTCCTTACCTTTCGGATTTACTGACAGAACATCATCCAGTTGTGTCTCTCCGGTCGTCTAATCAGAGATTGCTACGTATTCCGAAATCAAAACTGAAAAGCAGGGGTGACCGTGCCTTTTCAGTAGCTGCTCCCAGATTGTGGAATGCGTTACCCTTCAGTATTAGATTTGCTCCATCCATATCTGTTTTAAAATCTAGGCTAAAAACCCACCATTTTGAAGTAGCATATGGTCAATGATGAAATGTATTGCATTGTGTTTTGTTTTTATGGTTTTCTTATTTATATATTGATATTTTTACTGTCTCTTACATTGATGTAAAGCACACTGGTCAACTGGTGTTGTTTAGTTGTGCTATAGAAATAAAATTGACATTGACATTGATAAAAGCTGTGTTTACGTTTAATTCAATGTCTTCACAATTACTTTTCCTGTGTATAGACTACATGCAAGCTGCTTTCTCTACCGTGAATGAGATTACAGATTAAATATTACATCTGAGGAAGCCATATATTGCTCTCGGCTGTTTAGTTTTCTTAACTTATATAGCAGCGCTGTGATGCAGTACTGGGGTTTCCCTCATACGTCATACTCCAGGATTCCCCTGTTGTCGGGACATATAAAACACTTAACGTAGCTTAAAGGTGGACTCAATTTCAATTTCAATTTTAGAATTTCAAAAACACTGTTTGGAAGTTAGTCGGGCCGACACCAACAACAAACGTCTAACCAATCAGCATTAGGGGGCGTATGACGATCGAGGAGAGAGAACGAGCAAGAGGGAGATTTGAAAATAAGAAGAAAAAAAAAACTGCAGAACCAGAGATGGGACACAATACAAAAGCTCAAAAGAATATCACTGGAAGGAAGGTTTATGACTGGGCAAGCACTTTAGGACCGCATTTATATTAGAAAAGCTTTCCAGCGCTGGAGAGAGCTAAGTGGCAAAGCCTGAAAACAGACGCGGAGGCTGCTTTGATTCCACTTCTCATGTGAGTAACACTGGGTTTGATTGTCTGGAGCTGCTGTGCTGTTGGTAACTAACAACAAACACTTTGTATTTACTCATACAGTACATAAGTTCATTTTTTGTGCTTCCTTGTCGTTCGTTCATCATCTGCACTTTATTTTTTGTTAAGCATTTTGTTGCACATCAGCTGTGATAAACAGACATCCACTTGCATTGCATGTGTAACAGAGGCCAGATAGTGGGAGTTGTGCATGTAAACCACTGCACACTGACAACCGCTAGAGAATGTGGTGTTTAGCGTCATTGTTAGTGCATAATATGTAATGGAAACCAATAGAAACACTCATTAAATTCTGATAGAAAATGGCTAGAAACACACTGCATCCATGTAATCATCAGCATTGTTACTTTGTACAATTACTAAGCCAATACATTTGAACATTACCATGTAACCATGTTGTAACCATGTTTTAACCATGTAAAGTGTTATCAAGTTATGAGTACAGAAAATTGAACACATGAATTCATAAATCAAACACATTCATAGATCAAACAATACAATCAATGAATAAATGTAACCGATGATTAATATGTTTTATTCTTTTTATTGAAAAAGTGTTTTATCATTAGAGAGATGGGTATAGTTAAATAATGATTTTAATCAATGATATTTATAGATACTCTTATGATTACTATTCTCCATAATTTGGCACAAAAATGACAAAGATATGAAAGATTCAGCAGATATTTTATTACTTTATTTGCAAAAAATATTTTAAACCGTTTCCTAAGTGTCCTGTATGAGGCAGCTGCTACAAATATACGGTGGTAATGTGCTTTAATACTGCTTTACTGCCAGACAATATCACAATTACCAAAGATATACAGTCCTTGAGCTTCACAAAAGCTAAAAAATCCAGATGACGACATTCATAAAGAGTAAAAGATATGTATAAAGAACAATATAGAGATTTTTAGCATTTCTTCAAATAATAGTCTGGCCCACCCAAAAATACACGTACAGTTTTTGTTCAAGAAAATGAACGTGGACTTTCTCAGGAAGAATTTAAGATCCCTCATTACCGTGTCCTCAGCTGTGTAGAACACTCTTTCTGATAGTGTTGCAGAGGTAGATGATGGAGAACTGTGAGAGAAGAGGAAGAGTGTCTTTCTCAGGCTCTTCTGAGGCAAGGATAGGAGGATGGTCTCTATATATTCACTTTGGATTTTTGCAAACTGGAAGCTAAATAAAGGTTATTGTAGTCAGGTTTGTTTGTTAGAAAGGTATGAGGAAAGCATGTTTAACTTGCATGTTAAACACGTTTTCCTCCTCTTCTTCATCCTGAGCTGCACTGTCACCTTGGTCACCACTGCCATCATCATCCTCCTCTGGCAGCTAAAAGGGAAGATTACATTGTTAGAAGTTGCATTTTTACTTTTGAAAGCAGTCTCTTCTACTTACCAAGTTGATGAAAAAATACAGTAAAATAATATTGTAAAGTAGTTTTACTATTAACTTTTTTCTATTTTAATCTATTTAAAAAGTTATTCCTGTGATCAAAGCTGAATTTTCAGCATCATTACTCCAGTCTTCAGTGCCACATGATCCTTCAGAAATCATTCTAATATGATGATTTGCTGCTCAAGAACACAAAAATATGAAGCAGCACATTTCAAAAGAAATGTCTGAGCATCAATTCAGCATATTAGAATGATCAAGGATCAAGTGGCACTGAACACTAGAAAAATGATGCTGAAAATTTTCTGTCAAAGGAATAAATTAAATTTTGCTAAATCTTCCAAATCTCAATATCTTTGACTGGCAGTGTACATTATTACATTTAGATAATAAACAGTGCACAAATTCTCAAAGAACTTACATTTTAACGATTACTTCCCTCACTGCTGACTCCTTCAAGCTGGGGACACACTGAACGACTAGCTGAAACATTCTAAGACTGAAATCAACACACTTAAAAACTGTTTCCCTCGACTGAAGCAGATTTAAATACTTACAGATTTTAAACACAGACTGAACGCAACTGGCTCTGACTTGGCGCGTTTGGGCAAGATCAGTCGAAAGTATCGAATTACATTCATAATTGGCCTTACAGTCATTAAGTGTGTCCCTGGCTTTTGTCGTTGTCAGACTTCCTGATTTTTCACCTTTCCCTTGAATCTAGGGTCTATTATAGCAGCCTCCTCCTCAAAAAAAAAAAATCTTCCTGTACACGAAAGCACAAAAAAATAATTTAAGAAAAAATACAGTAAGAGCATAGTTCATGTAGCCTAAATTAATTGCGACTATGAAGTTTTTTAATTTTTGAAAGTATTTTGAAATTATTAAAATATTATCATGTATATATTGTAAGTTACATTATTTGTTTTTATCATGACATGAATTCATGTCGTTCCAAACCTGTTAAGACTTTCGTTCATCTTCAAAACACAAATAAAGATAATTTAATGAAATCTGAGAGCTTTCTGTCCCTCCATTGACAGTCTACGCAACTGCCACTTTGATGTTTAAAACAAAAGTTCATACAGATCGTAAATCTAATCTAATGAATTGAGAGGTTTAGTCCAAATTTTCTGAATAAACTCGATCACTTTATATAATGAACAAATTTAACACACAAGTGCATATACAAACAAGTGCAGTTGAGCTTCCATTTATGTTCGCTAATTAATGTTTATATGTGAATAAAAGTCTAAACTCTATATTGCTGTATATTGCATTAAGCGAACAAGTCTCTTCAGAAAATTTGGACTAAACTGCTCCATTCATATGGATCAGTTTTACAATCTCTTTTTGAAGTGTCAAAGTGTTAGTTGCATGGTCTGTAAATTGAGGGACAGAAAGCTCTCAGATTTCATTAAAATATCTTCACTTATGTTTCGAAGATGAACAACACAGTCTTGCATGTTCGGAATGACATAAGGGTGAGTAATTTTTTTTCATTTTTGTGTGAACTAACCCTTTAGGCAGGCGTACACTATGTGAGTTCGAACACTCAGTTTGTGAGCCCTTGCATACAAGTTAGTTAACACGATAATCACGTCAAAGCAGTTGGTACATTGCACGACTGCACTACACAGCTTTTCTTTGTTTTAAAAAGCAGACTTAACATTTATCTATTATGGGTCCTAATTAGGAGACGACGAGCAAATTAAGCTTTATGCCATGCTGTTTATATTTATCAAGCAGTAAAAATGCCCCTTTCAACGCCCAAAACAAGGAGCTTGCGGATGAGATGATGAGTGGAAGGAGATTTTGGATTGTATTTGATAGTATCAAACAGATTTAAAAAAAAAAAAAGTTTTAAACATGCCCTTTCAATCTGAATGAAATGTCAATTGGACCCGGCCAATTCATTCCAACTAACGTGATTACATGTGAATTTTATTCCATCTGTGCTACTAGTCTGATTACAATCGGATTATTAGGGCCTATGTAAATACAGCTAATGTTGCTGCTATAGCTTCAGATTAAAAAAGAAAGAAAGAAAAGAAAATGTGGTGTGCCACCAGAGAGTGTATTTATGTTTGTCAGTGTATGAGCATGTTATAGGGTTGCCAAGCAGCCTATTTGATGTGATTGTGTATAATTTGGGAATAGGAGAGAGACTATACAATAGCTGCATTTACATGGACCCTAATAATTAATTTGTAATCAGACTAGTTGCACAGTCGAATTAAAAAGATAGTTCACCCAAAAATGAAAATTCTGTCATCATTTACTCACCCTCAGCTTGTTCCAAAGCTGTATAAATTTCTTTGTTCTGTTGAAAACAAAGGAAGATATTTTAAAGAAAGTTTGTTACCAGGCTGCTTTGGGCCAACATTGACTTCCGTAGTAGGAAAAAAATACTATGGAAGTCAATGGTGGTTTTCAACAGAAGAAATTTATACAGCTTTGGAACAAGCTGAGGGTAAGTAAATGACAGAATTTTCATTTTTGGGTGAACTATCCCTTTAAGTCACATGCAACCATGTCATTTGGAATAAATTTGCCAAATCAGATTTTAAAATTTCATTCTGATTGTAAGGGGTGGTTTAAACCTTTTCTAATCTGTTCGATAAGACATGTTAACACTTGATCGGATTAAAAACTGAAATTTGAAAGTGTAAAGCATGTGGAATGATGTAGAAATGACGCACGAAACTAACCGTTGTTGAATGAATGCAGTGTAATAAATGACTGTTGTCATAAAATTTCAAAATGCTTGTTTTTAGTTTTAAGCATTTTTACTGCTTGATAAATATAAGCAGCACGGCACATAGCTTCATGTTCTCGGCGTCTTCTAATCAGGACCTGGAATGATAAATATAAAGTCTGCTTTTTGAAACAGAACAGAAGCAATGACAGGATGATGGTTAATATGCACCAACAGCGGGAAAGTCTGTAATTTTGGACAGACAGTGCATTTTAAAATATCAAATCCGATTTCTAAATAAATGTACACATCAACTATGTTCAGATTCATCAATCACAATGATTTCATTCTGAATGAAATAAGAACTCTAAATGTAAATGTATCAAATAGTAAAATTGCTGACCCCTCGAATTCAGAATTATTAACATCTCTTTGTTTCTGTGAGTAATTGAATTGTGAAATTCAACCCTGTGAATTACCTGTTTGTCCTCCTGAGCCTTTTAACGAGAAGGCTGCTTTTATGGCTGGATGCTGATTGACAAACCTTTTGACCATGTTCTCACATCCAGGACAACAAAATGATCAAGCAGACCTGAAACACATGACCCATGATTGAAATCAATTTAAATCGATTTAGTCTTACCTAAGTGATATTGGAAAAATGAGGCATAGTTTTTCACCCAGGATACGCTGCTTCTCCTGGAACATGGTCTTTATGATGAATGATCTCTTGATCCTGGATCCGTGCAGTCCACCTGGAGATTATTTGAATGATATGTGGTTGTATCTAAAGGGTAATTAATGACTGAAAGTTACATACATACCAATAGCAGCACCATTAGTCCAGGACCTTATATCTATTGGTACTGAACAAGTCAGAAACCAATTTAATACCCACCCCTGCTTATAATCATTATTGTCTTGTTGTTGCTGCACAGGCTGTCTCTCCTCCAGCTGGTGAAAATGAAAAGTATGTTAGATTTATAGGAATGAATAGACTCACACATAACGTTAATGTTAGACCAGTAAGTGGCGACGAACGAGAATATTTTGTTATAAACAACTCTAAATCATTGACTTAGATGGTTCATTGGCAGTCATTACAAAGAATTTAAGTAAACAAATCGTGAATTAATTAACCGTGTCTGATTAACCGTTTTATACAGATTTTATTGAGTTCTCAATATGGTTCACGTGAGCTTCATGGAAGCCAGGCAGGGTCTAAAATTAACAAACACTCTACTACAGTTGCCGTTTAACGAATATAAGTGATTATTCTGCCGTTTATAGCATTAAACAGTTAACGTTACATTTAAAATAACTAAAAGAAAAATATAAAACTTTGTCTCAGATTTTAACGTTACCTCAGACCGCCTCACGGAGACAGCGCTCGTGCGCACATTAACCAAACGTAATTTATTTATGAAATAAATTTAGAAAATCAAAAACACTGCACTAACATTACTCATCACAATTGATATTTAGTGTCACATGGACAAAAACAATGAATAAAAGCAGATTTGTAGGGCTTACCTTTACTCTGTGTCCGTCTGCTGGAAATTGACCGTTACAGAACAAAATGATGCGCATGCGCAATATTCAGATTCTCCCAAAGTCCGTTTGACTTGCTTGTTTAAAAGTTCGAATTTGTCTCGCGCGTGCCCCATCCAATGAATCTCTTTCATTCACAAACACTATATATATATATATATATATATGTATAATATATAAACAAGTCCGTAACTTTTGGCGCTCTAGCGGTTAATAAACAGAACGGCATCCATCTTGCAGAAAAACATTGTAGCCGGAGCTACTTCTCTCTGTTTATGTCTATGACGAGTCACGCTACAGGTACTGTGCTACTCCGCAGCGGTTCCTACCAGACCGGTCTAAAATAGTCCGAATATACTTATTATAGGTGTACCATAATGATTCAGGGTAAGACAAAAACACGGTTTGGATAATGGATTCATGTTGTACATTCTCATTGCATAATTTTTTAAATTTTGAACACAAAAAGTTACATATCTGGAAAGTTATCAGGAGACCAATGGACCACGTCACTACAACGTTCTCCATTGGATTAACCAGCGACGTCTTTTAAGGACGTGCCCGCGACGTTTCTGGAACGTTAGCCAAAATTCTAAAAAATGGAACTTTACCACGACGTCCTCATAACGTTGTCATAAAGTAATGTCACGCTGACCAAATGACGACTAACTGACGACGTCGTCACAACGTACTGTGTTGCTGGGCTGTAGCAGTTGCTTTGGTCTTCGTTAACAGCCATTAGTGGAACCTGCTGGTGAGGACGACTAACAGCAGATGGAAATCATGCATCGGCAATCTACTGCTATTCCTGCAGTTCCCGGATGTCCAATGTTGAATTTTCTATCGAATTTGAACCACTGAATTTGTGAAAGCGAATTTGTAAAGCAAAATAAAATGGACCGAAAATTGCCTGTTGAATATTTTAGGTTGTATTTTTAAACAGACTGAATATGTTGGAAGTGAAATCTGAAAGGTGAATATTGATTATTTAATGTTTAATGAAAATGTGGCTGAAATGTTTTGAATTTAAATATTCACAGCATAAATACGATCATGTTGAATTTCAGCCCATAAAAATGCAAGCCCTAAAAATGTAATGCATTAAAATGCAAACACGGTTAATGCAATGCACTTTTTTTTTTCAGTTAGTGCAATTCAACAGGCTTTTTTATTTCATACACTTTTGGCATTAATAAACTTCCATATATCAGCCATTGCAACACTCAATTTTGGTCCAAAATTATACATCTATTATGACTGTCTACGTTTTTACATATAACCAAGTCAAAGTTACCTTTATTTATAGCATCTTTAACAATACACATTGTTTCAAAGCAGCTTTACAGGAAAATAATGATCAATGATGCAAACAGAATTCAATTCTGCTGTAAAACAGCTCTAAAAAACAGACAGTGTCATTATTCAACTGAAGTCAGTTCAGTCAGTGTTGATTCAGTTTGGTTCAAAATAATCATAATCACTTAATCATATTTAAAGTCATAATTACTTTAACACATGACACGTAACAAAAAGTACACTGAATAACATAGCCTACGATTAATTCCAGCATACAATCCAGCCAGTCTCAAATGTTTTCACAATTATGCTCGAGTGAACTGCACATAGAACAGTATACTTGTAAAACTACACACCCCATATGACGCGAAAGCGGTAATGTCCCGGATATTGAGAGCGCCGGAAGAGAAGCAGGTGTCTTCCTTGGCCATCTTGTGGTTGTCCACCGTGAGCCGTTCGTTCGAAGCCTCAAAGAATCGGAGGAGAATCCCGTTGTTGGGGCGCCATCATGCCCGGGCATCTGCAAGAAGGCTTCGGCTGCGTCGTTACCAATCGGTTCGACCAGCTATTGGATGACGAATCCGACCCGTTCGAGATATTAAAGGCGGCCGAAAACAAGAAGAAAGATGCGGCCGCGTCGGGCGGCTCGAAGACGGCAGCTCAAGCCGCTAAACAGCCGAAGAAAGAGTCCCAGAAAGACAGGAAAAATACAACGCAGGACAAGAAAGAAGACATCCAGGCCCCTGTGCCACTTAAGAAGGAGGGTATGTCGAAGGTTCAGAACTAAATATCGGATGTGTCTCAATTCTAATGAGCCTAGACAACATTTGGACATTATAGACACGCTCCAATCCCTTAACGCTGTCGAGTCGGAAACGCGCCTGTAAAATGCTGACGTGACCCTCTCAAACGCGCCATAAATTAGTTTGGGACGAGCATGTGGTGCATAAAATGCTGTCTAGTTAGGCAGTTCAGTAGGTTATGGGACAGGGCAACTGACGAAGTGCTCGTGTGCATATAAACATAGCAGTGAAGTCAACATGGAGCTGTTGTGTTGTCGACATTTGATGTGCACTAACACAATATTTTGAGAGCGAAAGGCCCCCAGTGACGTTCAGCATACGTTTTATTCACCTGTTTTTTTTTTTTCCCTCTGACATGTCAACATCTCTATTTGATCATGATTTGATCAAATTCACATGATTTATAACTGCGTAGCTGCCTTAGCCACATGCTAATATGCTAGCCTTATGTGAATGTAATTTGATTATGTTTTATTTCATAGTGTGCTGATTTGCACATGGAGAAAATGTCGGCGTGTTTTGATGTTATGCAAATATGTATGACAGCACTTTCACTTTTATTTCATAAGGTGTTCCGTGACAGTAAAGAAGATCTATGCAGTAGCTCGTTCAAGTTGTCAAATTTAGTCTAGTGTTGACCAGGCTGATGTTATTTTATATTGTCATATTTAAGGTAGTTATTGTTTGTATTCTTACTTGCTTAAATGACAAAATAGCTATAGCCTAGTGCTTTAAGATCTGAGCTAGTAACTGAAAAGCTGTATCTAAATTGATTCATGAACTATCACCATTATGACCTTGTGCAAAACACCAAAATGAATAGCTCACACAAATGTTTGTCATTTTTACTCACACTTGTGATAATGTTCAGGGCGTTTTATTTTTTACATACTTTTTTTTTTTTTTTTTACATTTATGGTCCCAGCCCACAACTTTTTTTCGCCATCACATGCAGCAGTCAGATCTAAAAGAATATTTCATAAAATAAGTTCTCATTTGCCCTGAATGAAGTATGTGTTTGAATTTAATTAATTCACAGGTTCTTAGGCTTTCTTGAGCTTTTTCACCCGTGTTTAATGAATGTCTGTATATTTATTTTAGGAATAAGGAGGGTTGGTCGGAGGCCGGAGCAGCAGGGTCAGGCCAGTTCCCAACATCAAGGAGGTCAAGGAGAGGGTCGGCCTGGCGACAGGCGGCCAGACAGACGACCTCCTCGTGAGCGCCGCTTTGATAAACCAGCTGATGATAAGCCAGAGGGTGGCGAGTTCTCTGCGGACAAGTGAGTTTTGTTATAACTGAAACAATGTAACTGACAGCATTAGGGCTGGGTTGACTATATCTGTCAATCAATTTTATTCTATGCTGTTTTCAGTTGATGCCTGAGCAAAACATCACTAAACATTTATTTGTAGCTTGCCTTTCATCCAGTAATTATTTTTGATATAAAACAAAGTCTCAGCTTTCAAATTCTATTAATTTTATCATGAAATTCAAACAGTAAATGGCATTTTGAATAGAGAGTGACCGATATTGACTTTTTTTTTTTTACAACTATATTGATAACCGATATACAGAACCGACGTACATTATTTCTGTTTTTGAGTTATGACAGCACTGAACACTTTTTTTCTATACTGTCATTTCTGTAATTTCACTCCCACCTTGCATACATAACAAAACACACTTCTACAGGGATCCAGACTAACTTTTTTTACTAGGAGCACTGTAGCCCTTTACTAAAAATTTTAGGAGCACAAGCAGAAAATTTAGGGGCACACCTTAAATCGACCTGCAGCGCAGTTATTCACGTTTTCCCCCATTTTGGCTGTATTACTGAGAAATGCCTTGGTAATAAATAGACTCCAGATTAACATTTGAGGGCAGCATTAACATTCATAATGTCTAAATAATAATTCAAAAGCAAAACGATTGAAAATATAGGGAGTGGAAATGGCAGCCACCTACTGGTTACAATGGTAATTAAATGTCTTTTTTATTTTTAAATAAGCGTGTTTTCCTACCTATTGAAACTTTGTTTTATAAATGGGGGTAATCTATGAAGGATGAACAAATAATGTTTTGGCCATCACATTAAAAATAACATTTAAATATGATAATATTAAAGTTTGAAGTGCTGGAAAAAGATGTGTGAAGTACTTGAAAGTAGGGATGTCAATTTACACACATTCCCATGATCGATCGTAGTTTAAATTAACGATCAATTAATCGATTAATCATTAGCCTTAAAGGGGTCATGAACTGCGTTTTGTTGTTTTATAATGTTTTCTGGGGTGCACTTATAATGTTAGTATGCTTTTTACATCAAAAATTGTCATAATTTGGAAATAAAAGGCATTTTTCCTACCCTGATTTTAGCCCTCTTATTTGAATGCTCTGTTTTAAGGGGCGTGTCTGCTGTGAGACTTAAGTGTAAACGCCCACTGTTGTTATTGGCTAACATCTTTCCATTTGCAATAGCTAAGTATTACTCTCTCGAAAACTTTTAGCACGTTTTTACTGTTACAGCTCTCAAGGTTAACTAATTGTGAAAATTGTTGCATTACATTTAGATTTATGACATTATATTTAGATAGTGGCATGAAAGGCTGCAGTGATAAAGATTGTAGCCGACATGTAGCAGACATGTTGAGTGCATGGAAGCAGTGATCTCGTCATCGCAACTCAATTTCTGCACAATAATGAATGCTTTTATCATAACTAAAAGTGCAAAAGCATTGTAACTAAGAGATTTGTTGAATAAAACGGGAGTTTTGGTGCGTGTCCAGAACTCATTCACTGATAAACTCACGCTGTTTGATTGACGGCTCCAGCACACGCTGTTTGATTGACAGCTCCAGCTATTGCAAAGGGAGCATTCTTTGATCGCTTTCTTTGTATAATTTAATCACAGTTTAATTGCAGATTATTTTCATCCTACTAAGAGAAATATAGTGAAGTTGACTGTTTAGTCACTGGTTTGATTTACTGACACACAGACAAAGATCATCTGTACATGAATCATTACATATTAGATCAGGCATTAGAATTAACACAGTTAAATCGCGAATGCAAATAAATAAAGCTCAACTGAGACATTCACATTGTTGAAAATAAATAACCAAATTCCTAGCATTAGGATTTTTTGAAAGGTAATGTTATTTTTGTCCTGTATCACTCTCCTCCTCATCTCACTAACATGACAGTGGGCGGGGCTAACTTTGCAATGATGTAGGCATTGATTTCTTCTGCAGAGGTGGCGTTACACCTATAGATAGGTACATTCCAGGTCGTTTGATGGGCCTGGTGTCAATAAAAGCTTTATTGGACTAATGCCCGTTTCACACATACTCCGTCTGCAGAGTGTATGCGATGCTTTTTTTTTTTTTTTTTTTTTTTCGTGCCCATGTTAACGGATTAGAGCTTTCACATTGCACGCGGATGCGGTCCGGCAGTGTGCGCTGAATTAAAGCGATAGCGCATTGTTCGCATTAAAATGAACATGTATTGATGTGAAAATCTAGTAATTTCACCATAGATGCATATTATTTACTCTGTTTAAAAGTCAACACATGGCTTTTTTGCCTCTGGTAAAACAAGTAAAAATGACAACTTGCCTCGCATTCAGATAAACAAGGAGATGTAATGGATAGCACTCATCTATTCGTGAAGGTGGAAAAACAAATGTTCTTTATGACCTGCAGGATTTCTCTACAAAGATTTAAAAGCGAAAGAAAAGACGAGATTCAGCTGTTTTTGTCTATTGTAAGTTTTAATTTAAAATGTTTGTGATCTTAACATATAACCTATGTTTAGGCCTAAATGTTTTGCAACTTAATTGAGCAATGTAATATATAAATCTAAAGTATTACTATATATAAATATAAAGTACTGTATTGAATAAAACTTTAAGTGTAGTGCATTTAAACGTGACCTCTATGAAAGAGTGTAGTGTATGTACAAAGAGAATCGCAATGCTGACAAGCCATGTTCAGTAACAAGTTTTGGATTTGATAAAAAAAAATAAGTAAATGTTGTGTTTGTCATGTACAGCTACAAATCAGTTGCGCACTGCAAACGCGACGTGTGAAAGCACAATAGCACGTGCTGCTCCTGCAACGCGTATGTACTGCAACACGCACCGCATGAAGTGCTGAATGAACACCGGTAAACTGGAGCACTTTGCTAGCGCGTTATTTAACTCAAAGAAACACATCCTATCTGAGAGATTAATCAGATATATGTAAAATAAACATTACAAATTATATTTGCACAAAATGACGTGAATGTACAAGTGAACTTGAACTAAGTTACGTGCTGTTCAGAATGTGTGAGTGGACGCTGGAGCAATGCAATGAAACAACTAAACGGCAACTAAACCCAAATAATTCACAATGTTTTATTATGTTGGCTTGTGAAAGCCAACTGTTATTCTACTTAAACATCTTTTTATTATTCTTCTTACCTGATTTTCTGACTGCTACTCCTCCTAGAGCTTTAAAGGTCACCTATTATGCTAAATCCACTTTTACAAGGTGTTTGGATATCAATGTGTGCTGGCAGTGTGTGAACACAACCACCCCACAATGATAAAAATCCACCCACTACTTTTTTTAAAATCCCCATTAAACCAAAGCAGTCTCATTAGACAAGCCGTTTTGATTCTCTGAGTAATGTGACGTCACATTACTCATGCCGCGCCCACGGCCACTGACTGAAAGTCCTGTATTACCATAGTTTCCGCCCTTAGCAAGCTGTACGCTGTCCGACATTTTCTCCGCAGTCGAGCAGCTGTAGCGACAACAATGTCTGGTAAGTAGTTGAGATGTTTTGTTGTTGGATGTAAGAGTGAACACAAGTCTTCATTTACTGACATCTGAGCTGCTGAATGCAGTGGATTAGTTTTCTTTTTGAAGGGAATGCGCCACAGACCTATATACACATACGATTTCTGTAACGTTGCCTGCTTTTTACGTTCACAGACATAACTGTTTATGCGAACTGTGTGTTTTTGACAGAACCTTGTGTGTATTTGACAGTTTAAACAAAACAAAAATTGTGAAAGAAGTTACTCATCAGACTTCATGTCTGACAGCCAGCTGTCTGTGTGTGTGTGTGCGTCAGATAAGTGCGCTCAGAAAACGATCCATTTTAAGTTTAAACTGATATAGCTTTAAAACGCGTGGAAATAATAAACTTTAATGATGAAAGAAAAACTATGCTATCCGTGAGAGTGTTCGCGATATAGATAATTAAAACCAAGCAGATGTCTTGTTAATATTTGACAGAGAATCCCATTGAAGCAGGAACTGTGATCGTAGAGAGGGGGCAGAGCACAGCAGCTCATTTACATTTAAAGGCACATGGACGAAAATAGCCTGTTCTTGACTGTAGTCAGAAATGGGTATTTACAACATGGATTTATAAATGATCTGTGAGGTATTTTAAGCTGAAACTTCAGACACATTCTGGGGACACCTGAGACTTAAATTACATCTTAAAAAATGTAATGCTTTAATGCTACAAGCACCCAACTCTCCACAGACCTGGGCCCTGATATGTAGTAGTGTGCTATATCTTTTCAGACTGATCAGAGTTAGTTTTCGCATAATAATTTATCAAAACTCAGAAATTTTCTATAGACTTACATTGACAGAGCAAAAATGCACCCTCTAGAGGAGCAGTACCGTCCACTGGAGGGAGCCTTATGTAACCCAGGCTGCGCCGGCGCTGCTGCCGCTCTCAGCGTGAGCAGATGAGAGAGAGAGAGACACACGAGACAGCTTAACAAATCTTTTGTTTCGAATCAGTGGTTCAGAGCATGTATCAAACTGCCAAAGTCACGTGAACTATTGAAGTTTCAAAACACTTACGACGTAACAAAGCCTCGTTTACTGAAATCGTGATTTTGGTGCTCTAAACCACTGATTCGAAACAAATGATTCGTAAAGCTTTGAAGCTTCATGAAGCAGTGTTTTGAAATCGCCCATCACTAGATATTGTGGAATAAAGTCGCTATTTTGTTATTTTGGGCACACAAAAAGTATTCTAGTCGCTTTATAATGTTAAAGTTGAACCAGTGTAGTCACATGAACTGTTTTAAATATGTTTTTAGTAGCTTTCTGGGCATTGAAAAAGGGAGTGTTATTGCTGGCGATGCAGGCCTCACTGAGCCATCGGATTTTATCAGAAATATCTTAATTTGTGTTCCAAAGATGAACAAAGGTCTTACGGGTGTGGAATGACATGAGGGTAATTAATGACATAATTTTCATTTTTGGGTGAACTCTTTAAGACAACATTTCAAAACTCACGTGTAAGCAAATGCTGTTGTCAGTATCAAACAGTATTATTATTTGTAATTATTATGACAATGTTTAAATAAACCTTGAAATAGTAACAACATAAATTTACAGTTAAATACAGTTATTATTTATTGGTAGGTTAATTAAGGTTATACTGGTAAGCCACTATATTTGACTAATCAGAAAATAATAGATTCAATGTAAACAAAAAATGGTCACTTTATATTAGGTGTCCATGTGTAATTATATAAATAACTAAAGCTGTAGATACATGCAGGTATTTTAAAAAAATATAAGTACAATGTAAAAACATTTACACAATAATTAAATGATCAATTTAAATGTTAGTACTTGGTAGTTAAAGACACCTAAGTGGGGCCAAAACACAATTGATAGAAGATTCAATAGATTAATTGATCATCAAAATACTTGTTTGTTACAGCCCTAAATACAAGAAATTATTTTTCTCTCTTTTTTTCTTTCTCTGTGGCGGTGCCCGCTCCAGAACACCAAACAGACATGTGCGTTGGCTCTTTTGCCTCAGGCTGCCCATCAAGGCTTTCCCAAGCCAACATCAAAGTTCGTCTTCGAACTTTAGCTTTTAGTTACAACATTGTTCTCTTTATAATGTTATGTAATATGACTAGGGCTGTAACAATTCCTCTATTAAATTCGAATACTCTGTTTTAAAAAATCCTCGATTTCAATTTGCCAGTGTTGAGTAACCGGTAAAATACCGGAAGTGGCACTTTCCACGGACGAGAATCCATGAAACGCATTTAGACCATTTTCTAAGGCTGCACGATATTAAACCAGTTTAAAAATCATAATAAAGCATGATGCTGTTGTGAATTTTCAAAGGCTATGAATTAATTAAATGTATGTGCTGCAGGTTTAATATATATGCGCTGTAATTATTTACATACGTGTAGGTTATCTGTGTGCGTCTCAGAGCGGCTCCGTTCACAGTAAATGCAGCTTCACGTGAACAGTTATCATTTACCTGAGTGGCGCGTCTCAAACTCCATCTCTGCATATGCTGTGAGTTTGGATTGCTTTTAATGTTCATCTGGAAACGCAATGTGTGACATTTAATCATATTTGTAAGGTAAGTCATCTATAAACCTTAGCAAACGCAGGAGAATACATTGTACAGTATGTTTCTACTTAATGCAGTGTGCTAACTGCTCGTTGCGATTTCAAAATAAAAGTTTAAGCCCTCATTAAAGTCCACATGTTCTTGTTCAAGAAATTACAGTGGTTGTAGCATTTCTGTCGTAAAGAAATGACTAAATATTAAAGAATAATTGGACATTTGAAATAAATGTTCTAAGCCAATATTAAACTAGGATTAGATCGCATTGTAAAGTGTAAAAACAATCGTCAGGCTTCTGGCGCCCTCGGCAGGCATTTGTTATAATAATAATTCCTTACATTTATATAGCACTTTTCTGGGCACTCAAAGCACTTTACATATTGAAGGGGGAATCTCCTCAACCACCACCAATGTGCAGCATCCACCTGGATGATGCGACGGCAGCCATATTGCGCCAGAACGCCCACCACACACCAGCTTATTGGTGGAGAGGAGACAGAGTGATGAAGCCAATCGGTGTATGGGGATGATTAGAAGGCCATGATGGTCAGAGGCCAATGGGCAAATTTGGCCAGGATGTCGGGGTTACACCCCTACTCTTTTTCGAAGGACATCCTGGGATTTTTAATCACCACAGAGAGTCAGGACCTCGGTTTAACGTCTCATCCGAAGGACGGTGCTTTTTGACAGTATAGTGTCCCATCACTATACTGGGGCGTTAGGACCCACACAGACCACAGGGTGAGCACCCCCTGCTGGCCTCACTAACACCTCTTCCAGCAGCAACCTAGTTTTTCCCAGGAGGTCTCCCATCCAGGTACTAACCAGGCTCAGTCCTGCTTAGCTTCAGTGGGCAACCAGTCTTGGGCTACAGGGTGATATGGCTGCTGGTCATAATACATAAAGAACATTAGTTGTACAATTCAATATATTATGTATTTTGACAGTTTTGTTCAATAAAACCATACAATTAATTGCTTTTGATACTTTACTTGAATCAATTATTATAGCGTTATTGCTATTATATTTATTTTAAGCCATATGTGTAAGTGAATGTGTTTTGTTGTCTAAGCACCTTTATATTCCGTTAGTAGTTGAGCTATATGCGCGATGAGCGCCGCCATGTTTGTTTACGCCGCGGTCAGGAGAATAGATCTGTCGGATTTACAACACGTGAATTCATCCACTTCTTTCAAAATACACGGATGGATGTAAGTGTCAGGTGAATTGGGAGAAGAACAGGGTTTAACGGGGGTGCGATTACTCAAGTAATCATTAGAATAATCGAACGTTTACAGCCCTAAATATGACAGTCCCAATCATAGTCATTATTAGTTGTGCATTGTTGTTTGAGCTGCATGCGCTGAAACTGAAGATGATAATCGGCACATTTTACTACAGCGTTAATTCTTAACCAAATGCATCCTGTATGAGATAAATAAACACAATATTACAACTTACATTTGCACAAAACAAAAAGCTGCGAATGCACATGCAAACTTATAAGGGGCTTTCACACCGAATAGTTGTAGGAACTCAGTTATAGGAACTAGCCACTAGGATAGTTCCCTGAGAACTAATTTCTCCCCCGGGTCATGTTCCTGTTTGCATTCGCACCAGCAATAGGAAGTCTTTTGGAACTCTGAAGTGGCCGACAGCGGCGTCTTTAAGCGTGACATTTACAAACGCTAAAAACCAGTGGATGGAGGATGCCGTGATCGGAGATGTTTCTTGTGTGTCGTGGTTTCATGATAAGGGAGATGGAATGTAAACACGTAATTTACGCGACTGAAAGAGCAAAAAGTGGGGCTAAGAGACGAAGTCTCATATGACAACTTTCAGTATTACATATCATTGAGGCGGAGAAAAGAACACAACCCTGCAGACAACAGGTACATGCCGTTA
The DNA here is from genome assembly GCA_039654765.1 of Mylopharyngodon piceus. Taxonomy (NCBI): domain Eukaryota; kingdom Metazoa; phylum Chordata; class Actinopteri; order Cypriniformes; family Xenocyprididae; genus Mylopharyngodon; species Mylopharyngodon piceus. The sequence continues at coordinate 34,831,176 of CM077451.1, read as the reverse complement.
TCGCTGTTTTCCATGTTTGTGAAGTAAATATGTTTACACAGCTTTTTAAAATTACCGAGTTTGACATGCGCTTGACCAATCAACATACACTTGCATCATGGATAGTTCCTATTGTGCTGGTTTAGACCCTACTCTGAAGTAGGAGCTAATTTAGTTCCCCCAAAAGGAGTTCCTAGAACTAAAATCGTTCCTAGTTCCTGCGGTGCGAACATGGCAAAATCCGGGTACTTCAGCCAATAGTTCTAGGAACTATAAAAAGGTTCCTCTGATGCGAAAGGCCCTATAGTCATGATGAAGGTGTATCTGTAGCTGTAAAATGGTCCCAAACGTAACTCCAGTACACTCACTTAGTTTTTCCTTGTCTGCTTTACGTGTTTCGTGGTTGAGCAGCACGCACACGCATGAACCTGCTTAATTGACGATCGATAAGTTTTATCGATTAAATGTATTACCAACAATTAATCGATCGTCGATTAATCGTTAAGATCCCTACTTGAAAGCATTTTACTATTCCTGCCAAAATTCCACAGTTACAGTTAGTGTTACTACATTAGATCCATGGCAAATGTTAATTTGTGGACTGAAAGCCCTCTATAACTTGTTTCTCCTGGTTTCCATGTCAGCGCTGTTTGATCTTTTACCTACAGTTAATAACGGAGAACTCTGTGCCGAATTTGAATGCTTCTCACTAGATCTCGCAGTGATGTTATTAATTCTGTGATGAATTCAAATGCTTTCTTTACTGAATCGCTGAACAGCGTCACGTGATCAAGATCGGCTTGTTAGTAGCTCGCGCCACGCACTGCACTGACATTGGTCCAAACTGATAAATGGTCCGTGAAGCACAAATGAGTAGCGCAATTTCATTCCGCTTTCTGCACTGACATTGGTCCAAACTGATAAATGGTCCGTGAAGCACAAATGAGTAGCGCAATTTCGTTCTGCTTTCATTACATTTGCCATTTGATGTTGGGCAACGTTATGGTGGTCGTGCCAGCGTGACTGCTAACAAATTTTGATCGCACCGACAGGAAAAATTGTCGCAAAATGCGAGCATTTAGTTGGAGTCTGGAGCCCTGTCTGGCATGTTATCAAAATTATTAATGTTTTTGTCAGTCTAGATCATGAAATACCTGCTAACAGAGCGCTGTTTTTATCCATGTGTTTACAGAGAACTTCTCTTGCATAGATTGATTTCCACATAGCTGTAATTATTTAGATGTTTATTAGCGAAATAATGGTTATATAGTAGATGTTAATGTAATTCAGATTACAAATGAATAAATTTTAAGTTAAATACGAAGGCAATGCTGGATACCTGAGCCTCAAGCCTCGACTAATGATCAGCATAGACAACAGGGAGAGTTATTGTTTTCAACATGCACTCATTCATGGCTGTTTTATTTAATTCATATAAACTTGCTTCTTTATTAGGATGTGACTTGACAGATTATATGACTCTGTGAGAGTGTCTTTTATATATTTTATTAACTTTTATAAATTAAAAAGAAAAGCATAAAAATGTTAATAAATACCTCAGGCATAATTTTACAAGTTCAATTCAATTCGCATTTATTTGTATAGCGCTTTTCACAATACATGTTGTTTCAAAGCAGCTTTACAGAGAATTCATGTCAACATTACAATTTAAAATAATCTGAAATCAGAGATGGATGTGTCCAAATTTTGTAATTTCAGCAATGTACATATTCAAATCACGCAGTTAGCTAACAATGTATTAATTTAAGCAATGTATTAATTTAAGGTAGAAACAATGAGCTCATGGAAGTAATAAATGCATGTTAACAACGATTAGGATATATAGCAACATTTGGAATGGTGCATGTTGATCCAGATTTTGCGTCATCTGAAGTCCTCACGGGTTGGCGCCGTCTCTTCACAGGTGTTGGTCATCTGAAGTCTTCATAAGACGCAAGTGTCTGTTTTAGTAAATGGCAATCATTTTTTTCATCCATATATTTCTAAAAGCATAGGATCTTGATACATTTTTGTCACTGAAAACTATGTCCTCTGGTGTGACACCTTATCCGAATTTTAAATTGGGCAATTCCACAGACAACTTTAGTTGAAGGACCCCATTCAAGATCATGTTACTTGAAGCCCCCGTGAAGCCCATGACATATGGTTAGTTTGTGTCTCAGAATTGTTCAAATATTTGACTTTCTTGGAACCACTATAAAAGTGTTAAGTTTTGTTGTCCTTTGGTGTGACACCCCTAAATTATTTTTTAATTAAAAATGTATGTTAAACTACATAATCATGGAAAATTATGCAAATGTGTCTTGCTAACTGTTAATGACAGGTTAGCTACGAATAGCAAGTTCATTAACTGACTCAAAAGGCTGAAACATCCTTTGGTGTGACAGATAATGTCCAACGGTGTGACACCTGTACTGTCACACCGAAGGACAAATATGTCAGACAAGAGGACAAGGTCTCTTTAAGAAGCATTTTAAATATTTAAATAAGATTTGTTCAACTTTTTTTTTTTTTTTTTTTTTTTTTTTTGGTTCATTTTCAGTGTTCTTATGTAATAATTACATTAAATATATTTTTTTCTGATGTTTTGCAGAAAATTTGTACTGTTATAAAGTGTCATGAAAATAAGTATAAAATGTGATACTTTGTTTTTTAGACAGAAAGAATTGAGGGAGACACGGACGTATAGTGAGAAAATGAATAGGGATCCACGCAGAAGGAAGGAGATCCTGATGCTGCATTCACACGGGGCGTCAACGTTAACGCTTCTCATTTAATTTGAATGGGTGACATCATGTGTTGCCGAATTGAATTGTGGGTTCCGTCGCTTCGCAGAAGTTCTCAACTTTTCAAGAGCCGACACAGGCGTCAGCCAATCAGATTGCCATATGCAAATTCCCTAAGCGCAGATGCTAGCCAATTGCGTTTATGCAACACCGGAAAGTAATGTGATTGGCTGTTATCACTATAACGGTCTTGTCAGCACAAGTTTCAGCCATGCCCTCCGTCAAGCGTTGACGCCGACGCCCTGTGTGAATGCAGCGTAAGAGAACGACGCAGAGTAAATAGAATCGAAATGATGCCTAAAAAGAGTAGCCATATACTTTAAAAAAAAATGTGATTTTTAAAAACATGTTTGATGTTACAAAATGAAATGTTATTTCTTCTTAAACAGATGAATTACATTAAAAAAGATATTAGGGTGTTAAAGTTTCAAAAATATTTGCTCTGTCAAGGAGTCACATTTCATTTTGTTGATTTTTTTATTTATTTTTTTTTAATTCTTTCTTCGATGCATTGGGGGATGGGTGTCAGGGTGAATTTGCAGGCACAATAAACCTCACAAGAATTGAAAATGGGCTGCATTCCCATAGACTGCATATACATCTCGAGCTGTCGTGATCTTTCTTGGCACTCTGTGGCGTGACTGACACAGAGCGCACGTGAACCGATCATCTCTTCCGCTTTACAACACGCAATAAAAGTGAATAAATATCCGAAGGTATGTTGAAAGATACAGTACAACTTACCAAAATCCATATCATGGCACATTAATCGATCAATCAGTGTTTCAACCGCGGAAAGGCGTCAATAAAACAGCTTGTAAGAATGTCACATTTACCGTCACATTTACCTCAGAAAAGCCGTTCAATGTCCAAAAACTTGTTAGTCAGCTACAAAAATGAACTTGGAGAGGAGCATTTTGATATATATCCACTGTTACTAGGCTATTGCATATTTATTGTACTTAACATGTGCTTCAATATTGAATGTATAAATCCGTTTTATGACAGCCACCATTTAAATGTTTAGGCCTATATAAAAACGAATAGAAACATAATTGTCGTTAAAAATTTATTATAACGTTATTATAAAAACTTCTTTGTGTAATTTATATTTAAGTAGCTTACAAATCAATTAATTTTAACCTTTAATAATATAATGATGTACCGACTGTGGTTCCCTGTATAGTTTACAGCATTAGTTGAGAGATTTTTTTTCTTTAAGGAAATTTGCCATGTACTGCACCTGATAGGCCCCAAATTAATCAATATTGAATTGAAGGTAATCAAATTGAAATCAAATTGCAAGCTTCTGAATCAAAATCAAATCCAATTGTGAAATTTGTGTCAATGCCCAGCCCTAGTGTCAAATGTTTTTTAATTTTTTTTTTTTTTTTTTTTTTTTTTTTTTACTTGAAGCAAATGTTGTTTTGTTCCACTTATTTTCTTGTCAGAGTGCACCAGAATGCTTAGTTTACATGTTAAAATCATTCCTCCGGATGGAGGATGCCCCCAGACCCCCCCACTACTATTTACGTTGTAAACATGTCACCTTTTTCACCACTTTGGAGTATGCAGGTATGTACAGTACAGTTCAGTAAAACAATTCAAAAAACAGTAAAAGAAATGATCAAGTTAGTGACCCCTTATATTTTCTCAAACATCAGACTTCATACTACATAAATGTATGTATTTTTTCTTAAAAATTTGTTTTACAAAAAAAACAAACATTTACTGCCTATCTGTCAACTACCCAAATAAAGTAAGGTAAACAGTGCCTGTAAACAATGTCAGGTTACATTTACCTCAGGATAGCCATTCAGTGTCAATTGCTCGTTAGTCAGCTAGGGGGGAAAAAATATGCTTAAAGGTGCTGTATGCGATGTCTCAAATTCGTTGTTGAACACTGTTGATATTTGAAATCAACCCAAACAAACCCACCCCTCTCTTCATTGCTCCGCCTCCAAACTCACACTCCAATCCTAACCACCCTGCTCCGAGTTGGTCTCGAACCCCAGCCCGATCGCTGCTGGCATGCGAGGCGAATGCACTACCAATGACGCTAAACACCGCATTCTCTAGCAATCGTCAGTGTGCAGTTCAACTGCAAAACTCTCACTGTCTGGCCACTGTTACACACGCAATGCGAGTGGATGTCTGTTTATCACAGCTGACGCGCAGCATAATGCTTCACGAAAAATAAAGCTCAGATGATGAACGAACGACAAGGAAGCATAAAAAATGAACGTACAGTACACAAGAGTAAATGAAAATGAAATGAAAAGCTGTGTAATGAAAATGAAAAGAGTTTGTTGTTAATCGCCAACAGCACAGCAGCTCCAGACAATCAAAACCCAGTGTTACTTACATGAAAAGGGATCAAAGCAGCCTCCGCATCTGTTTTCAGTTCTTCCCGATTAGCTCTCTCCAGTGCTGGAAAGCTTTTCAAATATAAACGCGGGTCCTAAAGCACTTGCCCAGTCATAAACCTTCATTGCAGTGATATTCTTTTGAGCTCTTTTGTATTGTCCCATCTCTCGTTCTGCAGTTTTTTTTTTTTTTTGTTTGTTTTTTGTTTGTTAGTTTTTCTTATTTTCAAATCTCCCTCTTGCTCGTTCTCTCTCCTCGACCGTCATACGCCTCCTAATGCTGATTGGTTACACGTTTGTTGTTGGTATCGGCGCGACTAACTTCCAAACAGTGTATTTGAAATAATACGGAGTCCACCTTTAATGTATGGACTATATTACATATTGTATTCTTACATAATTTGTTAGTAATGTCAAACTCATGCCATCGGCTGAGCCAGTGTTGCTGTGTCTGCCTGGTCGAGATTCTCAAAAAGTTGTAGAACCACCATGGTAATATATCCACTAAAACACCATGTGATGAATAGCTACATCCAAGCATCTTTTTTCTTTTTTTTTGTAGTTCAAGATTGCCAATTGGAGATAAACCATCTCGAGGACGTGGAGGAGGAGGACGTGGGAGCAGAGGTGGCCGTGGACGAGGCATGGGACGTGGAGATGGTTTTGATTCCCGGGGCAAACGTGACTTCGATAGACACAGCGGCAATGACAAATCGTAAGTGTGAGAAGCCAGCAGTAACAAATGGTTAAAGGTGTTTTGTTGCACTAGTCTCACTGGAATGTTCTTCTGTCTTAGTCGACAGAAAGGAGAGGAGAAGCGCGGTGGGAGTGGCCCACACAACTGGGGCAATGTGAAGGAAGAAGCCAGGTAGGATTGTAGATGCGAAATATTTGAGGCTTGTGGTTGTAGCAGCTTATTTGATAAGTTGACGTCATGCTTGACCAATGTGTCATACAGAAATATTGTCTAAAATATCTGAACCACTTAATTGATGTGACTCTTGTTGATTTATAATTCCTGGGTTTGTACGGTCATGGAAAAACCTGGAAAAGTCAGGGAATTTTAAAATGGCAATTTCCATTTTGAGTTTTGGAAAAATAAACCCAGAAAGTTTTAGAAAAGTCATGAAAATTTGTTTCAAAATATTTATATAATACAATGTATGTTTAAGTGATAATATTGGTTAAACAAACTACAATGCTTAACGTTCATCCGAAGAATCCATCCGAGATTCATGTCGCGCTGTGGTCAGCTTCTGTGATTTTAACGGCAGTGTTTGTGAGAGTGCTTAAACTTGCACTAGACCCAAGTTTTGGACAGCTTCACAATCAGACACACAAAATTTTATTGGTAACAGTCTATATAGTATTCTGTGTAGTATGATTTAAGTTATTGGTTAAATTTAAGTATTTGACGTAAAAGACAACACAGGTAATCATAAAAATTGCACTTGTGAAGGTTAAAAAAAAAAAATGCCCCTGGAAATCATTTGCAATTGTCCCTTAAAAGTTCATGATTTTGAATTGAACTGCATAGATTGTCCTTAATTAGTTAAGATATGCTGTGATTTGAAATTTGAACAGATTTTTATTCTTATTTTAAATGTATAGACAGATGTTTTATGGAACGTTAGGTCATGAATATTTTACTGTAAGGCAGAAAAATCTTTAGTCAAGGGCAGCCCTAGTTCATTACCATAGTGTCAAATTAACCGCCAAATTTGGGGTACGTTTATGAAATATAAGATTTATGAAAGATAGCTTAAATGTTTAGTGATAATTTCAAGGGTTCCCAGATCTAATAATAGTGTCTGATTTGACAGTGAGCTTGATCAGCCCGCAGCCCCTGAGCCTGTTCCTGAAGGGGAAGAGCACGCCCCTGTCGACTCCGAAAACAAGTGAGTGTCGAGTGCGATTCTATTCACAGTAACAGTTGATGTAAAGAAATGAAAATGCTAGATGTACAAAGTGCATGCCATTTGGATGATTGTGTATGTGTAGGGAGAATGAAGTAGAGGAGGTGAAGGATGAAGGTCCTAAGGAAATGACACTGGATGAATGGAAGGCCATGCAAGACAAAGAACGGTCCAAAGTTGAATTCAACATCCGCAAGCCCAACGAAGGTAACGACAGTCAGTGGAAGAAGGGCTATGTACTGCACAAGTCAAAGAGTGAGGAAGTTGGCACGGTAGGTTAAATTTGTCCATTTTTCCAGGCTTGTAAATGCCAGTCTTTTTAGGTTTTTTTTTTTTTTTTTTTTTTTTTTTTTTTATGGTTTTATGGTTTCATCTCTGCTTTTGTGTGTTTGCAGCGGCATGCTGGATCTGTGATTGAAGCTGGAGATGTTGATCCTGACTCATTCCACAAGGTATTTGTCCAAATTTGTGTTTTGATATTATTATTATTATTATTATTATTATTATTATTATTATCATTTTTTTACCTTTTAGGCACTCAGGTGGTCAACCTTTAAAGTTGCTTTTCAGTTAGTGTATAGTTAACCTAAACTAAAGTTCAGTTTACCTAGTACATTGCCAGAATTCAAGAATCTATGGCCATACAGTAACACACACAGTGACATGCTGACTTTTTTTAAAATCCCTCTTTTGCAAGTTTAAGTTCTGCATCCGTCCACTTCCACCTAAGTTTACCCACTCCACTCTCTGCTTACAGTGGTTTTCTTCCACAACCACTACCGCTTAATTTAGTTTACCTAACCTGATGACAGCATGTCCATGCTTGCTCTGTCATTGTTCTAATGGGCCACCCGCTTAGCCTGCTTTGAGGATTGACTTGTTTACATTAATACTACAAGTTGGATTGAGGAGTCAGCTCTGTGATCATAGTTTCTTGGCTAATCTCATTATGTGAAATTGGGTATGATTTATTTCCTGGCGCTGATCCTGTAATATTATTTCTTAAAGGCTGAAGAAGGTGGAGATCACCACTTCCGTAAGCCAGCCAATGACATCACCTCCCAGCTGGAGATAAACTTCGGAGATTTGGGTCGACCAGGACGTGGTCGTGGAGGTTCTCGTGGAGGCCGTGGCGGTCGTGGTGGTGGTGGTGGTGGCGGCGGTGGCGGCGGCGGCGGTGGCGGCGGCGGTGGTGGACGGCCAAGCCGAGGTGGAGGCAGATCTGAGAAGGTAAATAACAGACATTTACTCCTATTTTTGCATGAAAATTTGTAGCAGGTACTGCTTATATCAAATAAAACTCTTGTCTGCCCCTGATACTGATATCACTATGCATTATATCAATAGTTTACCTGAATAATACATAACCCCATAATAATAATAATAATAACCCCAACAAAGAGATACAAGAACTTTTTTTTATTATAAAATTCAGTAATTTTTGAGTATTTTTTGATTGGATCTGTTAGTTGGCTGTAAAACAGTACAAGACTGGCACAGTTGAATAGAAAGTTTAAATAAAAATACTCTTTTGATTTTTTTTTTTTTTTTTTTTTTTTTTTTTAATATTGGTTTTTATTTGCACTTGAACTTTTTAGTGATTTGTGTTGGATGATTACAAATTTCTTACTGTCAAACCTGCGAATATGAGCTGAATTGTGAATTAAAGGGTTAGTTCAACCCAAAATGATAATTCTGTAATTAATTACTCACCCTTATGTTGTTCCAAACCCGTAAGACTTTTGTTCTTCTTTGGAAATAAAGATCTTTTTGATTACAGAATGCTGTCAGATTTCTTCCATAGACTGCCTTCGCAACTGAATATTCACGCTTCAAAAAGTTCATAAAGAGATCGGAAAACTAATCCATTTGAAATCGAGCGGTTTAGTCCAAATTTTCTGAAGAGACTCGATTGCTTATGATGAACAGATTTAATTTAGGCTTTTACTTGCTTATAAACCTTGATCAGTGAACATAAACAAAACCTAACCTGAATGAAGCACAAGAACAAACCTCTTCCGGAAGCAGTTTGTTCTTGTGCGTCATTCAGGTTAGGTTGAGCTTCTGCTCATGCTTGATGATTAATGTTTATATGTGAGAAAAAGTTTGTTGCGATGGCAGTCTATGGAAGGAAATCTGACAGTATTCTATCATCAAAAAGATCTTCTTTTATGTTCTGAAGATGAACGAATGTCTTACGAGTTTGGAATGACATGTAATTAATGACAGAATTTTCATTTTGGGGTGAACTAACCCTTTAAGATCAAAAATATTACTTACTGGCCATAAAATTGGATTTAAAAAAAAAAAACTGACCATTTAACAATGCCATCATACAACATTCCAGAGAAATTTAAACAGTCCAACAACAATCAGGTGTCTGTCATGCTCCCACAGCAAAGTGCTACATATAAAAAAAAAAAGACTCAAACACGTACACTGACACAGCTTAAGCTATGACATCACAGACTTTGGAAAGTTGAACATGATGTGCTCATGGCACAAGATGCTAAATGCTTGTGTAATGCACGTGTACATGTATGTAGAAACATCCACTGTTTTATATTTTCCAGATTTCACTAATTTAGTAGGTGTTTGATTTAGGGTACTTTCACACTGGCAGTTTAGTTCGAAACGAGGCACGCATGAAAATTGGCTAATGTGAAAGCTGTCATGCGGTACTGAACATGAGACCACCTGAGTTCGGTTGTATTGGAACTGTGGTGCGATTCACGTGAATGTGAAAGCAGCACGGACTCAGGCGCTCACTTGATCAGGAAGAAAAGTAGCCTGCACATGCATTTTAGCGGATGACGATGTATTTAGTTCAGTAAAACACATGTAAGGGATGTTAGTGTTGATGATTTACCTGGGATACGAGCGAGAGTGCACATGCAGTGTAATCGCGCATAGCAAGTGCAATCAGGCCGGCAAATGAATGGCAATCTGCTGTCTCCTCTAAAGATTCCATTTGCAAGCAGCAGAAAGCCACCTTTCATGTGACGCATGTACAGAAAACCAAGTGTCCAAGGGTCTCTGCTGTCCATAATAGCACCAAATTAATAAAAAAAAGCACAATATATTGACTGCGTTCTGTTTTCTATCATGTGGTGTGCACATTTGTGATTATGTAAGATGAACACAAATGCACCAGGGTTTGATAGAATCAAGGTGAGTGTTAAACCAGACCAACGCTGCGGAAGGCAACAGTCGCACTCGGACGCAGGCCGCAGCAAACGAGCCCAGTGTGAAAGCCCCTTTATGTTACATGCAAGAAAAAGAGCAATGCATGTACTCGTATTAATAAATGATTGTTTCTTCTTGTTGGTCTTTTTGCTTTTATGACTTCTGTGTAGTCCTGAAGTTTGTTGCTTTTGAATTTGACAGGGTGGAGGTGTCTCTGTTCCTAATGTGGATGACCCCGAGGCTTTTCCAGCCCTGGCTTAAACCTCAGCTTCACCACCTAACCTTCCTCCAGGCTCCCCTCCTCTTTGACGCTTGCATGCTTATGGATCGTTCGACCATACAAAACCGGAAAATAGAAATACATGAGACTGTCATCCATACATATACTGAGAACTGACTTTTACCTGCGGAAAAACACAAAAAGGACTTCTTGTTACACTGAAGCAAATTATGGGTAGAGGTTTTGTATTTAGAGACATGATAGCAGGATGTTCATACAGTATTTTTTTCCCTTTTTTTCCAGAGATTATGCATTCGCCATAAATATTTTTTTATTGCTGCTTGAATGTATGCATTTTCAAGATAGAAGTTGAAGTGTGTTGTGAACGCTTAAGCTTCCCTCGGGACACTGCGGTGTCTGCGTGTAATTGAGTACACTCTCTCAATGGCTCTACCAAAAGCAGAAAGTTTTTTTTGGGTTTTTTTTTTCCCTCTTTCTCTCCACCAAGTGAGAATACAAGACTTGTAGTGATGATTTTACTATTAACATATACATGATTAATGTATATTGACTATTTTAAATGTTTTGAAAGAAAGCTCCAAGGTCAAGCTACCCTCCTGTTATTTGGATTTTTTTTTTTCTTGACCGGTAGCAAGAAGCAAATGCGTCGTCTTGATCTTGCTTTGGTGTTTTGTCGTCCTCTGCTGGACATGTGATATTAGTATGCATAGTTGTCTTTGTTCCTCAGAGAGATTTCTTCCTCATCTTGTTAAATCACCCAGGGCTCAATGTAGATCCAGGCTGGTCCTTAAATCATACAAGTTCATCCATTTAGGACCACTTTCAGAACTGTATACATAAGTGATTTGTTGTGCGTGTGTATGAGAGAAAGATAACCTGTTTTAAAAATTCATCTGCCATAAGTTTATTTTCCTGAGCTTGGATGGTAAGTTTTAGCAAGTCATGTTCTTAACATGAAGTTTTATTGACTTTTTAGTGAGTTTTCTTTAGCTAAGGTTGTTGACATATCTTGCACTTAGATTTATGGTGATGTTTGAAATATAGCTACTAAGCACGTGGTCTATTTGCATCAGTACCATTTGTTTTATTTTTATTCCTTCTGTGATCTTTGCTGTGTTTTTATTTTTAATTATTACTATGATGGCACTACTGCTTGCATTTTCTGAAAAATGTCTAATTCAGGGTGGGACAACAGTGTGCTGCAAAAGAAAAGTTGGAACCAGCTTCTTATGTATGTGAAATAGCAAGACCTCAAAGTGTGATGGCCGATGTACTCTGTATTCATAGGAGGGACAATAAAATGGAAGACGACACTATATTTGAGTCCAGGCTTCCAGTTTGTCAATACTCTCCTTCACCCCTCCTTCTGTTACCTAATTGTTTCTATTACAAGAATGTCTGCAAATATCTGCAGGATCAATTGCTTCTGTAATTTATCAGTATCAATGCATGCAGTAAAATTAGTAGAAAACCTACCAAAATGCATTCAAGACAGGATTTGAGAACTACCTGTACCATATTCTGAATAACAACCCTTTTTTTTTTTTTTTTTTTTTTTTTTTTTAAATATACGTTTGTAGAATGACTTGAAGTATGGGTTTCCTTAGCAGCATTATATACAAGTCCCCAACAACTCAACTGTAACTGCCAACTTTGTGTTGGATCCGGAAATATTTTTCCCATTCATTTTTCCGGTGTTTAGCATCGAACTTAGCATTAAATCAACAATACAAATGTTTATATATAGTTTGCAGAATTAAAAGTTTTGTAGATGTTGTTTGATAATGCAGAGAACAATGAGTTTTAAAATAGTGTAAGCAGCATATGTGTGTTTTTATATCATTGCAGATGCAGAGTAACGTGGCTTTATCAGTTAAACAGCAAGAGTAGGATTCAAACTCATGACACTTGTCTTGATAGTACTGGGACTGGTTGCGAGGTATTGCTGTCAGGCAGAGGCAGCTTAGTTTACCCCATCCTAAGCAGATGGTAAGGTTGTCAAATACCCCTCTGAGGGTATAGCAGATGGTAAGCTAGTGGAGGAGATGTGCTGCCAATTTAGGGCCCCAGAGAAGCAAACTAACTGCACCTTAACCACCCAGTTTGCTATCTTGGCCAAGCTGCACCAGCATGGTTGGGATAGTCACCTGTGGATTTAGTGTTTTGGATACTACTAGAGGCCTTCTTGCTTTTAAGACTTCTGTGTAGTCCTGAAGTCTCTCTATATCTATCTATATATATCTATCTATCTATATAAAATATATATATTTATTTATATATAATATATATATATATATATATATAAATAAATTTGACAGGGTGGTCGTGTTTTTGTTCCCAATGTGGATGACCCCTGGCTTCCGCTCCACCCCCTAACCTTCCTTCAGGCCCCCCTACTCTTTGACGCTTGCATGTTTATGGATCATTTGACCATAGAATCTGGAAAAGAGAAAAATATGAGACTGTAATCCAGTGGTTCTCAACCTGCGGCCTGTCACGAATGCAAATGCGGCCCATGATATGCTAACATTTAAAAAATAATCAAACCGTCTCCACTGACTGAGGCTGCCTCCTTGTCATTTCTGACTTATAACAAAAAACAGAACAATGTCTAAAAGCTGCTACGTGACAAGGTGTACAGCAAACAAGCTAAAAAACCCAGAACCAAAAACCCAGAAGTTTTTATAAGCTGTCGACCCAAAAAACGAGCGTTTAAGGACACAACAGTGGATACAGACAATGGACTATATCAAAGACTATAGAATTACAATTAAATCTTAAAGGGACTTTGACTATATGCACGGTTACTTCCTGGTTGTCGTTAAGCCAGCTCGGGCATTTCCGGTGAACTGTTAGCTGTTCATTCTGTAGTCGCTGTACATCGACACAAAACCATCAGAGGTTGACTTTTTAATGTTGTATTCATATTTTAATGCAGTTATCACATTTACCTAATTTGCCAATAAACCAGTTTTATTGATTGTAATAAAGACGAAGCTATTGGGACCGTTTAAAAACGTCGTGTCTGTCATTCGACACGCACACGCATTTGTCCCCCAGTACTTAAAATATTATTTTTAATGTGATGACCACAAACATTATTTGTTCATCCTTCTGAGATTGTCCCCATTGTAAAACCGAACGTTAAATGTAGGAAATTCAACATTTGATAGAAAACACTTATTTAAAAATAAAAAAAAACAATAATTACCACTTTAACCAGCAGGTGGCGGCAAAGTAGCATTTATTTGCGCATATATCAGCCATTTCCTCTAATCGTTTTTCAATTCGTTTTTGACTAAATATTAAACATTATAAAATAACTAGGTTTAAAAATACATTTTGTTAATGTGAAGTATGAAGTACTCACAAAATCTTAAGAAAAACAATAACTTTTATTGTGAATTAATTACACAGAAAGCGAGCACCGCGCTTTCCCTTTGTAATTACAGCAGCTGTCAGTCAGTGCAGCGTAAGATAAATGATTTGAGCACACTTGTAAAAACACACATTTTATTCAATTAATCTAACTAAAGTGCACAATAAATATTTAATTTTTGAAGCTTTTTTTCACATAAAAGTGTGAAAACTGATGGTCGAATTGAATTTAGCCGAAGAGGGACACTGAGGTACGTCTTTACTTATTTATTTTTTATGCCGTCTTACGTTTGAATAACTAAATTAATGCTATGCCTGACTATTTAAGTGACTATATTCTGATTATAAACTAAGTATTACACTACTGATGCTTAACACACCAGCAAATGACATCTCACCGGAAGTTTTCGAGCTGGCTTATATTAATGCGGAAGTTCTAAAGAACGCTCCGTGCATATAGTCCATTGAGACAGCGCGATGTTATATTACACTGAGAACTACGCCCACTGGAGAGGAACGTAATCAGCGACATGAAATATAATATATAAAACTGACATTTGGATATTTGACTTATCAGTGACTAAATGTTTACTACACACGCGTAGGCATAAAATGCGCTCTGTCTCTACAGTAGCCATTATTTTTGTAAATTTAGGGATCAAAATGGACAAATTTGTTAGAGGAGAAGAACAAAATGAGGAACATATCAATGAAGGAACACATTGCAATCAAGAAGAGTCGTAGCATCAGCAGCGAAGGTAAGAAGAATGAATCAGTTTTCTGTCAATGAGCGAGATGGGCAGCCTTTGTTTGCTCTGTAGTAAAGTACTTGGCATATGCAAAACCTACAATGTCAAAAGACATGTGAGTTCGATGTATTTGTTTGATGTACTTTTAAATCGAAAACGTATTTTAAATCGATAAAAAATAACCGCATCGGTGCAGCCGCGGTTGCAGGCGGATGCTGCGCGAGGGATTGCGACGTGACAGACGGTGCGTTCCAAATGGGATATATCGCCCTCCGAAGGGCACTTCGGAGTGAAAATAATCATGGCTGCCATATTGAAGGGTCGTTCCAAACCGAAGTGCTCAAAACTGGCCACTTCAAAGGGCCCTTCGGAATTAAGGATTTCGAAGGGTACAACTGATGGACACTTCAGGCCCCCATGATCCTTTGCACAGGGAAGTTGTTTGACGTCACAGAATGGGTACAGGAGGCTCGGAGTTCGATTTTACCTATAAATGTATGTATAATATTTTTCTATACTACTGTAATATTTATACGAGTTAGATTTGGCACATTATTATGGTCAAAACGACATTGTACTTCAACAAAAATACTTTACAGCTCCCTTTATCAGTCCATTCAAATGTTTAAAATACATAGACACAAATATGGTGCGATAAACCTAAATAAATAAATAAACTCACATCAAACAAAGGCCGCAGCTTGCACAATCTACTCCTCTTTAATTGTCTTGTTAAGATGACGCAGAAGTGCGTTCCATAAAAAAGAGGGTTTTTTTACCCCTACACCCTTCATCCTTCATCCCTTCGAAGCTCTCACTCCGGAGGGTAAACCCTTTTGAAGGGATTAGGGCATAGGGATGATCCCTTCCGAATGGAACGCAGGGATCGTCAGAGATTGTAATAGACCCTTTTCACATTTCCGGGTTTCTCAGAAGCGGATGTCGTCATAGTTGGGAGAGGATACTTTAAATATATTTTTCGTGTTTCCATTTGCTCAAATAGCAAAAGAAAAACGTTACAATAGTGTTTTCACAACTTTCAGAAAGAGGAAAAAAATAGAGAGCGATTGATAACGGCAGTCAGAAGAGAGAAAGATGTCATTTTTACTGTCACTCCCACAGCTGCTGTATTAGAAACACCCTCACAGCAGCGTTAACTAGATTTTTGTAATTTGATGCAAAGGTAATATAATATACTAAGTATAGTGTTATAAATGTACCTACATTTAAAAAAAAAAAAAAATGAAAATATAAAAAACTTTGCAGGATTTACAATATTGATGACCGTTAAAAAACGCGTCATCGCAGTCCGTGAAAAGGGTCCATTACAATGCGCTCAATAGAGTACCTCAGGGATGACGTGTTTTTGTAGGCAAAACCCGGAAGCGAGTTAGCATTTTAGGACTTCCGGTTCCATCGCCCTAAAGTCAGTGGGTTTTTTGAATGGGTTTTTACTAAATCGCCTGAAATAAGGTCTTTGGTTAACAAAGCCTCTAAATATTTTCACGTTTTGATCTATGACATAAAACACACCAGTTATAACCCGCTTGTGATTTTTTTTAAACCTTTATTGTGTCTTAAAAACAGCGGTTGCTAACAAATTGCTAAAAGGGACTACTTCCTTTGGCGGGGACTTTAGACGTCATCATGACAAACAGGACATTTGGACAGCATTTCTCATGAAAAAGTGGGTAAGTATTCATACACAGCGCAGATCATAATCAGCGAGCATGTTTTTAAATAAAGTTTTTTAAAATAAAGTTTGAGGAAGCTTGGTGGTGGTGACGTTGATCCGCGACCATGGTGTGCTGTAGTCCGTTTCTAGCCTACTGTTAGCTTTTTATATCTGACAACTTTATTTAGGCTTCAAAATGTATAAATGTTGTGTTAACTTGTAAAGATTATCTTGATAGACAAAACGTGTAAGTGTCATAACCCTTTGTTAAACACAGAGCTTATTTTTTGCGATTTTCCAAAAGTCTATGGGAAAAATGCATAGGTTTTCGATCGAGGGAACCCGTGCACCGCTAACTTCCGGGTTGGCCTACACAAAAACATGTCATCCCTGAGGTACTCTATGTTGTTTGTAAAAAGAGTTAAGTAACATTTGCTTATTAAGGCGTTTGTGGCCTATATAACATTCTGTCATTGTTTGGTGACTGTTACGATGCTGTTGAAGAGAATTTACATCCAGAGTTAAATACTTATTTAAAGTGTTTCTATACATTTTGTGCATGTTCATTGAGCATTATTATCTGATTACTGTAATCCTAATGTCAGTAAGTTAGTTTTCATTTGGTGGAATACATTGTTCTCATTTTCTGTGACATAATGTATGTCAGGGGATTGTGTAACGTGGGTTTATTGAACAAGAGAGTTTCACTTTGATATGACGAAGTCACACTGCCAGTCATTTCAACACACTGTGAAACAAAAACAAATTTCTTATAGTATTTGTTGATTTGCAGAGTGTGACAGAAATAAAATACCGTATGTGCCACTAGAAAACACTGCCTCTTCTGTGTGTGCAACATCTAGGTATAATAATAATATTATCTGCTAATACCATAACATTAAATCTGATTGGTTTTCATTGGTGATGTCATATGTAAATGATATGCAGCCCGTGAGACCAAGTGGTACTCACTGCAGAGTCTATGATGGCCAGTTCCTCCTCTCTGGACGTTCAGTGGGGTGGAGAGATAGAGTTGTGGGTAGGGTTAGGGTAGGAATAGGGTGTGGTTGTACATTCGCTCCTCCTCGCTGGATGTTAACTCCCCCTCACTAGACGTCCAGCAAGGGGGTGCTAACGTAAGCTCCACCCATTTGCTCTGCAGTGAGCACCTTCTCCGTGAGACTTGCACTTGGACCATAGACGGGTTTCTGTACAACGTCATCACAGAGATGCGCGAGCAACTAGGGGGCAGAAAGCAATGTCTCACCATTACTGAGAATTAATTTCTTAATATAATCGGCGGAGTCCGCGCTACCTAGGCTTCCAAAGTAATTGATGCTAGCCATTTCCTCACTGTCACACACCTAGCTAGCTGTCACACGTCTCATGTCTTGTACAGTTTGTTTACAGTAGCAATTTTCTTTCAAATGTGGCGGGTCGTAACGTAGCCTTGTCGTAAACATTTAGGATAGAAAGGCTCAACAACCAACAAAACCAGGTAAGTTCATAAATTCATAGGGTAGCTATGTCAGGTTTTTATGATAACTTAGTTGGACAATTTCATTCGAGACCTGGGCCCGTATGTATAAAAATTTTGACTTAAGTGTCAAAAAATTCTTAGTAAAGAGTAGGACTTTTCTAAGAGTAGGAGACTTTTATAAAGAAGCTAAAAGCAACTTTTAGTAAAGTATAAGACTGATTCTTAAGTGCTGACTTAAGTGTTGTGAACTAAGGACTACAATGATGTCAACACAAAATGGCTGCCCTCAACCTCTGAATCTACCAATAGCGAGCCTGGCTGCAAGGGTGAAGTCACAGCAGCACAGCACCAATAATTTAATGTTACTATAAAAGAAATCATTTAAAAAGACACTGAAACATTTTAATATTTTAATTTATTTTTTAAAATAGCTTTGCAATGTGCAAAATTATCACAAATTAGTATTGATGGTGTGGAATCTTTTTCTATTGATATATGTATCCTCATTTACAATTGGAGCAATGATGTGAACATGAGTTCCATCAATGGCTCCAACAACTCCAGGGAAGCCCACTATCAACATAAATGTGGCCCTCTTTTGCCGCATGGTCTGATGGTCAGTTGGAAAGTCAATGAACTGCCATAGAGTAATGGACAAATGTGATGTCCAGCCATATGAAAATTGACATCTTCAACCTTAATTCAAATATTTTTAAAAATGTGTTAAAAGATGTAAGCATATTGTGTATCTGTGCTTGGAGTCAATTGTTTCATGTGTGATAATGAAATGAAATTTCAAATTATTTCAAATTATTTTTGGCCAGACTGTCATGCAAAGAAATTATGAACACATGCAAAAACAAGAGAGAACCAATGAAATATTAAAAACTGATTATGTTGTAGTCAATGTGTGCTTTTTTCTGAGCTTTTTTGTTTTTCTGAAACCTGTAGCTGTAGTTTTCCCCTTTTTTTTTTTTTTTTTGCAAAAAATTGTCAGATAAATACCTTTGCTTAGTTTAGTGTTTTATTCTTCCCTCATATTTTAAAACATTTAAATAATATAAACATAAAAATAAAAATATTTTCCTCATATTTTGATGGTTTAAGGAAAATTGTAGGGTCATTTAAAAAAAAAAATGCTTGTTATTTTTTTTAAATGTGCTTTTAATTTTTCTATTCACGCTAATTATATTTTGATCCGTGACCACGTTCTTTGCCATTCTGATCATTTTGCATTATTTGTTTCAGTTTGTGCAATATATTTTTACTTGTGTTTTTAAATTTTTGATTCATGCTTATTATTTTTTGATCCATGACTGCAGGAATCTAACCCCATACTTTTGCACCAACACGGTTTTGTTGCGGGTTCCCGGCCTGTGTGCATTCTCGAACCGTTCGATAGTGATGCGCGGATCGCAGTTATATCCGCGGATACTGCAAATAATCCGCAGGTCGGGGAGGTCAAGTAATAATAACATTCCAATTAATTGCGGGTGCATCACTCTTTTACTTTCGTTTTCAACTGAACGTATTTCTCTTCAGGGAAAACCAATCAAGGAAAACATGTGCCTAGAGCACCTTCTAGTGGTCATTATATAAAACACAAAGGAAAAACCCTACATGAGATATTGCTTTATAACTTAACAGCTTTAACTAAAAATACAGAAATTATAAAATTATCTGTAAAAATCATTTATTCACGGTGGAGGAGCGAGTTTTGTAGGAATGCGCGCACTGCTCACATGGTCAGTCGCATGATTGTCTGCTGCAAGTAAAATAGCACATGCTTGGAATAATGAAAATAAATTCATATGTAACGTAATAATAATATCCTATAACTTGCTTATTATTAAACTTCTTGTTTAAAAATAGGAAGATAAACATGCTATAGCTCGTTTAAAATTATAAGAATTTTAAATTATAAGAATTTTAAAAATGGGAAAATTAGTGGGAATATGTTAATGCAGCCTCTTTTTTACATGTAAGCATAAAGATGCTTGGTTTATATTTTTAATGTGTTCAGTTTTTTCCGCTTGCAAATTCCGCCATGCAAATAGTGAGTCCGCCATGGTGCGAGCGCAACTGGCTTTTAAAGGGAATGTGAGATGAGACTCTGATTGGTTTATTGCACGTTACATCCAAAACACACCTATTACTCATTAAGAGACTAGGGACAACCCTTTTAGACTATGCGCCGGGCGCGCCGACCATTTTTCCCGTCGTTAAACTAGCAAAAGTGGATTCGGACATGCCCTAAGTGCACTTGCGCAATGCGCTTTAGACCATGCACTTAGATTGTTAAAATAGGGCCCATAGACAGTTTTTCAATACCAAGTACACCAACACTGTAATATAAAATATTATTTATTGAAAAATAATAGCCATTCTAAGCTTTGTATATTTAATATAAATAAGTTGTATTTTGGATACCTTTTATCTGTGATTTGAGTTTTAAAAATTCTTAAAAATAAATTTATTGCAAACAACTTTTTTAGAATTTGAAAGATAATGAAGATATTATTTGATAAGTGAGATCTCTAATGGTAGTCCTTGAAAACCAAAAAAGTAGTGCTTAAAGTCCTTGAAAGTCCTTGAATTTCATTTTACAGTATCTGTACGAACCCTGAATTAAGCATGAACCACTTCATCTCCACACCACACGAGTTGCTCTTTCCTCCGCCGCAGCGTGACTACTGACTACTTCCTGCTACTTCCTTTTAATGTAGATGCGCAATGTTACGTAAATAAATTTAAAGTGACCCACAATTGTTTAGCCGGTCATTTACAGATACACCGAGAACTGACTTTTACCTGTGGAGATACACAAAAAGGACCAGAGGTAAAGCAAAAGGTGGGACTGGGTTATTTTGCCCTGCTTCAGGGTTCCAACTCCCAGCATGCACCACAAGACCCAGCACACCTAGTTGTACATTGTTGTTAAAAACATTTCTGCTGCTAAAGATACTGTCCTATTGTCTTTTGGAAATATCTATTCTTTACCTGTGATATGTTGTGACTAGCCAGAATGATCAGCCTCAAGAAGCAGTCGTTGAAAGCATCCAACACTACCTGTAGGTCTGTTGGCAGTGGCTTCACCAGTGGTACTGTTGGGCCTGCTCCATATTAGACCGCTTCAGTGGTGGGTCAACAGCTGAGGAATTTGTCCCAATTTGCATCCTTACTCCTTAATAAGGGTTAAGTGCAGATGCTGCTGAACCCTGTTGCAATGGATATAAGCCCAGTTTTTGACTTCATTTCATTGGGTGGGGTATGTTGCTGCATTTTAGAGCACAGTTTTTGAAGGACACCAAGCCTACCGAGACTGCAGGGTCTCTTGAGGGTCATATAAATTACCTGGAGATGATGGTGGTATTTGTGACTTCGACTCACTTCCTGACATTTAAGGCTCATGTGGTCATCAGGGCACGCAACATATCGGTTGTCTCGTACATAAACCGCCAAGGGGAAAATGCGTCTACGCCCAATATGGAAGTTAGTGTGGCTCATTCTGCTTTGGGTGCAGAACATCACAGGTCCATTGAATCTGGGAGCAGATCTTCTCTCAAGGCACAGGTTGAAAAGTCCTTTGGATGAGACGTCAAACTGAGGTCCTGACTCTCTATGGTCATAAAAATCCCAGGATGTCCTTCAAAAAAAGAGTAGGGGTGTAACCCCAGCATTCTGGCCAAATTTGCCCATTGGCTTCTGTCCATCACCATGGCCTTCAAATCATCACCATATATATACTGATTGGCTTCATCACTCTGTCTCCTCTCCACCAATAAGCTGGTGTGTGGTGGCCGTTCTGGCGCAATATGGCTGCCGTCTCATTATCCAGGTGGATGCTGCACATTGGTGGTGGTTGAGGAGATTCCCCCTTCCATATGTAAAGTGCTTTGAGTATCCAGAAAAGCGCTAAATAACAAATTATTATTATTATTATTTATGATTTTATTATTATTTTATGATTTGTCTCATCCATCACCTCTGGATGATCTCTTTCCCCGCCACTATAAATATTTTTTGTAATTTATGACACAGCAATACCTCTGGATCCAGAAACAAGTGAAGAAGATCTGCATAAACCAGAAGGAGTGGAATTAAGCTAACGTGATCATCAAACATTCAACAGCATAAAAAATCAAAACTACCTAACAATAACTGAATTAAATGTCAAACCCACAAAGAGGTATAGGACTGTGAAGCTTTGGGGGTGTTGATGGACTCAATCTAGTCTCAGCCTCAGATGTCACACCCACGGACCATTGGCTGTTGACCGTTGACCATCTGATGCATATGGCACACTTAACTGGAAACACTTCAGGATTTTTGAAGTCGTCATCTGGTTGATTGAATTCTACAGGATGTCCGGGAGACGTGTGTGTCGCGTTCTTTCTTTAATGGTCCGCCTGGAAACCCCTTGTGGAAGAAGAACTCCGTCGTGTTTACATCTGTGTCAATGAGAGCTTATTAGAATCAACTAAATGCTGGATTGTCAAAAGTATGTGAAGTCTGTGGCTCCATTGTTTGCAGTAAACTTGCACAACATTCTTGAATGAATAATTTATTAGATGCACTCCGGTCTTTTATCGTAGGGACATCGACTTTACATAGAGTGGTGCAGGTATGACGTCACTTTGTAGGCCAATAGGCAGTTAGCATCACACTGGTTCCCTCGACAAAAACCCAATAGGAATTTTCCATAGGCTTTTGGATTATCGCAAAAAACCAGCTCTGATCAACAAAGGTTTATGATACTTGGACGTTTTGTCTATCAAGATAATTTTCACAGATGAACATAACTTTTATGAATTTTGAAGCCTAAATGCAGTCTTCAGAAGTAAAAAGCTAAAGGTAGGCTATAAACGAACTACAGTATACCACGGTCGGTCGTCTTCAATGTCACCATCACTAAGCTTCCAACAACTCTTTCAATTTTTATCAAAAAACATTTTCCCAGAACATTTGAGTTAGACTAGTTTATAAGAGCACAATTATGAGCATAATGAGGCTGTAAAAGTGGACTGAGCTTATCTTTTCGTCGTGATGGCGTTTAATATCCCTGACTGCCTGTGTAGTCCAATTTAGCCACTTGTTAGCAACCGCCTTTTTCAAGACACATAACAGCTTAAAAAATCACGAGTGGAGTAATACTGATGTATTTTATGAATAAAACGTGAAAGTGTTGTCGTGGAAATTCTCAATACAAATCTGACTTCACCACTGACAATTTAAACAACTCCTAGTTGTTAATATAACACTACAGTATCTCGAGGTAATTCCCTGAAAATACAATCCAATACTTCCCTGAAGTATGGTGACGGCGTCCCGTCAAGAAGCTACTATCACTACCTCAATCACACTTTGGCTGTTACTTTTGTTGTCTTTTGAGCGTAGGATCTTCTATTTCTTAGCTGCGCAGCACATACCTGACACGACTTCCAAGTTGCTCTTTGTAGAAATGAAGTTTTATTTACGGCCGGGAGGTCACTCGTCACAACAACTGAGTGACTTCCTGAACAGAAAGGCACATACACATTTAAACCTTACAGTTGAGTAAAAATCAATGTCACTCAAGTCTTTTCAATGTGATTTGTTCTTGTGATTGGTTTATAATGATCTGAGCTGAGCTAATCAAGTGACTGTTTAGTTCTACTGTTTCTACTTTGACCTGAGCATCCTGTATCTTCTATACATTTCTAAAACCAGTACATAAAACTTCTGTACATTTCTAAAACCAGTACATAAAACATTTCCATCACAGTGTCATACCTGCTCCACTCTATTTTCACGCCCCTAAACATGATGCGGAACAAAACAAACTGTGATTGGTTGCATTACATGTCAGTCGAACGTCCTCTTGGACGGTCCTTGGCCAATAAAAGCTGCGATAGAGTTCCGACCTTCTGCCGTCAGTCTGAAGGTCTGGCTACGTGAGACTAGACTCGATCTACTCCATATGTTTTGATTAGCTTTCTAAATCCTATCCAGACAAAGTCTTTAACAAAAATGCGATTTTCTTTATGTTCGAAATGTTTTTTTGTTTTGTTTTGATTTTTATGAAACTTACCCACATTTTTTAAAGGAAATGTTCTTTCTTTTGATATATTGACTGTTTACATTTTCATACAGCAAAACATTCTGGGGTCCATGAAAGTTTTGTGAATAGGATCAAAAATGCTGGTGCTCATTTGGAACATTTTTAGAAAATGCTGGCAGGGAAAGATTTAAGTGGTGGCTATTTGCATCATGGTGCAGAGAGCACAATTTATATATGGTTTAATGCCCTGTTGGTTCAGTACTGGCATTCCTTTCAGTGTTTCTCTGCGGGGTACACTTTAGGTGTATGTGGCTCTGATTGCTGCTGAACATGCACCTGTTGATGGTGCTTTTTTGGAGAGGCATTCACTTGTTTCTCGTTTCATACGAGGGATAGGTGGGCTGAGAACTTTCCGCTCTGCCTGTGTTCCTTCTTAGGACATGGAATCTATAATCCTAGAAGGTTTAACACTTGATGTATTCTTCAAAATACAAAGTGAAACAAAGCCTGCCTACCAAGAATCCTTAAAATTGAAATGTCCTTCAACTAGGGGTTAAACTGATCGTTGTTGATCCGTGATCCATATGGACCAGGACCCACGGTTCGGCACGCATGTGATTTGCGGATTAATTTCAAGTTTGACCCCCATAGTGTCATGTCTTGTTGTTGTTTATCAATTTATATTTTCAAATCCGTTAAAGGATTATTAGGCTGCATAAATTAGGTCAGCCAGAACCGGGAACACTTCCTATAACACCAGATGTACTCGTTACATCAGAAGAAGAATGGCATCTACGCTAATATTAATCTTTCTGTTCATCCCGAGGTTTACCGTAGTCAACCGGATCCGGGCCGTATCCAGGTGAGATCGAGGACCTGCGCCTTGACACGACCACAACGCAGCCCTAAAGTATCAGCAGAGATTGAGTCAACTAGATCATCCATTGTGAAGGCCTCATCAGCACGACAGCCAGTGGCACAGCTCCTCAACAAACCATCCATACCGGCGTGATGAATACGATCCTCAACTGGATGGAACTGGAATAAATACTTTGAATGTTGCGATCCTATCGGACTTATGATAGCTACCTGAATCGTAACAAAGCACTGTTCGCCAGAGGAGAACTGGCCCCCCGACTAAGCCTGGTTTCTCCCAAGGTTTTTTTCTCCATTTTAACACCTATTTGCCACCTGTTTGCCACCTGATGTCACCCGTTGGAGTTTGAGTTCCTTGCCGCTGTCGCCTTTGGCTTGCTTAGTTGGGGACACTTGACATTTGATTTGACATTTGATATTCAACAGTGCTTTGATCTGCCTGCATTCTTTAAGAGCTGCTGTGCAGCCAAAATTATATACCAGTTATCACTGTAAAGCTGCTTTGACACAATCTGCATTGTAAAAAGCGCTATATAAATAAAGGTGACTTGACTTGACTTGACTTGGTCTTGTGTCATGTTCATGCTTCATGTTTTATTTTCAAGTTCAGGTTCATGTCTTATTGTTTTCATTGCTTTATTTCCATGTTTGCCATGTGCTCCCTGTTGTCATGCGATTCCCTTGTTCTCATGTGTTAGGTTGTCATTGGTTCATTGGTTTAATCATTGTTTTACACCGATAAAGGTAAAATATCAGTGCTGGTACTACTCGACCTCAGTGCCGCGTTTGACACTGTCGGTCACAACATACTTCTTGATAGGCTGGAAAACTGGGTCGGGCTTTCTGGGATGGTCCTTAAATGGTTCAGGTCATACTTAGAAGGGAGAGGTTATTATGTGAGTATCGGTGACCATAAGTCTGAGTGGACATCCATGACATGCGGAGTCCCTCAAGGTTCAATACTTGCACCGCTCCTGTTCAACCTATATATGCTGCCACTGAGCCAAATAATGAGAAAGAACCAAATTGCATATCACAGCTATGCAGATGACACCCAGATTTACCTAGCCCTATCACCTAACGACTACAGCCCCATTGACTCCCTGTGCCAATGCATTGATGAAATTAAAAATTGGATGTGCCAAAACTTCCTTCAGTTAAACAAAGACAAAACTGAAGTCATTGCGTTTGGAAACAAAGATAAAGTTCTCAAAGTGAATGCATACCTTCACTCTAGGGGTCAAACAACAAAAATCAAGTCAGGAATCTTGGTGTGATTTTAGAGTCAGACCTGATTTTCAGTAGTCATGTAAAGGCAATAACTAAATCAGCATATTATCATCTCAAAAATATTGCAAGAATTAAATGCTTTGTCTCCAGTCAAGACTTAGAGAAACTTGTTCATGCTTTCATCACCAGCAGGGTGGATTATTGTAATGGACTCCTCACTGGCCTTCCCAAAAAGACCATAAGACAGCTGCAGCTCGTACAGAACGCTGCTGCCAGGATTCTGAGCAGAACCAGAAAATATGAACATATCACACCAGTCCTCAGGTTCTTGCACTGGCTTCCAGTTGCATTTAGAATTGATTTTAAAGTACTGTTACTTGTGTATAAATCACACAATGGGCTAGGACCTAAATACATTGCAGATATGCTCATAGAATGTAAACCTAACAGATCACTCAAGTCATTTAGAAATACCAAGGGTTCACTCAAAGCAAGGAGAGTCTGCTTTTAGCTGTTACGCCAGCCACAGCTGGAACCAGCTTCCTGAAGAGATCAGATGTGCTCCAACAGTAGTCACATTCAAATCCAGACTCAAAACATATCTGTTTAGCTATGCATTTACTGATTGAGCATTGTGCTATGTCCGAACTGATTGCACTTTATTTTATATGTATCATCTTTTTAATCTTTTAATTCTTTTTCTTGTTTTTATTTAATTTTTAATGCATTTTATGTTACTTTTATTTCTTATGCATTCCAGTTTTACTCTTATGTATTTGTTTCCTCTTTATGTAAAGCACTTTGAATTATCACTGTGTATGAAATGTGCTATATAACTAAAATTGCCTTGCCTTGCATTGCCTTGCTTTCAGATGTGTCTTGTTATGTCATGAGTTTCTGTGCATTTAAGCCCTCATGTTTTCCTTGTTCATTAACAAGCCAAGCCAAGCCATGCCATGCCATCGTTTCTTTTGTGTCATGTGTGGATTCATGTTTGTTTTAAATAAACTGCACTTGGGTTCTTTTGCAAACTTGCCTCCAGTGGACTTCAGTTCAAGAACACTTGACCAGTTACAGAATACTTGACCAGAACCATGAACCCAGCAGTTTGTTTACTACATCTTCGTCAAGACCAGCGTCCCATTGAGGATTATGTTCAAGACTTCTGTGGACTTTGCTTTATCGTGTTGGTTTGAACGAACCTGTTCACTTATGGATGCCTGGGGGAAAAATCCAATTTTCCCTGGCCCAATATATCGATCATGCCCTTTTATTGTGCGGCTCATCATATACTGTGGGTTTTGTGGACGAGGAGCCCCGCAATCCCACAGTGTCCAGCAAGCCAGAGACTGCTCACGTCATGCCTGCCCAGCCAGAGACTGCTCACGTTATGTCAGCCAGGTCAGAGCCTGTTCATGTCATGTCTGCCCAGTCAGAAACTGTTCACATCATACCAGCCCAGCCAGAGACTGATCATGTCATGTCTGCCCAGCCAAAGATTGTTCACGTCATGTCTGCCAAGTCAGAAACTGTTCATGTCATGCCTGCCCAGTCAGAAAAGGTTCACAGCACACTTGCCCAGCCAGAGACTCTTCACATCATGCCTGCAGGTCTGAGTCTCTTCATGTCATGCCTGCCAAGCCTGAATCTCTTCAAGTCATTCCTGCCACACCTGAGCCCATAGCCACCACGTTAGAGTCTCCAGAGTGTGCAGCACTGACAATCATTGCCACAGCTATCTTGTGTGTATGGGCGACACACGCATCCACTCCAGCCTCTGACCAGCATCCAGTAACCACTCCAGCCCATGAGTCTGCTTCTAAGTCTGCTTCAGCCCAGGAGTCTGTTCCCAAGCCTGCTTCTATGTCTGATTCAGTCCATGAGTCTACTTCCAAGTCAAGTCACGCCATGACCTATCATGTTTCCCCTAAGTATTTTGGGGGGTGGGGGGACAATAGGTACCAAGCTTCCGCGGATGCAGAGCTTGGCCCTTCAGTGTTTCATGATACTGGCTTGCCAGTGCTCCACGGTCCAGGACCTCCAATGCTCCACAGTCAACCATGGCACCATGACTCATGGCTGCCACTGCACCATGATCCAAGTCTGCTCATGCTTCAAGCTCCAAATCAGCCCATTCCCCATGGACCAAGTCCAACCATGTTTGAAGGTCCAAGTCCACCTATGCTCCACTACCCTGGACCACCCATGCTCCACAGACCAGGTCCGCCCATGCTCCACGCACCTGGTCCGCCTCTGCTCCATGACCCAGGCCCGCCATTACCATGCCAGGTCCTGTCCCCCTGCACGGGCCTGGCCCACCATCCCTGGCCCAAGACCACCTCCGCTCCACCATCCTCCAGGACTATAGGCTTGTTCGACTTCATGCAGTGCTGCACAGACCAATCGGCGGCTGGCTTGAAGCAGTGCATGCCAGTAAGAAATTTTGTCCGACTTGAGACAGCGCCGACGCCATGTGACTGGTCAGCTTCAAAGTCGGCTGAGTCAGCCAGCACAGTTTCTCAAGAGCAGCTGCATGAGCTCTGATGACGACACAGCTGTTCTACGATTGGCTGGATTCACCGCATGACAACGATCATGTGTGTTTCGTGCTTATTCTCACACCTTCAGTTCCACTAATGCTCAAAAATCTGTATTTTTATAACAGTTAAAGCTCTTTTCATGTAGTCGTGATGTTGTATTGTGTTGTTTATCAAAATAAAACTGATAAAAAACGTAGACCCCACCACATTGGTATTTAAATAATATGCTTATTTTGAACTTTATGTACTGCTTACAACATCTGTTTTTACAAGAATAAAGTATTGAAAGAAAATGTCTCTGTGTATTAGTCAAATATTGCATTTATTTCACTTCAGCTGTGATAAAGTATGCAAATGCATCACGAGCGTCACTGCGGGAAGCACATCTCCATTTTCAGCTCCTCCCCACCTGCAAGCAGCTACTCTCGCTGATCAGTTGCATCCAGCCGCAGCCGATGTCAAACACACCTATTGGTTTATTGGTTTAATCATTGCTTTCAGGTGTGTCTTATGTCATGAGTCTCTGTGCATTTAAGCCCTAATGTTTTCCTTGTTCATTGTCAAGTATTGTAAATGTATGTCAATGTTACTATGGTGGTGAGTTTGTTCATGTTCTTTGTACATGTTCCTTGTTCTGTTGTTTTTCTCAATCAATTTGACACATTTCTCCAAACTTGGATCACTGTTCTCAAAGCAGTTTACTCAAAAATCTGAACACTTTGTAATTGTCCTAAACAGATTGTAAGTTTTCATTTATTTCACACAAATTGCAAATCATGTGAACCATTTTCTCAAAATACTACACACAAAATTCTCAGATGTTTTTATAATAGTTCATACATCCAACCAAAACTTTTAATATATCAGGAAAAAACAATCACAACTATTTTTATTGGCTGTACACAAATCACAAACATTTATGTACCACTTGTCCAAACACAACAAACAAAACTCTGGAATTTGTCATATTATCAAATGCACATGGTATGTTTTGAATTAGCCCCAAACTAATATCTGCTTGATTACAGTTTTTCTCAATTGCTAACACACTGTAACTGATTCATTTGACACAATTTCCCAAACCATTTATTCAATTCTCAAAACAAGACACATTTTTCAAAACAAGACACATTTTTCAAAACTATTAACACGTCTCACTTGTTTTCACACACATTCCAATTTTCTTAATGATTTCTGCAAAACTCTACACAAAAATGCCCTTATTTTACAGTGGTTTAACCATGTTCTCATTCAGAAAACACAAACACATAGTATAATTAACTCAAGTGTCACTATGTAAACTCAAATAGCACACATTTAACCATCAGTAAACATTTAGTAGCAAAAATGATGACACACCAATCAGAATCTTGGGATATCGGGATAATATAAACAGGAGCACAGGTGATTGTGCTTTAGAAATTGCATCCTAGAATCATCGACAGGGTTTACTTACACATACAGTATAATTACAGTACACAGTAACAGTACTTTATATGAGAGAAATTTTACTATTCTGTATCCACTGTAGCACATGTGCACCCTCAAATTTGTGATTGTCAAATTTATTTGTAGCTGTTTTTTTGTTTTTTTTTTTCATTTTGTTTTTTTCATGTGCTGTGAACTGAGAAGTTCTTGGTCAGAAGACCAAGAAACTGCTATAGTATTGTATACTGTAATGAAATTTGGCTGAAGGTGCAGATGACGACGAATTTATGTATTACTGTAATTGATAGTATAATGTACTGTGTTGCATACACATTTCATATTTAGTTCTTTGGTTTTTGAACTTTTCTTCTTCTTGTAAGATCAACTACTTCATTTACTTTCATCTCCTGTAAGATCACATTACAGTAGTGAAATGAAAATATTTTTTCCTAAAGCTCATTGCATTTCATTTTACTCTATCTGCACTCTTTCATTTATGTTGTATACTGTAATAGACACTGAGCTGCCAAATTATTCTTGAATACCAATAAGAGGTATTTTTGTAACAGTGTTATGAATTGATTTCACTAGTGTTCACTGGGCAGGAAAGTAGTCTGTGTATTTGCAGGTTTTGTGTGTCATCTGAGGCCAAAGTTTGATTTTGACAGAAGTGAATAAGTTTGATGTTTGTACAAGTTGGTGTGTAGTTACGAGATTGTGTTTATAGTTGTGAGAAAATGGTGAATTGTTTCATGAATTGTGTGTTAGCAATTGAAAAAAAAAATTATAATAATACACACAACACAGAAAATGCAGTTTTCCCAAATGTTTACGCATTTATCACAATTGCATTATGTAATAGGAAAATATAAAAGAGAAAGTATACATAGGGCAAGAAAATATGCAAGAGAAGGGGAAAATAAAAGCGTAAAGGTGGTGGTGTGGGTAGAGGAAGGGCTGTAATGAATGAGAGGGAAAGGAAGAGTGAAACATAAAGAAGGAGATCATATGAGGAGAGAGGAGGAAGTAAAAAAGGAGGATAGGAGAAGAGCTGAGTACAGTGGAGGGCATTGGTGTAGTGGAAAGAGCAAGAGGAGAAATTGAAAGAAGACAAGGACATAGTGAAAGTGGACAGCAGGGTAGGAGGAGAGGTGGATTTCAAATGAAATCAGAATTACCCTAATTCAGTGGTTCTTAATCCTGGACCTGGGGAGCCTTATCTGAGGGTATGGGGGGATTCGGCCCCCATAAAATGTGTGTGTATATATATATATATATATATATAAAAAGAATATATATATAAAGAAATTTTATTTATTTTTTATTTTATTTATAAGAAATTAAAGTTAAAATACTTTGGCATAATGTAATGTTTGAATATACATATAAACAATTTTATAAATATCTGTAGTTTTAAAGCTGTTGAGATAATTGAAAAACTTTTGCCCGGCAATTTATTCTCAAATGTCAGGGTGGCACAACTGCAAATATTTTATTATCAACTGACAAGGTAATAACATTAAACCTGATTCTGTAATGCAACATCCAGAGGACCCCAATAGATCATAGTGAAAAGGTTTGTAGATATCTCTCAAATACTGATAAAAACCAGCTAATTTCAAGTATGGGTAGATATATATTTACAAATATTTGGTTGTACCACCTAACAATTTTTGTTTTTATTTTTTTCAATGGATTTAAACACTTTGAAATGTTATGTAACAACTGAAACTTGTTTAAACGCATTGTTCATGACTCAAAAATATGAATTACATCAGTTTTCAAAAGATTTAAAAAAAATAAAAATAAAAAAAAAAGCTTTATTTGTTCAATGACCCATATAACAAAACCTGTTGGAAAAAGTTACAATAAACGTGTATTTTCGTTAGTGTATTTGTACATCTACAGCTGAAAGTGTTCTAAAAATCATTAGAGAATACATTTGTAGATTTATGTTAGTATTTACTTTTAATAAATGCATTAAAGCAGTGCTTTATTTTGCAGTAAAGTTTAACTGTTTGGCTAATGTAAGAGTGTGTTTAGATCACTGTGTTAACTGTTTCAGAGCAGTTACATTACTTTGGAGAAATGTGTCAAATTGATTGAGGAAAAACTGTAATACATTATTAAAATTAAAAGTTGTATTTGTTAACATTAGTTAATGCACTGTAAACTAACATGAACGACTGTAATTTTATTAACTAACATTAACAAAGATTAATTAAATACTGTAACAAATGTACTGCTCATTGTTCATTATGGTAGTTAATACATTAACTAATGTTAACAAATAAGATCTTATTGTAAAGTGTTACCAAAGAGCTTTCTTCCTCCCTATATTGCATGAGAAATATGACTTGCTTAATGTAGTTTTCAATTTACCTCTAAAGACTTGGCAAACTATTTAAACCTGTCTGAGATACCAGTTATCTAAAAAGATATGAGAAATCAAACAAACAAACAATTTCTTTGAAAAACTAAAATCTGAATGTTTACAGTAGTTTACTGAAATCCTGTCATTTGCTTAATAATTTAGAACACAGTATAAACCAATATCTGCTTGTTTTTGAGTGTTTTTTTTTTTTTTGTTTTATGTTGCTTGTATTTGTATTCCTTTTTTTTTTTTTTTTTTTTTTTGTATTACTGTTTTTTATTATTATTACTCTGTGTTGTAGCACTTTGGGTTTGAAAAAAGCACACTATAAATAAAATGTATTATTATTATTATTATATAAAGGTCCAGACATGAAAAGAAAAAAAAAAAAAAAAATTCAAACAGAGATGGCGATAGAGAGGCAAAAGTTCCATACCTGAAGCTTTAAATTTATTTCTAATATCTAATTATTTAAGAAAAATAAGCTTTATAAAGTTGATTTTAAATTTTATTTTCTTTAAGAAAATATTTTATTTTCTTATGTCTTCAAAAGTTCTGTCAAGTATGTAACTAACCAAACAAACCCCTGCAACTAAAAAAATAGATTATGTAATTTTCTTCTGTAGTGGACATTTTGAAGTCCTAATATTTTATGATAACCTATTGTCAAGCTGTATATTAACTGACTGTCAACTATGTTGGGTACATTATGGTTTGCAGTATTTTTATGGTTTCAGTTCAAATTTAAGGTTAACCTGATCAAGAAAATAACGTGGTTGGCCAAACGAAGCCTGCGAAGAAACTGAGTCAACATATGGTGCTGTACTGTACTTTACTGAGGTGCGCTGGCTCAGCAGGGGAAATGTCCTGAAGAGATTTTTTGAGTTAAGAGCAGAGGTGAAGAGATTCATGCAAGATGGCAGAATGGATGTTCCTGAATTTGATTATCTTAAATGGGTCATGGACCTTGCATTCTTTGTGGATATAACACTGGAGCTAACATCCTTAACCTGAAGATCTAGTGCCCTGGTCAGCTCATCACAGTGTGTCACTATGTGAACGCCTTCTCCACAAAACTGAGATTGTGGAAAACTCAGCTTTCTGCAAAAAAAACCCTCACTCATTTCACAGCATGCAGCTCTTGGAGCAGGGCACAACATACAGTGGTGATGATAAATATCCCTGTTGCAGGAATTTGATCAACATTTTGCTAACTTCAAGGTACACCGTAACACTTTCCAGCTGTTTGCAGACCCCTTCTCAGCTGATGTGGAATCCTCCACATTCAATTTAATGTAATTTCCTACTGTATCAGAGAGAAATTCATGGGTCTTTCATGCAGAGAACTCTTTTCATGTTTTTGCATGAGAAAAGTTACATTCAATGCATATAAGTTAATTTGCATTTAAAAGTTAATGAGCAAGCATATCTTTATAAAAGTTCACAATGATGTTACAGATTACATATAATGTGGATAACATTGAATAAATATCTTTTCGTCACTTTCATGTGCATGCGCTCCATGAACTCAGGTTCAAAGCCTGAGCTGACAGAGAAAATTGATGATCAGCATTGTGGTACCAACAAAGCCTGGTTGGATGGGTTTGGTTTTGTCAACTCAAAACTAATCCCATAACCCTGAGTTTGTTCAATTCCATCATGGTACAGGCTCCTGGTCCCCACCCACTTTCATGATGGTAGTTGAACAAACACAGTTACAGGAAAAGAATGAACATTCTTCAGAACTTCTGTGCAGTGAATAAAGTCATGCAGGTTTGGTATGACGTGACTGTGGGAAAATTGTGACATTAAATTCTGAACTATTCCTGCTAGAACATGGTTGCTTTAAATAATAAAATGAAAATGCCATCTGATGGGGCAATTGAAGGAATTAAAATTTATATGCAAATGTCTTTATTTTTTTCCAAATTATGATTATTTTTTTTAACAAGTTGCAGTTCTTTAATGATGCTTGGTTATTTCTCAAACTCATTTGAGGCAACAGCAACTATTGTCGTCTGTTTTGGAACAACTCTCTGTGATTTAATGACTGAGACCATATTAGCATAGTAGACCACAGGCTAATTAATATTATTTTTTTACATTACAATAAATTTCATTGGCTGTTTAAATAAAAGGAAAGTTAAAATTATGTTAGCATGGTTGATTGGCTTGGTATCACACTTGGTAGGTTTCTAAATCTTAACTGGTCACATTAGGATTTAGAAAAACACTATTTTATTTCTAAGTCATTGAAAAAAGATTTAGTAATGATGGCATATGAAATGTGTACTTACTGTTAAATTGAGTAACAAATGTAAATGTAATTGAGTACAAGTATTTGTACTCCCCAAAATTATATTTAAGCATAGTAGTGAAGTACAACTCTGCACTCCACTGAGTGAAGATGAGGGGAAGCTCCTTTCTCAACTCTATACCTTCACATTTGTTCCTTGTGTCACACTCGCTTGTTTACCCAAACTCAAATTACTCAGAACGGCTGAGTTAATATTATGTTCTATATCAACATTAAATTTGAAATCCAAAGGTTCAAAACACTTTAAATCTTTGAGGGCATAAACTACTCATTGTGTGAAGCATTGTGAATGATGTAACTGAGGTACATTTATACAATGTTTATATAAACATTATTATTGAACATTTATTGCAAAATATTCAGATATATAACACATATAAGCAGTGCTGGGTAGTAACTGATTATATGTAATTTGGATTACATAATCAGATTCCAAAAATCAATACTTGAAATTAAATTATATTATGTTTTATAATACGCATAATCAGAGTACAATTTCTATTTTATTGATTACATACTACAATACACATTTTAGCCTACATATTATTTCTCTTTTTTCAATTGGTTTTTTTTTTTTTTTTACAAGCCTACCGCTTTGTGAGTCTTCAAGTTCTTTTATTTATTTATTTATTTTTACAAGCCTACCGCTTCAAGTTCTATCAGAGGGGGGAGAGGCAGGGCTGTCGATTCACACGCACAGACCAGCCATGAGACAAGAAGCGGCAATACTCAACATTTGACCACTCGATTTATAGAAATCATTTCACTTTTAAGGAAATACATGGAAAAAACATTACTGTGCAAAGTAAACTTTTGTGAGTTTTTTTTTCTTCTCAGTGTTCCTATCAGCAAACACTAACAGAAAGATATCAGTAGTGTTTTTGAAACATTAACAATTACTGCGTTTGCATGAACCCTCATAATGCCATTATAATGGGATTTTGGCAATATTGCGATTAAACTTTACCTCATGTAAACGCAATACTTCGATTAAAGTAATGCGATTAAGCTCATAATCGTAGTAAGCATAATCGCATTAAACTAGGTGGTGTACGCCTATTTTAATCGCAATAAACAGGCATTAAACACCTTAATCGTTTTATTACCGCTCTGACCAAAGTGCGCATGTGCTCTGACGTGTGTTGTGTTGTTTACACAACTTCATGAATGAACTCCGTGACATGATTTTTAAGTTTTCTCTTCACCAAATCGCTAAACTCTGTCAACACAACTCGCTGTGCAGTCTCTGCTCTGTATCCTCATCCAGACGGCGTGAAGAACGCGACCGCAGCGTGGGCAAACCTGGCATTGCGGTGTTCATCACGGCGCCAAATAATATGCAGTACGTCCATAAAAATGTATTTTGAATTTGATGCGAGTAGATTAAAACAATGGCCAGTAACATGCATACTGTATGCCTATCTGAGTGTGGTATAACTATACTTATTAGCAAATAATCAGAGTAATGAAAATTGCATGTAAACTAGAGTGAAGAGTTCTGCTCGTGTCATGTAAACATCTTACTGCGATTAAGACTCTGATTGTGAAAAATAATCGCATTATTGGTGGACATGTAAATGTCATTGATGTTTTGTTTATTAATGCTTTTACACGAAATGTTATGTTAAATGCACTTAAAAACATGTCGGAAGCTTTTGTGAGTCTCTTGTTTGTTTAATAAAGAACATAATATTTTTCTTCATCTATGCATGTAAAATAGTACAAGATTATCCTACTTAAATGTGTAAGTAAACTAAATGTAATCAAAAGCAGTCAGATTACATTATCAAAAATGTGTAATCTAAGAGATTGTTACTCACTACAAATTTCGTCATGTAGTTTATAATCAGCAATTGATTACAATTCCCAAGTAATCTACCCAGCACTGCATATAAGTAGCCTGCAAAAGCTCGAGTACAACAAAAGGTCAGGTGTCCGTTCTTCGTACGTCGCTAACTCAGTTAGCTGGATTTGTTTGATGATGATTTGGTACAATCTTGGATTGTTCGGTTCTTCGACGCTCATCCTGGACTTGCTGTCATAACAACAGGCCCGCAAGCTTAAACCTGCTGGGTAGCAGGCTTATTTCATGTAAACAGGATTAAATTGCACCTTTTTAAGCGGAGATGATGTTTAAAGTCTGTCCTAGCCACTGCTACTTTCTTACAAGAGTAGGCTACCCTAATGTGAACCAGGGACAATAATAATAATTTAAAAATAAATTTGCAAATAATATTACTATGTTTTAGACAAAGACAGTTTTACTCCTTAAGAGATTTATTCGTGAGGGAATAATTACCTAATAATTTTATTGGAGTCTTAGGGGCCATTCACATATAGCGTCTAAAAACGTGTGGAAAGCGCAGCCGCTTGCGCTCCCGTGGCATCTGTCGTTGCTATGCAACCATGAACTGCGCTCTCCACGACGACGAGGAAGTTTCAGCAAATGATAAAATTGATTTCTAGCCTGTACATTGCTCTACTACTAAATATATTTATGGAGATGAGAAATAAAAACCACCCTGTACAGCTTTGATCAGCTGGGGCTGTTCACATTCTTTTGCGCGCTCAAGTTAGTTTTTAGATGTGACACATGAACAGCGACAGTTATTATGGGAGTGGCTTGATGCAACGCAGGAGATGCAGATAACCAAAGTCCCTAAGTGTTATTCTATATAGTCTTTAAGATAACTTGATCTTGACCCTTAAAGTCTTTTTTAGCTGTTAGCATAAATATGTTAGCCTTAAAGTTATGAATAAGCTGGTGTGTTCCAAAACAATGACAAAATTGTCTCGCAGAGTGAGCACAGTCTGTTCCGGTCCAGGGACAAGAAAGCACAGAGCGGATCATATGCGCGAGTCGGCACAGACCACAAGACATATCGGACCCATTTGAATTCTGCACAGAATGCTTTATTTTAAACCGATATAGAGGAGATTAGGAGGAGAAACGGTTAGAGATTAGAAGGAAACTAAAGCTTTACCAAGCTCAAGGGCTCTGGCCGAGCTGTGGTATAAACGAAACTCTATTGGCTATTTTAAAAAGGGGCGGAGCTGTTCGATATGTCCCGCTCTATCTTTCTGTTTCAGTTGAAATTATATCAACACACTGAATAATGCTGCACATTCCAAGACACTTCAGTGGGCCTTTAAGAAACTTTAATTAATGCCTTCACATAACAAATCTGCTTCAAAGGTAAAATGAATTACTAATTACAGCATTGAAATAAAAATGTAAAGCCTGTACAAATAGGAAATCGTGAATATAGCCTAAATTGGGAATCATGTTTAAAAAAAAAGTGCACATTTCATTTATTTATTATAACTTTTATGTCGTTTTAGTTGCTTGGCTGTTTTCTTATAAAAGGTCCAGAAATTTATCAAGTTTTTCGTCAGGTGTCTTTTTTAATTATGAATTATTAT
Source organism: Mylopharyngodon piceus (assembly GCA_039654765.1). Classification (NCBI taxonomy): domain Eukaryota; kingdom Metazoa; phylum Chordata; class Actinopteri; order Cypriniformes; family Xenocyprididae; genus Mylopharyngodon; species Mylopharyngodon piceus. Next base: position 34,793,171 of record CM077451.1, on the reverse strand, counting down.
GTCATTACGTTGCTGTCTTGATGCCAGCCAATCGCTGCTGATTGTGGTTTCGAGTATCGATACATCTGCCCTTTTCAAGGAACACAAGAACGCACAGTAATCACAGACAATTTAATCCAGATATTTTAATCCAATCCGGTCAATCGTTTGAAGAACCAAATTAGCCAGAGTTCAGTTATCATGATTAGAAGATCTGGCATCTGTCTGGCACCGCTCACTTAGGAAGAATCATCTGACTGCCATGTAAAATGACCAACCCCAGTTGTTTATGTGCTGTTTAGAGTGGCTCAGTGGGTAGCACTGTTGTTTCACAGCAAGAAGGTCCCTGGTTTGAGTGCCTGAGCCAGGAGGCCTTTCTGAGTGGGGTTTGCTTGTTCTCCCTATGTTGGTGTGAGTTTCCCCCACAATCCAAAGACATGCAGCATAGGTGAATTTGACTTAATAAATTGTCTGTAGGTGTGAATGTGTGTGATCCCTGTGATGGACTGGGTCTCCACCGCCCTCGGCTGGAGACACCGGAATAGGCTCCAGCAAGCTCTCACGGAGCTTTATAATGGCAGTGAGCGGGATCAACAAGCTAAAGAAAGTGTCTCCATCCACATCCATCCATCATAAACATATTCCACACGGGTCCGGGGGGTTAATAAAGGTCTTGTGAAGCAAAGCGATGCGTTTGTGTAAAAAATATCCATATTTAACATGTTATGAAGTAAAATATCTAGCTTCTGCCAGACTGCCTTCCGTATTCAAATTACAAAAAATAAAAAAAACGGAACTGGCCTTTATTAACCCCCCCGGAGCCGTGTGGAGTATGTTTATGATGGATGGATGTGGATGGAGACACTTTCTTCAGCTCATACTTGTTGATCCTCGCCCACTACCATTATAAAGCTAGGATGCGTCAGGACATTTATTAACATTTCTCTGATTGTGTTAATCAGAAAAAAGAAAGTCATATACACCTAGGATGGCTTGAGGGTGAGTAAAGCTTGGGGTAATTTTCATTTGAAAGTGAACTAATCCTTTAAGTTCTTATTCAAAACGTAATTGTCATTTGCAATGCTTCATGGGAATAGGTGGTCACTGCAGAGTTCTCTTGTCATGATTCCACCTCATTCAATAGCTCCAGACATGTCAACATGTGCACACTCAACATTTCAGATGCTGTAATCACTCGGAGTAAAAACTGAGTTTTCCAACATGCCACAACTTTGCACTGCCTCTGGTTGTAAAAACCGCCAAGATTTACATTCCCGAGAAAATATAACTTTTCTCAGAAGAGAATGTTTATAATCAGTTCACACAATTTGGCCGTAGGGTTCTCTGATGATCCGTAATAATTATAAGAGCTTTACCCAATATTTTTTTAGCATATGGAGAATTATCTAACGTTAATAATAAACTAAATCCTAATATTTGCTGAAGTCTACTGCAGATATAGATATTCATACATGTAAATATGGTTGCAGGCACAGTCAACTTGCTCTGAAGTGCTCACTAACCAGCTTTGACCATTCCAATATGGTGGACGGCCTACTTATATCGGCTAGAAACAGTCGCTAATGAGGCGCCTGTGAGGCATATGGGATCTCTATTCAAGATTATGGGTAGTGTAGTTTTTCATCCAGAAACATGAATTTTTAGGAATTGAAGAAGTTTATACCTACAGTACAACTTATGTATCGACTACATGTGGTGCTTTTCAAATGCTCTCTATGTTTGAGCATCCTGGCCAACCCTACACAGCAAGATTGGCTCCACCAATGTTGTGTTTATCTGATCAACAGCAGGGGTGTTTGTGAAACCTATTTGAAAATAAACCCACAAGTTTTTTTTTGTTTTTTTTTCCACAAGTTCATAAATTACACACTTTAATAACAAACTAAAGAACACTCTGTTCTCTCTTAGTTTAGTTAGAAATATATGTTATATATTTAATCTTGATGATCCACCAGATAAGTGTTTGTGCTCTTCTGTTTAATCTAATTTGTATTAGAGACCTGAAATGTCTTCTTAACAGGATACATAGTGGCACATCCCTTTTTAAATCCAATGTCAAGTCCATTGTTTTTCCACTAGAACAAGTGGACAGACGAAAACAAGAGAAACATGAGTGTTTTAAATTCTGAAAATACAGACATTTAAAGAGTTATTCCTAAAATGATTCATTATCACAAGTAATGATAACATTAACAAAAAATGTTCAATGCAGAGTGATGTTAGCACTGGTTGAACCTGGGCTGACGGGATGGAGATCCTGGCGCTCCAGGATCTTAAGGATATTTTCTACCAGACACTTCACGTCACTGTGGGTGTCTGGATGGGTGCTCAGAACTCTCAGTATGTCTGTTCCTCCTTCAGTCTGGAGCATACTGCAGTACTGAGGGGCTACAACAACAGAACAATGTCAAAGAACAAGAGCTGCATTTCTGGAAGAGGCTCAAAATTTCACCTCTAAGCAAGATGACATTCATTCAGCACATGCTCAGTAAGGTTCTCTCTATGCCTTACAACAAAATCAATTAATCCTGAGGGAAGTGTTTAACAAAAAAGGTATAAAAGGGATAATAATTATTTGTTGAATGTCTGTTTTTTCCCTGTATTTATATAGCTGTCTGTCAGAAATATGAAAACTTTTTATCCACCTTATTTTGCAACATAAGCATTTTTCTATGAATGTGAGACTTTCGCTTCATTAGCAGCTGTAGGTAAATAACTCGAAGAATAATGCAGTAAAGTGCAGTAAAACTATTTGCAAATTGCATCCAAGACAAATGACTGGATGTCACAAAATTTCTTACAACTCAACCAAGATAAAACAGAAGTTTTGATTATTATATCAAAAGCGCAGAGAGAGAAATTGACCCCTAAACTAAATAGTCAAGTCAAGTCACCTTTATTTATATAGCGCTTTTTACAATGCAGATTGTTTCAAAGCAGCTTTACAGTGATAGCAGGAACATAATTTTGGCTGTATAGCAGCAAATAGTGATAGAAAATAGTGTCATTGTCCAGCTTAAATAAGTTCAGTTTCAATTCATTTCTGTTGTAAAACTCATTAGGTATTAATTTAGTTCATTTATCTATACAGCAGCTCTGGAGAAAACAGTGATGTCATCGTCCAGCTCAGTTCAGTTCACATACAATCAATGCAGGCAGAGCAGTAATATTGTTAAATATCAAATGTCCCCGACTAAGCAAGCCAGAGGCAACAGTGGCAAGGAACCCAAACTCCATCAGGTGACAAAATGGAGAAAAAAAAACCCTTGGGAGAAACCAGGCTCAGTTGGAGAGCCAGTTCTCCTCTGGCCAGCATATAAATATACTGGGATTAAACCCAAGCCAAGTGGCAAAAAATGTAGGAGTTTTTTTTTTTTTTTTTTGACTCTTATTTTAATTTTAAAGCTCATGTATGTAATATTACCAAAACAGCATTTTATCATCTAAAGAACGTTATTTCTAAAATAAGACCGTTTCTCTCTCTACCGTTTCTCTAACAAAGAAAAAATAATGCATGCATTTATAACTAGCAGGTTTGACTATTGACCATTTATTTCATCAACTACAGTTAATCCAAAATACTGCTGCTCGAGTATTGAAAAAGACCAAAAAGAGAGATCTCATTACACCTATATTGGTTACACTTTATTTTACAGTGCCATAGTTACATTGTAATTACTTACTGAGTACTACTAATTAACTACATGTACTTACTATAGAGTTACAGTTAGAGTTAGGGTTCGGTTTAGGGTTAGTTACTTGTAATTATGCATAATTTACTGTTATTACTATAGTAAATACATGTACTAACGTGCAACTATGGCACTGTAAAATAAAGTGTTACCGGCATTGCATGGATTTGCTCCAGACTATCTCTCAAAAATGCTCACAGTATATGAACCTAGAAGGACTCTCAGATCTTCAGATTTCTTTAACTATACCACAAAGTAGAACTAAAAGATTCGGTTATGCTCCTCGCCTGTGGAATAACCTTCCGGAGGAAATAAGATGTGCTGAAAATATTAATAGTTTTAAATCTAAAAACATTTTTACATTTTTTTTAGTCTGGCCTTCCTGTAATGTCTTATAACACTTTCATATATTTTAAATGTTTTCTTTTTCGTTTATTTTTAATTATTTTATATTTTAATCCTTATAAACTTTATTCTTATTCTTGTATTTTAATGGGTCTACTTTTATTTTATTTTTTTTTATACTAACTATTGTATCTGTTGTTTCCTTCTTACCTGTAATCACTTTGAACTGCATTGAAAAGTGCATTTGTTTGGAAAAGTGCTATATAAATAAAAATTTGCTTGCTTGCTATTTGCACTACAAACCAGAGCGTTTAAAATTACAACAGTACATTAAAATAAGTTAGGAAATAGCACAGTTTGCAATATCATGCAGCATAATGAGCTGTTTTGACACATTCAATTTACAAATGGCTGCGACCCCCTACTACATTAAAAATAATTTTTTAGCATCTTTACAAACTTATGCCGGGTGTACACGGTGCGATTTTTGCTGTCGCAGGAGCTTGCAAGAAATTTTTTCTGTCAGGAAAAATCAAGTGTAAATCATTGATGCTCGAATGGTTGCTGCTCAGATCATGTGAGAGGAATTATGAGTGGTGCAGAGTACCTTGCAAGCACCTCCCAAGCTCCCCATAATCCATAAACATGTTTAAAAAATTTGGGGAAAAAAAATTGACTAGTGTATAGGCTCTCCTCGATTCCCAAATCATACAACATACACACATACATACATACATACATGCATACATACATCATACAACCACATTACATGGGCTACTAGCATTCCTAGCAGGCACATATACACTAGCACACACAAATACACTTTCTAGTTGTTTTTGTTGAACGGAATGACCATGCTGTTCTCAGCTATTCACCAAATCATTTGCACAGCTGTCTTTTTATTTATTTTTTTATTTTTCTATCTGAAGCTATAGCAGCAACATTAGCTATGTGCTATTTGTTTCTATCCAAAGTTGCGAATTTAACCTATGCGCAAAATTGGAATGTCACATAAAACATTTGCGAATAAAGCAGCGTTTGTCACTACCTGGGAAATTGCTGCAAAATATCTGCAAAAAAATGTAAGTTGCTGCAATCGGGGAAGCCACTGTGGCTCTTTTTTCATACTTCATAAATGACTTGTGTCTCAGAGCAGCAGATGAAACGCGATAAACGCTGTTTTCTTCTCATGTTCTCTTGTGTTTGGATGCCTGGTGTTGGGGAACACAATCATGTGAGACACTTCTGTGAGGGAACTAAACCAAATCATTCTGATGGCAGACTTTGGCCAACTGTTGAGGCAAAGTCACATGAGTTTTTTTGTTGCGCATCAAGGGATTTATTCGGTAAATGTCTTTCATTTGTATTTTATGCGCATGTCTTCTTAATGAATAAAAAATGTATCCACCTCAAGTAAGCTGGTACATTTTTTTATGCACATTTTTAGAATTTATGTGCATCTTCGGCGTTTCCATCCAGTGTATTTTATGCAAAATCCCAAAATTTGCATAAAAATAGGTGTAGCAATTAGCATAGCTATTGAAAACCCAATCTCTGCGTTTAGCGCCAAAGCTCACGTGATTGCCATCGGCTCGCCATGCAGTACAGTTGTGCTGCGTACCAACTGCTTTGACATAATTATCAGGTTAACTGACTCGTAACGCGTGCAAAGATTCACAAGCTTTTGAGTGTCTAAATTTGCAGCGCATGCCTTGCCTTAGCTACACTTATTGCAGATATATGAATTTTTTAGAATTTCCTTTTAATTCTAATTCCTTAAATTAGAATTACAAAGCTACCTCCTATTTCCAACATCAATTTCAATTCAGGAATTGAAATGGAATTTAAAAGGAATTCACAATTCAATTCTGAATGGAGCCTTGTAAGGAAAACACATTTGTGTAAATGTACTCTGAAATGGTCTAAAGGTGTATAATGGGCCATTAGTGAATGACGCAAATCAAACTGTAAACTACATTAGATCATTATCATTTCCTTTTTTTACTAATTTCTATGAAAAGCACAAGCAAATATTTCAGGGCCTTGCTGTGTATCTCAAGGAACATGCCATTTATTAAGTCTCTCTGGCGTTTTTTCTTACCATTCTGAGAGCAGACAAACCGTATGGCCCAGAGAGCCCACAGCTGAACACCAGAACACTGAGAGACATGTAGTAAAGGATAGAAGGGCTGGAACGTCCTGGAAGACAGAGAGAAAGACCTGTTCAAATACATTTAGCCATGAAAAGTCTTCTGTGCTACTGCTGTTAAATAGTTTCATTCCAAATTTGTATGACTGTTTTGAATTTTGAAGACTGTTCCCATATGGTTTTCCATTCAAATACAATAAACAGTGTGTATTTGCATGGAAACAGGTGACCAGCTCAGTCTTTGGATTTTCTCCTTCTGTCTTCTGGACAAATTCTTTCTTGTTTGAAAGAAATACAGAAGATTTTAAATAATAGTTTGTTGGGTGAATTAAACGCAATGGCTGCACATCATGACTCACTTTAATGCTTAATCTTGCTGATTATTTTTCAAGTGCATCTATTGTTTTGGTGAAAAACAACTTGATATTTAAAGGGATAGTTAACAAAAAAAAAAAAAAAAAAAAAAAATTACATACAGGTTTGGAATGACATAAAGGTGAGTAAATGAAGACCGAATTTTCATTTTTGGAAGAACTATCCCTCAATTGTACATGTAAATGGTGACCAGCCATTGTTCCTCTCATGCACCATTCAGCACTATACACTCCAGTTCAGTAGATGGCCTGAGTTCAGTATGAACATACTGAGTATGGCAAAATTTTTATTTTTGGATGAACTACTCCTTACCAGTATATTTTCCTATAATGTACAGTTTTATGCTTCTGATGGCCCTTTTGAACAAAAACGCTTGCAATGGCTGTACATCATGACTCACTTTCACATTGACTCATAAGTGTAAGCAAAAACTTGCAGCTCACTGATTATTTTTCAAGTGCATCAATCATATTGGTGAAAAACAAACCAGTATTTAAAGGGATAATTCACCCAAAAATCTCTCAAAATGTCTTGAAGAGACTGAATTTATGCTTCTCATGATCCTTTTTTATCAAAGAGCTTCTGCCTAAATGCTTAAAATTAGTTTTGTAGACACATATAAATAGTGCCTACATATGAATTTCTTTCCAAAACTACAAAACTAAAATTTAAATTTTATGAAAAGGTTTTTTTTTTTTTTAAATAGATGAACTCAAACTTCACTTACTACATCATTCCTATATTGCCATTTGTGTAATATTATAGTTTTGTTAACGTCACTATTTTTCTAAAATGTGGTAAATAATAATAATAATAATATAGAATGATTAGGTGTGTCCAGTCCTTTGACTGATTAATATATAATATTATATAAATACAGAATAATCAATTAAAGTAAATATTAAAACACTTACCGGTAAGAAACCATTGCATGCTCAGGAGAACTCCATGACAGAATAGAGGAGTGCTAAAAGTGAAATCGGTTCAAGGGACAGAGTTGAGCACATAGAAAACAAACATGTTTTCTATGCACACACACACACACACACACACACAAACACACACGTGTATATGTGGTTTACGGGGATTCTCCATAGGTGTAATGGTCTTTATACTGTACAAACTGTATATTCTATCCTCTTACACTAAGCCTACCCCTAAACCTTTTGGCATTTTTTGAATTTCAAAATAACACAGTTTAGAATGTTTTTTAAGCCATTTGGTTTACGAGGACACAGGAAGTGTTTACGTTGTAATACCAATGTCATTATACACATTTGTGTCCTCATAAACCATATACACAAGAACACACACACACAGACCAGTTTCTCCTGCACTGTGCAGTGCAGCTCTGCATCCAGACCCCACGCAGGCCCCCTGACTGAGATGAGATGTGCCAGGATCCCTCCAGCGAAGTAACTGACATCCACCTCCACCACTGGGTTGATTAAGAGTGTGAGAATGTGCTCTACCAGGTCCTCATTCATCAACTCTATCCGCAGCTCCTCCACCTCTGCTACATTATTCTGGAGCACAGACAGAGGAGGAGATTCACTGATTTCAGTGTTGAGCAAGCTATCCATCATTCAAAGTAGATAAACTTCTAGAACAGAATATTAAAATCTATGGAAGTTTATTAATGCCAAATGTTTTTGAAACAAAAACCTTGTTGAATTGCATTAATTGAACAAAATGTGCGTTGCATTAACCATGCTTGCATTTTTAGGGCCAGAGCACCGATGGTGTGAGGATCCTACTGGAATTGCTCCGTTTATTATTAGAATTGCTTGGTCAATTATTATTCTTCTCCGAAATGAATCGCATTTTTGAGGGCCTAAACATGCTTGAAAACTCATGAAACTTTACACACGCATCAGAAGTGGTGAAAATTTACGTCTGATATGGGTTTCAGAATTACAGTAGGTGTGGCAAAATGGCTCGATATCGCCATCTACAAAATTTCAATTAAGCGCCCTTCACACTACTTTTCACGTACAGGTATGAAATTTTGTAGACAGATGTAACAGCCCAATACCTACAAAAAAGTCCCTGGGTGCAAAATCTGTAAACCCAACAGGAAGTCAGATATTTTGAATTTTCTCTGCAAAACTTGTGCAGTTTTTGCCATTTCCAGACGTTGTACTTTAACGAACTCCTCCTAGAGCTTTAATCAGATCAACATCATATTTGGTCAGTCTAATCTAAAGGCCTTTGCGACGTTAAATTGTGAAGATCTAGACTTTTCCCTGAAGGGTGTGTCCGTGGCGGCCTGACAAAGTTCGATGTTTCGCCATGAAACAGGAAGTTGTTGTAACTCGGTCATACAATGTCCGATCTGCTCCAAACTTGTTTAGTAATTGAACCTGAATGAATTTAAAATGAATGTACTATATTTCGGATCAATATATTTTGTTTCTTTGAAATTTTGTATTTTGAGATTAATTCATGACACTAAACAATGTTATCCTCTGAATTATACACCATTTATTTCTATACAATAATAACAACATTAGAAAAAAAATACATTTGAGTTTCTTTTATAATCAATGTAGTATAAATATCAACAAATCCCTCTGTAAAAACCTTCAGAATATAGATAGGAATAAAACTTTAAAGTTTGGTGTATATAAGTTCTGCTGAAGTGGAGATTTCTGACTCAGAGCAGGAGAAAAAACTCATTTTGAGAAAACGGCCTTTAAAGATATTTACTGTAATTGAAATCTATAGACGCAAATAGATAAAGTCCTATAAAATATACACTTAAAAGGGTATTTTGGATGTTTTCTTTCCACCAGTCTGAAAAAACACTTCATGAAAAGCCAAAAAGTGCAAAATCTCAAAATTGACAGGTGCCTGAAAAAACATTGTTTTTGCCTGTAGTGTCTCCCCTTAAGGTAGAACTACTGAACTCGCATGAACTGTTTTAAATATGTTTTTAGTACCTTTATGGATCTTGAGAGAGGAAATGTCACTGCTGTGAATGCAGGCCTCACTGAGCCATCGGATTTAATCAAAGATATCTTAATTTGTGTTCCGAAGATGAATGAAGGTCTTACAGGTGTGGAACGACATGAGGGTGAGTAATAAATGACATTATTTTCATTTTTGGGTGAACTAACCCTTTAAATCGCAGTGCTGTGATGCAGTACTGGGGTTTCCCTCATACATCATACTCCAGGATTCCCCCACCGAAACACTTAACCTAGCTTAATGGACTAGTACAGTGATATAAAAGACCAAACGCGCACATTATTGGTGATGCTGACTCTACTATATAGGCTACAGGCAAGCAGATGCACTCAGAATATGAACATAACGCGCAAAGTTTGACGCTAAGCGTTTCCTAGTGAAATACTGGCATAAAGTTGGCTTGACGTTGGACATTCGATATTCGCAAATTTAGGGACCGTCTCCAAAGTCATACGATACACGACTCCAACTTCAATAGCATTTGAAGAGAATGCCTTACAGTCATAAAACCAACTGTAAAGTGTTTATGTAGGTGTCAGGCACGATGCACACCTTTTAGATTTTTGATATTTAATAAAATAAACTGTCAAATAAAATATAAATATTGCTATTTCCTACTGTATGCTCATACACACAATATACCATCATTTAAATCTCAAAATCATTTGAAGAGAATGACTTCAAGTCATAAAACCAACCTTAAAGTGTTTATGTAGGTGACGGGTATGATGCACACCTTTTAGATTTTTGATATTTAATAGAAATAAACTGTCAAATCATGTGTAAATATTGCTATTTTTTAACTACCATATGGGCCCTTATTTATTTTAATAATCTAAATCTAAAAGGTGTGCATCATGCCTGACACTTACATGAACACACTATAGTTGGTTTTATGACTTGAAGTCATTCCCTTCAAATGCTATTGAAGTTAGAAACGTGTATACCAATGTCGTTTGTAACTTTAGAGACGGTCCCTAAATTCCCTAAGCAGTTTCACTTAGGGGAAAAAAAAAGTGGTTTATTGTGATGATAAAAGACCAAATTTGTTATATACTATGTACAGTTAAGCAGATGAGCCCAGAATATGCAAAAGCCAACGTGCAAAAGCGTTTTTCTCCCACGGGCCATATAACGAAAATCCAAGCGTGTGTGTTGCATGATTTTTTTTATTTTTATTTATTTATTTTTTAATGGCAAAGCACTTTCTGGGCTCCTCTGCTTGTATATAGTATATATAGTGTTGTGTATACTGTACATCAATAAGGTACTGGGGTTGCCCTCATATGTCATAATCCAGGATTCCCCAATAAGACTTAACCTGAAAACATACATCTTATGTTTTCAGGTTAAGTCTTATTGGGGAATCCTGGATTATGACATATGAGGGCAACCCCAGTATTACAGCGCAGTCGCACAAGCTATGATAAGAGTTAAGGAAACGAAGCAACCGAGATGTAATTCTTTAGCATTCCTCAGATGTAATGTTTGTTATAGGCTACATAAGCATTGGGTGAACAGCATTATAATCTCGTTCGCGGTAGAGAAGGCTGCTTACATGAAGGCTCTATACACAGGGAAAGTAATCATGAAGACATTTAATTAAACGTAAACCATAGACTGTAAAAAAAGATGGACAACGCACCTTCACTCTCTTCCATTGTAACTAAAGCCGCCAGTGTGCCAATATGGCGCTGACATCTTGAGTCTCAAGTCTGCGTATAGTGAACTTGGAGCCCGAGTCTGCGCAGTAGTGAGCACGAAGTGGAGTCGCGATATCAATGTCCCGCCCAAACTCAGAACAACTCATTATTGTTGGTGTGAAATAAACAGTTATGGAAATGTAGAAATTAAAGTTAAAGATCCAATCACCTCGCGAAGATCCAGACAACTTCACTCAGAGAAGCTGTCAATCTCAGCTGTCAATCATGACGTCAAACCCCCATTTTTATAGCTCAAATAACTAAAACCAAACTTTTTTTAAAGAACGAACACTTGAACTAACACCAGCGTGATAAAAACTGCCTAAAATGACAGAAATTGTCTTTGGAAAAAAAATATTTGAAGTGTAATTTAATTGTTTTGTTTGTCTAACGTCCCATTGGAATACATGTAGAGGGCGGGATTTATGACATATACTGCATCCAGCCACCTGGGGGCGATTGAGACGCTTTGGCTTCACTTTTCAGGACTCATGTGGCACGCTTGACATAAACACATCTTTTGTGTCTTTATCAGCTTTTCCGCATATATTCTGGCCCTGATAATCATCACATACACTTACCATTTGCTCTACTTCTGTAAATCCGTTTTTGTGAATGAATGAATAAATGATTCTCTAGCTGGTCTTCGTTAACAGCTGCTAGCGGCACCTGCTGATGAGGACGACTAACAGCAGATAGAGATCATGCATCGGCAATCTACTGCTATTCCGGCAGTTCCCGGCTGTCCAATGTTGAATTTTCTGTCGAACCACTGAATTTGTGGAAGCAAATTTGTAAAGCGAAATAAAATGGACCGAAAATGGCCTGTTGAATATTTTAGGTTGTATTTTTAAACAGACTGAATATGTTGGAAGTGAAATCTAAAAGGTAAATATGAATCTTCGAATTTTTAATAATGAAAATGTGTGTGGAATGTTTTTGTGACGAGCAGGGCGGGCGAGAGCAGTGAGGGAACGGCGCGAGGCCGGTGACGCGAGTGATAATGAGCGTCAGCTTACATTAGGTAACAATGAACAATACCTTTACAGCATTTAGTAAGTTAATTATATTTTTTTACATTTACTAATATTCTCCTTCATTTTGGACACTGAAAACACTGAATGATGAGCCATTTCATTTAGATTTGTATGCGACCAAAAGTGATCATGTCAGAGTGAGTGAGTTATTTACTTTGTAAATAATCCATTCACTTCCACCAATTTTACCATAACATAAAATAGGCTACATTTACCAAAAGGCCCAGGAGCTTCTGCTGGATGGAGAACTCAGAATAATAAGACTGTGGAGGAGAGAAGAGAGTGATGAGAAAATACACAAAATTAACATCCATTTAAAAGTGATATTTCTCCCAAAAATGAAAATTCTCATGTAATTACAAAACTGTGTGACTTTCTGTTTTCCGTGGAACACAAAAAGAAGATATTTTGAGAAATGTCTGTGTTATTTGTCATGGAATGGAAGTCAATGGTAACCAAAACAGTTTGGTTACCAACATTATTCTAAGTATCTTCTTTTGTTTCACACAAGAAAGAAAGTCATACTGGTTTCATTTGGATCGACAAGAGGGTGAGAAAATTATCACAGAACAAGTTCACTATAAGTTCACTAAATCACTATGTTCTTTGTCATTGTTGTAAACTTATTATATCAATCTATAATCTGACTTGTGATGCTGTCTGGAATTAAACCACACCATGTTTGTTCGTCTGGCCAGAGGAGAACTGATCCCAGACTTTTTTCCCCATTTCTGTCACCCGATGGAGTTTGGGTTCCTTGCCACTGTCACCTTTAGGCTTGCTTAGTTGGGGACAATAATTCAGCAATAATTTGACTGCACACTGACATTATTGGATGAGAACTGAACTGAGCTGGATGATGACATCACTGTTCTCTAGAGCTGCTTTATAGATGAACTGAACCCATTCCATAATTGATTAACTTCACACAGTTATTGAACCGAACTGAATCAACACTGAACTGATTTCAACTGAATATTGAATAATGAGTGTTTGAATATTGAACTGTTTGCATCATTGATCATTTTCCTATTATCACTATAAAGCTGTTTGAAACAATCTGTATTGTATAAAGCGCTATATAAATAAAGGTGACTTGACTACAAATGTCTCCAACTATGCATGTTAGCTGTGCGTGAGTGCGTGTCTGTGTACCTCCAGCAGTTCCATGTAGAGTTCGAGTCCTTGGCACTGAATGAAATGGCGACAAGCAGTGGGTGTCTCATCTGTCAAGTTCCACAAAGCACTTAATGCAAACTTCAGAGTCGAGTCTACTACACCCAGTGAGGCCTTCTGTTGGACGATACTCAGCAATTGCTGTAGTTCCACAGAGAGGGGAATAATTGTATTGGTTTGGTCTATTCATGTCTTTTTAGGCATTTGCAATAGAAGCGTAAGAATTTAGCCATTTACATATCCTATAATACTAGAACATAGAACAGTATGGTTAGCGTAAAAGACCCCATGAAATGTTCAGAAGAATTTGTCTTTCCTGTTCTTATGTATTTGCTATTAAAACAAGGGGTGGGACATATTAAAAGGCATTTAATCCAAATTTAATATAAAGGCATTCATCCAAAAATGAAAATTTGCTGTTAATTTATTTACCCTCAGGCCATCCAAGGTGTCTTTTTTTCTTCAGTAGAACAGTAAAGAAGTTTTTAGCTGAAACCGTGGTCCTTGGTGATTCATAAAATGCAAGTTAATGGCTATGTCACTTTGAGAGTCAAAAAAACATATACAGCGAAATTATCAGTCAGTGCAAGAAAATGAAAGTTATTTACAGCATTATTACCTGTAATCCACAGCCTCGGCAAATGAGGACCTTTAATAATGCTGTTTCTGTGCATTCATGGCAGTCTGGAGCACAAGCATTCTGTTGCATAATGATGTATGCACAGGAGCTCAAACTTTGAGAATCTGAGAAAGGTCAATCTTCCCGATTGAGATGTAATCTTAATTTTTATATAGGTTGCGGCATCTAGGATAAGCACAAATAAGTACCACTTTGATGAACAATACAACACGCATCAATGTATTTGTCAAAGTATCATCAGGAGTCATGGGTATTAATTTTGTTTCCCTTTCGAAAGGGAACTCTGTGTCTAACACGCTATAGGGAACGCCTCTGCAGGAACCGGTGTCTGAAACACTATCAAATCACGACAATCGTATTGGCCAGCGACAGCCTATGACGTCACTACTAGTGCGACCCGAACGCACATAAGGGGCGCCTAGAGAACAAGTCATCCTCTTTTCGTCTTCAGGGACTGTTTTGTTCGAAATGCTGTTCAAGGTAAAAATGGCTTTTTGTCATAGATATTTGATACTTGATGACACACATGACTTATGCATCCTTTGTTAGAGCATGCATGTTCAGTGCTTGAGAGTCCCTTACATGCTTTTGTCAGAGCGTTTCCCGCTGAGGAAGCTCCACTCTCATTTGTCTCTCTTCTTGAGGGAAGAGGGACAATCTTTTGTTCTCGATGCGCACAGAAGAAGTTTGCTGAAGTGTTTGTAGGTGTTTATTTCGTATGCTTCAGCGGCTGACGAGAGTGTTGTGCTGATTAAGGATGCGTTGTCTCTGGCATCCTCAATATCAGCAGACTGTGCTCTTTTTACGTTCGAGTGATGTGTGAATTTGTGTTCAAGTTTTTGACACTTAATCACACACATTACTTGTGTATTGTTTGTTTGGGCGAGGAGCGTGCACATTCAGTTTTTGAGAAAGCTGTTTGCTCGCACTGTGAGTGTTTCCCGTGGCAACCCCAGTCGCATGTTATTTTATCTGCACCAGAGTATATGAGCCTTCCTTTCCCTTTTGATCTCCACTCTGAGATCAACGGGGCATGGATGAATCCGTTTTTGTCCCGCATCCGTCAACATTAGCATGCAATTTATGTAGATGTCGAGGGGTTGTGTGAGCTTAGAAATGTGTCGATGCCCCCATCAGATGAGATGTTTGCGAGCTAGCGCGTGGCTGGAGAGGCATCGACGTTGAAAGCTCTGGTCCTGTCCTTATATGGCAGGACATACGCGGCAGCAGATTATGCTCTGTGGAACGCTTCTGTGGTCCGGCACAGAGCTTGATAGTGAGCGCATCCTTTCAGACTGCAGAGTATGGTAGGCCACTTTTAGGCCTCTGCTCTTTAAGGTCTCAGGTTGAGCTTTTAGGTTACCTCTCCTTTTTATATAACCAAAAATCTACATCAGAGACAGATCTATAAAATCTATAATTTGACTGCTATTTGACGTTTTAAAATGATCTAACCGACGCCACTCCAATTCGTTGTTGATCATTAGGTGTTACTGAACAACATCATTTAAACATATGGCACTGTCATAATAAAAAAAACTTGTTTTAATGACTCGTTTATTCATTAAACAATTAAGATACAGAGATGCAAACACAGGTTAGGTAAAATATGCTGAATATACAGTAAAATCGTTCAAATATTAATAAAATAGGCTATAGACTGCGAAAATGGAATTGCATAACAAATAACAAAATGAATTAATTTTAACATGCAATGATACGAAATAAAACAAACCAAACTATAATGAAGAAGAAATAAAAAAGAATGAATGATGTGTACGGTAATATTGTACGTCGCAGCGGTCTCATGCAGCCATTATCGTGAGGAAAACACTCTTGCTCTCTGCATGCTGA
The DNA here is from genome assembly GCA_039654765.1 of Mylopharyngodon piceus. NCBI lineage: Eukaryota > Metazoa > Chordata > Actinopteri > Cypriniformes > Xenocyprididae > Mylopharyngodon > Mylopharyngodon piceus. Next base: position 34,777,230 of record CM077451.1, on the reverse strand, counting down.
AGTCAGAAATTAACAATAAGGATGAAATACCACAGTGATGGTAATTTCCAAATCCTATACTTTATAAGCCTACAACAAATATGAAAAATCAAAACAAAAGCTATTGACTTTTACTGTACAATAATGAAACAAACAAAGATTTGGTGGAGTTGATCTAGGTTAAGGTTATAAACTAGGCCTAGTCATTTTATTATTAAATGAAGAAATTAAATTGGTTAACAGTGATTAATGTTGTTTAAACAAACGATCATATACAAGGTTCACCAGTTACTGATTAAATATGTAAAAATAAATAAATAAATAAACTTTTAGAACAGAAAAAAGAATAAAACTTTTTTAAATATTTCAACAGAATTGGTTAGATTTGCCGAAAGTAAATTTTAAACAGAATAGAACACACCTTTAGAACAGAAAAACATAGAATCAAAAGTTTAAAATGGAGACGACAATAGCCTTCGATGGGCAACAGTAGGATATTCCTCGGGGGAGCAGCACAATCTGTGATCAGGATTTGAACACAGCACAACACTATAATAAACAACAAATACACCACAAGACCATCATATCTCACAGTCAGTGGAAAAAATAGGTGCAATGGCACTGATTATTTTTTATTATTTTTTATTATTTTTATAATTTTTTACTATTGCGGAATGAGACGAATGAAGAGCGCTTCTCTCCTGTGCACGGACACACTGAGTAGGCCTACTGCTTTTTTAAATTATTATTATTATTGCGGAGAGATTTGTCTCCTGCAGTTCTAAAACACATGAAGTTACACCATAATGTTTTTTGCAAACATTTTATAAAATTATAAAAAAAAAAACAACTTTATGGGGTTCCATATACAGAAAGAGTTTTTAAAAACATGGTTGTAAGGATCCCTTTGGAATTTAATATTGAGTTGAAAATTTTGTTTAAGAATTGTGACAAGAACATGAGTTTGAAGTTTGTACTATTTTGTTTTGCTTGGAAAAACCTGGCATAGTAAAACGAAGTAGCTAAATCATTTCATCTGCTCAAGCATCTGATTCTGTTTTAATTCTTCAATCACTGAAATAATAAAATATTTAGTTAATAAACTTTTATGACAGAAATACTATGACATGAAGCCTAAATGATTTAATTCCTTCATGATCCACACTTTAATAATGCTAATGTCTAGAATAGCATTGATAATGTCTAGAATAGTTGAGCAGAGTAACTCCCCTCGATTGCAAGGGTTCAAAAGCGCTATGCTGAGTCCTGCTCCCCAGGATGCCTGTCTCTACGATCCGGTCTAAGTTGGTTACTGCCAGTTTGCAGTCCCTCTTTCTGGTTGCTGGCCAGACTAGGTTACTACTAAAGTAGGACCAGGTTGGCCTCCCTGGTGGCATTAGGGGTAGACTATGCTCCTCTGAGAAGTGACTGGCCGGGGCTCCTTTCAGCTTCCTGGCCACATTCAATTAAAGGGATCCCTTCTGTTTGAAGTTGTTGGTTCCAAGCCTTTGAGCGGCCTTGGTAGGCCTCTAGATATTTCTGGAGGCCTCTTTGAGGCTTATCTTGGGTGTTGGCCATAGGGAAAGCTGTCACTGACAGCCTATTCGACCCGTAGGAGGAGTAATTTTTGGCATTTCAGTTGAAATTGTCTATCTGATTTTTGTCACAGCCATTCTTTGGCATGCACTCCCCACAGCATGGTAGTGTGGGTATTTCGTTCCCCATAGCGTGTTAGACGCAGTGCGAGTTCCCTTTTGAAAGGGAACATCTCAGGTTACGCATTTAACCATGGTTCCCTGAGAACAGGGAACAAGACACTGTGTCTCCCTGCCATGCCTCGGGGCCGCCTGCTGAACAGTCCCTTCAGACAATAAGTGGATGAATTGTTCTCTAGGCGCCCCTTATGTGCGTTGGGGTGGCACTAGTAGTGACGTCATAGGCTGTCACCGGCCAATACAAATGTCGTGATTTGATAGCGTTTCAGACACTGTTTCCCGCGGAGGCGTTCCCCATAGCGTGTTAGACGCAGTGTCTCGTTCCCTGTTCTCAGGGAACCATGGTTACATGCGTAACCTGAGACGTTTGCCCTTTCCACATACATTTCAAAGACCTTTATTAACCCCCCAGAGCCGTGTGGAGTACATATTCATGATGGATGGATGGATGTGGATGGAGGCACTTTCTTCAGCTTATACTCATTGATCCCTATCACTGCCATTATAAAGCTTGGATGCGTCAGGATATTTATTAATATTTCTGCGATTATGTTCATCAGAAAGAAGAAAGTCATAAACACCTTGGATGGCTTGAGGGTGAGTAAAAGCTTGGGCTAATTTTCATTTCTAAGTGAACTAATCCCTTTAAAGGCCTGTCCTTTTTTAATAACCAACAACCTTTAGCTTGCATCACAGTCTTACATATTTTGCTATTAGATAGACAGTTTTAGGTGGAGGGATATTCTCATTTTATTGGATGAACAATTTTATTCAACACTGTGTACAAGAATAGTCTTCAATATTTTTGGTCTATTTAATTTTCTAAGCTATTTGCCAACTTCCAGGAGTACACTAGTATATAGATGGCTTCAAAGTAGGGCTGGGTTTGTACGAGTTTGTACAATATATCAATAGTTTTATAAACAATACAGGATGAGACAATACTGTTTATATTGATATACAGTAGTTTGATATTATGAGCACATCTGAAGGACACAGAGTGAGCTGCTGCGGGAAAGTGCATAATCCAAATTGTCCTAAACATGAGATATGCTTTATATTATTCAAAATAACTCAAATATATTTAACAACATGTATAGTTTAAAGCGGTTTGCACCATCAGATACTCTGACAGATACTTGTGCTTTTTATTACATTTCACAGGTATATTCTCCATCTGTAAATGTTGAAGTTATGCAAACATTTGCTGTCAGGAGTGGACGAGCCTTCTGCAAGCGAGTCTCTGCTAAACTTCGGTGAACGAGCACCAAACAGACAGAGCACAACAGAATAGGAGCCCAATAATTCTGATTAAAATATTGCCTAGATTTTGCTAAAATATTTTTTGTTGGACATTAAATGTGCCATATGTAGAATTTTAAACAAATAAGTGTATTTTTATTATAGCAGTAACTGTAAATTGACTACTGTAATAGGGTAAACGTATGTAGGCTAATATAATTACTAGGCTCAGATGAGTGAATGTTACCCATTAACAATTAGTCTGTGCCTTTGTTTTTATTTATTTTCACTTTTAATTTATTGATTTTTAACATCTGCTTTAACCCCTTAAGCTCTTAAGCTTATTTTGGATTTTAAAGGGGTTAAAAAGCTTTTTTTGTTTGTTTGTTTTAACACTTTTTTTGCACATATAGCATAGCCTACATGGTTACATTTTAACCATATATTTGTTTTCATAGCCTTCAATATGAACACTGTTTGTAGGACAACATTGGCGAGGATGTGAAATAAAAATAAAAATACATTTAATTTTTTTTTTTCCACACATAAATAAAGTAGAAAATACTGAGTATTGCCATTCAGGCAAAATTACAGAGATATGATTTTTTTTTTTTTTTTGTCCATATCACCCAGCCCTAATTCAAAGCTAATAGCAATATACTAAAAGCCACAAAACTTTTGATTTCATTAGGGTCTATAAAACAGCAAAAGCAAATAAAAGCACCTGTGAAGGAAAACATTTACCTTCATTATAAATGCCTCTGCACCCAGTTCTGAGATCTCCTCTGTGCTCAACTGCAATGAAGTGCGAGAGAGTTCAGTTCTCTAGCCTCAAAACTTTTACACATAAATAATGTCCCAGAGATGAAAATTATTTGATAATTTTTCTTCATACAAGCAGGTCTCAAAATTTATGGCAATATGTTTGTATATTGCGTTAAGAGTTTATTAGTATCCACCCACTTTTTCAGCAGCATTGGTTCCGGAAGAATTTTTTCCAGTTATTTTTCCCATAGGGATTTTAAAAAGGTCTTAATAAAAGTCATAAAAAGTCTAACATTTTTCTGCGTGACCATATTCTACAACTAATAGGCCATTAACTAAGAGTTTCCCTCAATAAACTCCTAATTACTGCTTATTGATAGCTGTTGTACATGAATTATGATCTTAATATGCGTTGCTTACTATGGACCTTATAAGTCTTTCAATGTCTGAATAAGTTCCCCATTCTAAAACTCTTAGTTAATGGTCTTTTAGTTTTAGAAAATGGTCATGCAGAATAAGGCATTAATATGTGTTGTATTAGTACTAATAAACAGCCAATATGCTAGTAATGTGCATGCTAATAAGCAACTAGTTAATAGTGAATTTGTGAACCTTAAAGGGATTGTACACCCAAAAATGAAAATTCTGTCATTAATTACTCACCCTCATGTTGTTCCAAACGTGTTCTCACGTGTCAAGCAGGTTCAGTTGAGCTTCTGTTTATGTTCACTGATCAATGTTTATATGTGAATAAAAGCCTAAATTAAATATGTTCATCATATAAAGTGATCGAGTCTCTTCAGAAAATTTGGACTAAACCACTCATTTCATTTGGATTAGTTTTACGATCTCTTTATGAACCTTTTGAAGCATCAAAGTGTCAGTTGTGTAGCCGTCTATGGAGGGACAGAAAGCTCTCTGTTTTCTTTGAAAAAATCTTCATTTGTGTTCTGAAAATGAACAAAAGTCTTACGGGTTTGAAACGACATGAGGGTGAGTAATTAATGACAGAATTTTCATCTTTGGGTGAACTTTAATATAAACTATTTGAAATAATGAAAACTGATGGCATCAACATAAGCATACCATAACTTGGAGCTCGCAACAGATCTGTCTTTAAGGGTTTATAAGTCATTGTTACAAATCAATTTTCCCATGGAGAAAATGAATGGAGTTTTTACTTCCGGAACCTGACTAACGGACTCTAAACCAGTGTTTCTCAACTGGTGGGATTTGCATGCAGGTATGACATTCTATCTATTCATCAGCAGCAGTTCCATGTTTCATTAACGGTTCATGTTAGTATATTGTGTATTTACCACATTTAACCGTTGTTTCCGGAACCCCAAAATGCCACTTTATTTTCACGTTGTGTTATTTTGTATATTTTTAAATTACTGTGGTGGCTCATGCCAGCTTACCAACATTATTTTATTAACAAAGACTAGTTTGGGACTGCTAACAACCTTACAGGCCTATTTATTCATGAGTATTAGTCATATTCCTACAAGTTATGTTTATGTTAAGTAAAATGGGATGGTAATTGTGTGTGTACATCAACACTTTTTGTGAAATACATTTGCAAATAAGCAAATATTATATATTTAAATAAATACTATATATTATATTATACAGTGCTTCCCACACATAGACTTTACTTGGGCGGGCCGCCCAGGTATATTAATGGCCGCCCAAGTATATTTGGAGACACATTTATGCTTTTATTATTTTTATCCTCATACTTTTGTATCCACCCAAGATAATGAAACCATCCGCGATCGATTAACTAGTGGAAAATCTCCCCTGGCCCTACGCGTTTCATACCTGCTCGTTCTGTGCGCGAGAACTGTTTACTCCCGCTAATTGCCACGTGCGCTGCAGAGACGCGGTGGATATTTCACAAAGAGCGCTGCATGTTACAAAGTCACAAGGCGGCGCTGTTGCGCGCTCTACACTTCTACAGGCTCGCGCAACAGACTGCTTCAAAGTGATTCTCAATCAACGAAAAGCGCAAATGTATGCTAAACGATTACTAATGAACTCAAGTTGATGAATTATGACAATGTCTACTTTATGGCCTTTATATAATATATTTTAGACGGTTGTAAGAATCTGAAGGATCAGCCCGCAATTGTGTAGACATTTCAAAATAAGAGTCCTGGTGTATTTCGGGCTTGTTTATAATTAAAAGTCACACGCTAAGTTTTTTTTTTTTTTTTCTGGGCATTATTGGTATTTTGGTAACACAAATTGTATTTCATTTGATTTCCATTTAATTCATAGTAAATTATTGTAGTCTCCACCACAGGAAGAAAAGACTAAATACACATTATTTGACCCGTATATTATTCATTATATAAATTTTACTAGTAAAATCTATGTCCCATTCACTAAGAGAGACACTATATGACATAGCAAGGAGTACATAGGAAAAGGATAACCATTTAAATGCTGTAATTTTGCATAATTTACAATGCATAATAATGCATAATATTAGTATGTAATTAAATGTAATAGTATGCTATGTAATTAAAATTAATTTCAATAAATAAAAATACTGTTAAAAAAAAAAAATAATAATAATAATAATATCACACATTATTTGTTGTTTGTCACATGTAGTAGACCATTTTTGTGCCATGGGTATAGGAGGATTTTTCACCTGGCTACCACCGCAAGTATATTTCAAACCTGTGGGAAGCACTGTTATATATTAAGAATTTATATATGTATTAATATATTTATATATGTATATATGTATGTGTGTGTATATATATATATATATATATATATATATATATATATATATATATATATATATATAAATACACACACACATATATATATATATATATATATATATATATACACACACACACATACATACATGCATACATACACACACACTATATTGCCAAAAGTATTGGGACACCCCTCCAAATCATTGAATTCAGGTGTTCCAATCACTTCCATGGCCACAGGTGTATAAAATCAAGCACCGTGGCATGCAGACTGCTTCTACAAACATTTGTGAAAGAATGGGTCGCTCTCAGGAGCTCAGTGAATTCAAGCGTGGTACCGTGATAGGTTGCCACCTTTGTAATAAGTCCATTCATGAAATTTCCTCACTACTAAATATTCCACGGTCAACTGTTAGTGGTATCATAACAAAGTGGAAGCAATTGGGGGCAACAGAAACTCAGCTATGAAGTGGTAGGCCACGTAAAATCGCAGGTGCACGGTGCGCAGAAGTCGCCAACTTTCTGCAGAGTCAATAGCTACAGACCTCCAGACTTCCTGTGGCCTTCAGATTAGCTCAAGAACAGTGCGTAGAGAGCTTTATGGAATGGGTTTCCATGGCCAAGCAGCTGCATCCAAGCCTTACATCACTAAGTGCAATGCAAAGCGTCAGATGCAGTGGTGTAAAGCACGCCGCCACTAGACTCTAGAGCAGTGGAGACGTGTTCTCTGGAGTGACGAATCACGCTTCTCTGTCTGGCAATCCGATGGACGAGTCTGGGTTTGGCAGTTGCCAGGAGAACGGTACTTGCCTGACTGCATTGTGCCAAGTGTAAAGTTTGGTGGAGGAGGGGTTTATGGTGTGGGGTTGTTTTTCAGGGGTTGGGCTTGGCCCCTTAGTTCCAGTGAAAGGAACTCTTAATGCTTCCCCATACAAGACATTTTGGACAATTTCATGCTCCCAACTTTGTGGGAACAGTCTGGGGATGGCCCCTTCCTGTTCCAACATGACTACACACCAGTGCACAAACCAAGGTCCATAAAGACATGGATGAGCGAGTTCGATGTGGAGGAACTTGACTGGGCTGCACAGAGTCCTGACCTCAACCCAATAGAACACCTTTGGGATGAATTAGAGTGGAGACTGCGAGCCAGGATATATATATATATATATAAAAATTCCTAAGAAAGTGGGTCGCCACTTAATGACCATGGGAAAATGGTCCCATGGCCAAACCAGTTGAGAACCACTGCTCTAAACGCCACTCATTACTTTTGAATCTACTATTTAAAAAAAAAAAAAAAAAAAAAAAAAAAAAAAAAAAAAACAGCAAAATAAATATATATCTGTAATTCTGTAAAGTCACCATGACATCATTTTTAAAAATTCTTGTTTTTATGGAATATTGCAGTATTTATTATAAATTATTATTCATATAATTCGTATAAATTATTTATCCGTGCACATGATTATTTTTTTATATTCATGTGCCCTCATAATCTGTAATCAAAATAACTTTCCTTCCCCCTTGCAACGACATCTGTTCTCTGATGATGCGTTTATTGGCGCAAGGGAGGGACAACCTGTCACTCACATGAGATCGACCAATAGCAAACCACAACTATCCAACCATCCAATCAATTCCCCATGGACAAAATCAAGTACTGTTCTAGATTTTTTTCTTGTTTGAGAGACCATTTCAGTCAGATATACATCACAACAGGGAAGAAAAGGCTAGTGCAACTTCTATTTCATGCCAACTTTAATAATACAAAACATCTCTGAACTTAACATTCTAGCACAGCATCAAAGTTTCTCCTGGTTTTAGATATCGAACAGAATGCTGGTGATTGATGTAATTACCTTAGACACCAGTATGGAGACTACAGCCACCGCCATTCTCTGCACTGTCTGATCTTCTTGATTCCCCAGCAACATCATTATCAGCTTAGCAGCTTCGTATCTATCCGGGAACAGGGGTCAGGCTAAGTTACATAAGCCGCATCAACAACTAGTTGAAGTGTGCTGAGGAAATGTGTATGGACTGACCTGTCAAATGGGACAACCTGTAAGATATGGTCACTGCAAAGGGTAAGCAGGCAATTCTTTTGCAACTAAATTCAGAAAAAAAAAAGAAAAGAAATATTGATAGTCAATAAAGGAGTTTGATGATAAAAGGGTAAATAAACAACAACAAAATATATATATATATATATATATATATATATTTTTTTTTTTTTTTTAGGTCATATTTAATAGCAAAATATACAGTAAATAAAGAAAAAAAAAAATATATATATATATATATATATATATATATATATATATATATATATATATATATATATATTTTACTAATACAAAATATTTTTGTATTAGGGGGATAGTTCACCAAAAAATGAAAATTATCCCATGATTTACTCACCTTCAAGCCATCCTAGGTGTGCACGTTTACCTTCTTTCAGACGAACACAATCGGAGATATATTTAAAAATATACTGGCTCTTCCAAGCTTTATAATGGTAGTGAACGGGGGCGTTTTGAAGCGCCCAAAAAATGCATCCATCCATCATAAAAAATAATCCATACAGCTCCAGGGGGTTAATGAAGGCCTTCTGAAATGAAGCGATGGGTTTTTGTAATAAAAATATCCATATTTAAAACTTTATAAAGTAAAATAACTAGCTTCTGGCAGGCAGCCATACGCATCGATTTTACGGCTGAAGAGTGAACTCTGACCCGACGCATGACGCAATGACAAGGATAGAGCAAAACTAAACACCGGTCACGAATTAGAAGTCTAAAACGAGAAATTGTAAAGAGAAATGCCGAAGAATATGATATGAGAGAAGAGGAGCTTGAGTTTGTTGCCCAGCCATATTCGGAGAGGTATCTAAACTTACGCTGCTACTACATCGCGTCAGGGGTTTCTCATTTGCAGTATGCATACGGTCATCTGGTGGAAGCTAGTTATTTCACTTCATAAAGTTTTAAAAATTGATATTTTTCTCACAAAAAACCCATCGATTTGCTTCAGAAGGCCTTCATTAACCCCCTGGAGCCGTATGGATTATATTTATGATGGATGGATGCATTTATTTTGGGCTATAAAACATGCCCCCCATTCACTACCATTATAATGCTTGGAAGAGCCAGGATATCTTTAAATATATCTCCGATTGTGTTTGTCTGAAAGAAGATATACCCCTAGGATGGCTTGAGGGTGAGTAAATCATGGGATCATTTTCATTTTTGGGTGAACTATCCTTTTAAATAAAATTTTAAAATATTAAAATTTTTGCATGATCACCAGTTTTAAAAGCCCACAATCTCATTCTCATCACTGTAATGTGAAAAACATAGATTACATAAATATTATTTAAAGGGGACCTATTATACCCCTTTTTAAGAGAAGAAAAATAAGTCTCTGATGTCCCCAGAGTGTGTATGTGAAGCTTTAGCTCAAAATACCCCACAGATCATTTTTTTTTAACATGTTAAAATTGCCACTCTTTGGGGTTGAACAAAAACATGCCATTTTTGTGTATGTCCCTTTAAATGCAAATGAGCTGCTGCTCCTGGCCTAAGAGGGCGGAGCTTTAAGAGAGGATGCTCCGAGCTCTGGTGACAGAACAATCTCATGCACTAATAATGTCAGAAACTCTCCGTAGCGGTGTTCAGTTCGAACCAGAGTCTGAAAATAATTCATACAGAGCCAGAGAAGATATGCTGAATGAAGATAGAACAGGTATAGTTCAGTTTAATTGCGGTTATAACTTATGTTGTCATCTTGATTTTTTTTAATAAACTGGTAAACTTTATATCCGTAAAACAACTCCGATGGGCTGTAATAAAATGCACGCTCTCCCTTTCTGCCGGGACCAGTATCGCTCCGGAGAGGATCACAAACAGTTTGTACTGATCCATCCTTGAGTAATAACTTCAACCACGGTGTCCTCAGTGACTTAGATGGTGGGAGTCTATAGAGCCTTGTATGTTCATTGGTACATCCGACAACTGAACATCTGTAATGCTTTTTTTTTTTTGGCACAGACGTATTTCTCTGGCTGATACAGCAAGTAAACAGAAATGGCGGACTCTGTGCTTCTCACTCAGGGCGGTGTCTATGCTAACAGGGCAGATCATCACCAGTCATGGGCGGGGTTTCCCTACTCTTAGGTAGGAGTAGTGGGAAATATGAAACAGCGCGTTCGGAGAGATTGATAATGATTTATGGGGATTATAAAAAAAGTATTGGGTGGATTTTTACCATTATTGGCTGGTTGTTTACATACACTGTGGACACATTTAGCGTCTGGACCAATCAGACACACAATTATTCATTATATTTAATGAATTATCCAGAAACTCACTCTCTCAAAGTTCTGTGAACCCATCCCCCTAAAACTGCAACTAACATCCCAAACGTAGCTAACACACAGGCAGAACTAGGTGTCCTGTTAGAGGACACAGGAAAACTGATAAGAACTTTTATGATCAGAAAGAATTTTGCAGAGACTAGTGACTGACTTGAGAAATGTATAAACATGTTCCCATCTCATGACTTTCCTTTTATAGGCTTTATTCTACGTATTAATTCTCTCTTTTGAACTATTTTGGTATTAATGTTTCAAAGTTGCAAATTTATAGTTAACTAAAATCACATGGGTAGCATGTTTGGTATCTACGGACTCCAACTTCCGTTTCCTATTTGTTAATTAATGTTACATGTTTCTAACTCTGTGACACATTAGTATTATAAGAATCTAGAAGGTTCTTCTCTCATTCATCCAATCCAGTGTCTTATGCTAATATCCTGCCAAAAGCACAAAGACTCGTAAAGTTCCCTCCGAGAGAACAACTCCTTATTGGCTCAGACACCTCCAGAGGGTGTGACATCTTCACCCTTTAAAATCACTGATCACAAGATCACTTTCTTCTTCTCTTTTACTGAGAAATGCTGATGTGAAGATGATGCTAAGAAGCTAGAAGCTTCTAAGGAACCCCAAGCTTGTGCCAGGCTCCGGCCTAGACCTTCCATTCACCAAAGATCCTCTGAATCCAACTGGTTCTCTTTCATCAAGACAATATCAGCAAAGATTCAACAGGAGCCTCCACAAACTGAATAAGGACAGTTTTAATTCAAATGGGCGAGACATGCAAGTCTCATTATTTGATACATTAAGTATCCTTACCCCTTTTAAAGAAGGGCGTGTTAGAACTAAACTGATGGTTTGCTCAAGGCTGTTGATCTGCTGAATCTCAAACAATGCTGTAACTTCTTGCTTTCCTGTATTCTGCTTCGGCTCTCTCTTTCCCTTGGTAAACTATGCATGTATGTGTGTGAATGTTAGAGTAGTTTAAGTGTTTAGTCTAGTTAATAAAGTCTTGTTCATGTCACACGTAAAGTTGCCCGTGTTTCATGCTCATATACTGGAGTCCCTAATTATGCCGATCCTGACTACATGCTCTGAGTAGTACTGTATAATAAGAATGTTATTTCCCATAACCTGGAAATGAACATTTCTTAGAATTAATAAACAATTAACACCGAGTGTTCATTGGCCAAACAGGTTAATTGATTGTAATATTAATTTTATTACATTAAGTTAATTTTATTAACTGATCCAAATATTTATAATTAATTATAACTAGTTATGATTAATTATATTTATTTTGAGCTAATTTGCTACCCACATCTGTGTTCAAACACCTTATAAAAGTGAATTTTGCATAATAGGTCCCCTTTAAATTGTATAAAATGTATTTATATCAAGGCACTTTCTGTCGTACTTCCTTAAATGAAAGACAACTCTAAACATACAGAAGTTTAAAAAAAAAAAAATGACTGTATAACGGTAATGAGAATCAGATTTACCACTGAAAATAATAAAAATGTTGACATTAAAGTCCGTGTAAAGCAATATTAAAATATGTGTTCAAACGGGAGGATGAAGGTTGAGGTGGGAGATAGTCGGTTCAGCCCCATTCACCAATAACACCAGTAAAATTATCACTTCAGAGGCGGGTGTTGGTGGTGATTGTCAGTTCTTTATCAATATGGCTCTTCAAAAAATTAAAACTGTGACGTATGGCATCAAAGTACCAGCGATTCGAGAGCAGTCAGCGGAGTCAGCCAGCGCAGTTTCTCAAGAGCGGCTGCACGGGCTCTGATGACGACACGGCTGTTCCACGATTGGCCGGATTCACAGCATGACAACGATCACATGTGTTTCGTGTTTATTCTGAAAACTTCAGTTCCACTAATGCTCACAAATCTGTATTTTTTATAACAGTTAAAGCTCATTTCGTGTGGTCATGATGTTATATTGTCATGTTTATCAAAATAAAACTGATAAAAAACGTAGACCCCACTACATTGGTATTTAAATAATATATGCTTATGTTGAACTTTATTCTTGTAAAAACAGCGCTGTAAGCAGTATTGAATGAAAATGTCTCTGAAACATCTGTGAATTAGTCAAATACTGCATTTATTTCACTTCAGCTGTGATAAAGTATGCAAACGCAGCGCGAGAGTCACTACAGGAAGCAGAAAGTGTCCGACTTCACGTCTCTGTTTTCAGCTTCTCCCCGACTGCACTACTCTCGCCGATCAGTTGCATCCAGCCGCAGCCGATGTCGAACACACCTATTATCTCGTTAGGGGCGGAGCCATGCTTGGTGGCTCCAGTGCGTCATCAACAGTTATTATAGGGAGGGGCAAAAAAATCCTGAACACAGAATTGGTGAAAAACTGTAATTTGTAATTAAACTGAAAAACGGTCTAACTCCACAATTCAGTACTACATAGTTCACAGTTTTTGTAATGTGTTTCAGCAATACATTTGAAACACTTATAATGTGTTTAGAAACAATTCTCAGAATTGACTTTACACAGACTTTAACCCAAGTGTGCTTGCATACTTCTAAATTACACTACCTGAAAATTAGTGTTGTCAAAAGTACCAACTTCGGTACCAAGTCGGTACTGAAATTAAAATGTGACGATAACAGCATTTTCCCCTAGCATTTTGAGCACTGTTGAGCGGATTCTTAAACACCTCTGATTGGCCATTGTGTTCACGCGCTCAACAGATATGTCTGTGATTGGCTACAATGAAGTTTCGGTTCCAAAAATGGTGTGATGGGTGGGCGAAGTATGGATAGCGTATCCTTTATTAGAGACATCTCACCTCATGAATATTATAGCAATGAATGCACTGAAAAGGCCTTGCGCTACTCATATACGTCACATATCAATGCAAAAAGAGAGAGAGAGAGAGAGAGAGAGAGAGAGAGAGAGAAACAGCAACCTAGGTAAACTTTTCTGCAACATCCTAAACGGCAGACTAGCCCATTTTCTCAGAGACAGAAATGTCCTGAGCAAGTGTCAAATTGGCTTCCAACCAAAATATCGCACATCAGACCATATATACACTCTCCATACCTTAATCGATAAGCAAATCAACCAAAACAAAAGCAAAATTTTCTCATGCTTTGTTGACTTCAAAAAAGCTTTTGACTCCATTTGGCATGAAGGTCTTTTTCTTCAATTAATCCAGTGCGGCATCGGAGGAAAAACATATGACATCATCAAATCAATGTACACAAACAACAAATTTGCTGTTAAAATAGGTAACAAACACACAGAATTCCTCCCTCAGTGTCGTGGAGTGAGACAGGGCTGTAGCTTAAGTCCTGCACTGTTCAATATATACATAAACGAGTTAGCAGGGGCTCTGGATCAGTCTGCAGCACCTGTTATTACTCTACTAGATACTGAAGTCTATTCAGAATTTACGCTATTAAGAGAAATATTAAAATTGACATCCCAATCAGAATCTGGATAATAATAATTAAATCAGTAATAGAACCCATCGCGCTCTACGGGTGTGAAGTCTGGGGCCCACTCACAAACCAAGAGTTCACTAAATGGGACAAACACCCAATAGAGACTCTGCAGACCGAACTATGCAAAGTTTTGCTACGAGTACAGCGCAAAACCCCAAATAATGCCTGCAGAGCAGAATTAGGATTGTACCCACTTATAATCACAATTCAAAAAAGGGCCATTAAATTCCATACTCACCTAAAAACTAGTGATAAACAGACCTTCCATCACAAAGCCCTGAACTACCAAGAGCTGACACCAGAAAGAAACGCCATCGGCCAATTGGTCTTAGAGCTGACTACACAAACCACAACATGTCTGACTGAAAATAAAAACTTAGCCAGACCAAACCAAATAATTAAAACACAAAAAGAAAAATACCTAAAACACTGGACAGACGCAACAGCCCTACAAAGTAAATTGGTATGCTATTTGGCCCTAAACAGAGAATATGAATTGGCAGGATACCAGAGTACAGTGAGCGACCCTAAACTTAGAAAAGCCCTGAGCATGTACAGACTCAGTGAACACAATCTCACCATAGAGACAGGCAGACACAGACAGACCTGGCTACCAAAGGAAGACCGGCTGTGTCCCCACTGCACAGAGAATGAAGTGGAAACAGAACTGCACTTTCTGACATCCTGCCCTAAATATGCACAAATTAGGGACACTTTCTATCACCACAAAGACTTCCATCAGAAACCAAATACGGACAAACTCCCATACCTGCTAGGAGAAAACCCAGCAAGCTCAAACCTGGCCGCCAGGTATGTGAGGTCCTGTCACGACGAAAGAGCCTCCAGCGGGACAGAACTACCAACACACTCACTATATGCCTAGAGACACTTCTATAAATATTATAAGATTTTTTTATTGCAATTTTTTTATTGCTTTTTTTATTGCTAGATTTTTTTTCTTCATTATTATTATTTTATTTATTTATTTTTATTGTACAGTGTTACTAATGCTTTGGCAATGTAAAGATTTCTTCACCATGCCAATAAAGCTATTTTGAATTTGAATTTGAATTTGAGAGAGAGAGAGAGAGAGAGAGAGAGAGAGAGAGAGAGAGAGAGAGAGAGAGAGAGAGAGAGAGAGAGAGAGAGAGATGGACAAAGCTGCACAATTAATCTTTAAAAGATCGCATTCTAGATTTCATCACCCACATGATCTAATTTCCTAAACGACAACGATTTGCCCGTCTATATTAAGCCTTTGACAAAAATAATATCGTGACATTCAAATCTGCATTCGCGCTGCCACTGATCTAGAGAGAGCAGTCGTCGTTTTTAGATATAAAACCGCTTCACAAACAATCTTTAACTACACAGTATCATTATTTCTGTGTTACAAATATTCCAATTATCACAGAAGTATACAAAAGTTTATTCAGATATAAACACTGGTGTCTACATTATCGATCAAAATATAATAAATCACCTTTTGAAAGTAACTGGGTGCTTCAAATAAGGACTGTATTGATTGCACTGTTACGCCACTAGGTGGCAACAAATTACTGTTAAAAATGTATCACTGAAGTCTTTATGAATCCAGCTTACTAAAATATTCTGTTTCACCTGTCTGGATCTTACATGTGTGTCCAAGCATCTTATTTGTGTTGAATTTGTGGTAACACTTTACAATAAGGTTCATTTGTTAACATTAGTTAATGTATTAACTAACATGAACTAACCATGAGCAATACATTTGTTACAGTACTTGTTAATCTTTGTGTAGGTGCCAGGTACGGTTTGATGTCTTTTATTTTGAAATTGTCGCTTCCAGTTTGTTACATCACTTGGTATAGGTGCATCTTACCTGTTAGTTTGAGTGTGGATAGCATGGAGGAAGGGGGTGAGTAGCTGGGACGCTCACTTTCTGTTGACCGTTTTGTTTCATTTTATTTTTGTTTATTTTCCGTTTTCTACATTACAGTCTTCATTCAACATGTTGCTGTCATTCCAACATTGTAATTAAAAACCTCCCGAGCATCGAAACATGTCATGGATTTATTTCCACTACTTCCCACTATCCTCTCAGCAGATACTGGCTGCCGCCACAATTAGTCAACAGAAAAGGCTACTGTTGGATTTGATCATAGTGGATCACTGGAAATGACTTCTTTGCACACCGCATGTGAAACATTGATGCGCACACTAAAGTGAAACAACGCGCTTCTGTATCCTGACGGCAGAAGAGGTATGTGAGCGGTTTTGTTATGTTTGGCTGCAGCATTGCTGTTTATTGAATGAGAAGACACTGTTGTCGCCAGTGTGTTTGTGTGCCGCTTAGTTAGATGGATTGCGGTTGTGGAATGAATTTCAAGTTTGCTACGCACTTGTTATTGCGCTGTGGTGCTGCACCCATTCATAAAGTTGTTGGCTGGATTTATGAGCGTTGAATACGGCACTGTTTGGAGTACTGGGATCGTGTTGTGTGAGAAATGGACTCAGATGAGTCTGAGACCACTGCTGAGAGCAGCAAAAGAGAGCCTAAGCTTACGGCAAAGGCATTGGCACTGAAAATTGAAGCACTGCAAAAGGATCGCAAAGCTAAGGTGAATCAAATGAAGAACTTGATTTTATCAATGAAAGATCTCGTGAAACATGATGAAAATGCTTTACAAGTGTCTTCAATGTTGGGATCTTTGAAATGTTTGAAAGATGATGCATCTGGGTTGCACAAAGAAGTACTTCCTTTTATTCCTCCTGATGATCAAAACAAACAAAATGAGTGGTTTCGTTCAGTTTCTAAGCACAATGATGGGTTTGTGGAAGATGTTGAATGGTTGAATGAAGCTAAGAATCTGAGTAGAATACAGCATTTTTTGAGCATTTTGCCTCAAAGTTATGCAAATCTTTGCCCATCACTCTCTGTTGTTCATGATACAAGAGCAATGGATAACCCTGTTGAACCTCAGCTGAGTTGTGATTCTAATATTCCATCTTCTGATGAACCAGTTTCTTCATCTCATAATATGAATGTTCCAAGTGAATGTCAGAACAGTTATATGGACTATGGTGATGTGCAGAATCAAATACAACCAACAGAGCAGGAAATGTGATGTGAGCAGGAAAACATCATCAAGGACAACTCATGGATCTTGATGCAGTCGATCTTCTACTGCTCATCTTAAGGTTGAGGCCAAAATGGCAGCTTTGTTGGCACATCAGAAAATGTTACAACGCAAACATGCATTACAGAAAGAAGAGGAGGATCTGAGGAGGAAAAAAAAGAACAAATGGAGCTTACTAAAAATCGCTGTATCAATGGCCAAGATGAAAGTATATAGCAACGCAAAATCAGAATCAAGTGAATTTACTAACCGTCCTGATACCAATGCCTTAAGGATGAAACATACTTGGAACCAGTTCTCTTAACCCTAATGTGGAATCATTTTTACCTTCAAGTTCACATTCAATGCCACGACAGCCACCTGTATCTTATTCACAGACTCAAGCAACACAAGAGGATTCAAGGCATTTCCCAACTCAGCCAGCTCAACAACAACAGCAACAGATTGTAAGATCTAAAACAAGGTCGACACATTCTGCATTGCCCAGCATCAGTCATGATGGTGGACATGGACCTGGATTGCAAGGTGCACATGGATCGAGTGTACAGGATGGTTTGGAAGGAGGAAGTATCCTTAAGCTTATTGACAAGCAAAATGAAATTGCTGCCCAGAACTTGTCTTCACTTCCACCAAGGGAGGTCCCATTCTTTGATGGTGATCCATTACGTTACCACGACTTTGAGAACATCTGAAGAGGTCGTGGAAAAGAAAACAAGTGGCAGTGCAGATTCCTTGCATTTCCTTGAACAGTACACTAGAGGGCAACCTAAGGAGCTTGTTAAGAGCTGTCAGCATATGATTCCATCACAAGGGTAAATAAGGGCTAAGGGCTTTGCTCAAGGAGCACTTCGGTAATGAGGTGAGGATAGTCTCAGCTTACATGGAAAAGGCGCTTTCATTGAGAACAATAAAATCTGAGGATGCTAAGGCTCTGCAGGACTACAGCTTATTTCTCAGGAGTTGTTGTAATGCTATGCAGGATATTTGTTACATGAATGAGTTAAATCTTGCCTCTAACATGCAAATCGTTTGTGCAAAACTTCCTTATAAGCTCAGAGACAAATGGAGAATAGTGGCTTATGATTTACAGGAAAGATGTAACCACCCAGCTTGCTTTTCTGACACTGTGGACTTCATAGAAAGACAAGTGAAAATAGTCACAGATCCAGTATTTGGAAACATTCAAGATGTTCTGCCTAGTGGAGATAGAAACTTGAAGAGCAAATCACCTCGTTCAAAACCCAGAAGCAGTTTTGCCACTACAGTCACTGCAATTGGTGCAAAGGAGTATAGTGGGAAGACTGTGAACAACATCTGTCTTTTCTGTAAAGGAGAACATGCTTTGGATTCCTGTAAAAGGCTCGCTGGAAAATCCCATAGCGAAAAGATGAATTTCTTGAAGAAGAAGGGCATTTGTTTTGGTTGCTTATGTAAAGGACATATCAGCTGTGATTGTAAGGAGAGAAGCATATGTAAGATATGCCACCTCAAACACCCAAGCCTTCTTCACATTCTTTCATCAGAGAAAAGGGGCATTTAGTATAATAAAGATGAGTAAAAGTCAACAGTGGGAAGTGCTTTGGTCTCGCTCCAGTCCAGTGATCTTACTGGGGCTGGTAAAGATAATTGTGCATTGCCCATTGTTCCTGTATGTGTGAAATCAAAGAAAGGAAGTAAAGTTGTGACCACCTATGCTTTCCTAGATTCTGGGAGCTCTGCATCTTTCTGCACAGAGAGTTTGATGTCCAAGCTCAATCTCTCTGCAAAGAAAATTAACATTTTAATGAGAACCATGAATCAGGACAAATCCATCTTCTGTTATGTTCTCAAGGACTTGGAAGTGTTAGGATTGAATCAAGAGCATTATTGTGCTTTACCAGAAGTATACACGCAGAAGACCATGCCTGTAAACAAAGACAACATTGCCACACAAAACCATCTTGCTTGTTGGCCTCATTTAAGTCACCTGTTTGCCTTCAATTGATGCTGATGTAGAGTTGTTGATTGATGCTAATGTGCCAGAGGCATTGAAGCCATGGCAGATTATTCGCAGTCAAGACAATGGTCCATACACCATTAAAACCATGTTTGGATGGGCAGTTAATGGACCAATTAAGCAACAGGAAGAGTATGCTGTTGAGGACCATCCTCACATGACTGTTAATAGGATCACAGTTATGAAACTGGATGAGTTGTGGGAGCAACAGTTCAGGGCTGACTTTCCTGAATGTGTTCAAGAGGAACCACAAGGATTGTCAAAGGAAGATCATCAATTCATGGATTTTGTTTCACGGTCAGCAAGACTGATCATCAGGCATTTTTACATTGGTCTTCCACTTAAAAACGAAAAGGTAATCATGCCAAGAAGGAATAAAGCAATCATTGAATAACTTGCTCTAAAATCTCCTAAGAAGGCTTTGAAGAAATGCTACTTTTCATGCTGATTATACTATCTTTATGGAGAGTGTCATTGCTAAAGACCATGGTTCCCACAGATGAACTGGAAAGACCTGATGGACGCTTATGGTACATACCTCACCATGGTGTGCATCATCCTAAAAAACAAAAGATCAGAGTTGTGTTTGATTGTGGAGCATCATACCAAGGAACATCATTCAAATGAACATCTTTTGCAAGGTCCAGATTTAACAAGTACACTGGTGAGTGTTCTTGTGCAATTAGGAATGGAGTATGTTGCCATGATGGCTGACATAGAATCGATGTTTCATCAAGTCAAGGTGCATCCTGATGATTGTGATCTCTTGAGGTTTCTTTGGTGGCCAGGAGGAAACATTGATGGCAATCTGAAAGAGTACAGAATGGTTGTACATTTGTTTGGAGCGATGTCATCTCCATGTTGCTCTAGCTATGCATTGAGAAAGTGTGCAGAGTGTGCATCTGTATGATGCCAAGACTATAGACATTGTCTTTAATAACTTCTATGTAGATGACTGTCTTGTATCTGTGCCTGTCTTGTATCTTGTACAGATTCAGATGCTGTACTATTGTACCAGAAGCTCACAGAAATGTGCGCCAAAGGTGGATTCCGTTTAACAAAATGGATAAGTAACAGCCGCACTGTGTTAAATGCCATCCCCGAGGAAGACAGGGACAAGAAAGTAAAGAACTTGGATTTGGAACATGACACGCTACCTTTGGAAAGAGCATTAGGCGTGCAGTGGTGTGCGGAGTCTGATGTCTTCAAGTTCAAGGTGACCATCAAAGATAGACCTCTTACGAGAAGAGGAATTCTTTCTATCATTAGTTCTATCTATGACCTCTTGGCTTTCTGTCTCCTGTGATTCTACGTGCCAAAATGATACTTCAAGATCTGTGTAGAGAAAAAATTGGGTGGGACAGCACTATTCCAACAGTGTACTAGGGCTGCACGATTAATCGGACGATTAGAAAAAAACCATTGAAATCGCGCTTAAACGATTTGGCTTCTTGGATTATGAAATCGCAAAGCTGCAATTATTTTTTTTTTATGCGTGGCTTGTCAGTGAACTATGGCTCCAAATGCTAATCCATCTGAAAGCACTGCAAGTTTGAATCACTCATAATGTGCATTTGAAAAAGCAACACGCGTCAAACATCTTTCCAGACATGAGAAGCATGTCCAACATCTTGTCCAACAAAAGACAACATTTAATAACATGTTTTTACTCCAAACTCACTTCATAACGACAGTTGAGCGTCCTTCTGTGAGATGATGAGGCTTCTTACACAGAATATGGCAGTCGTGTGTTTATTAGTCACGTTTAATCAATCAAAACGTTTCAATCTTCTGTTTATTTAGCTACAGCAATAGTATGGGATTTCCTGGAATGACGCGTGTTCTACTTCGGCAGCAGGGCATATTTGCAGTTTCTGCGCGAGAGCGCCCTCTGCCTTTCAGATGGAGAAGCATTTACTACTGATCACAGAGCCGTACAGCTCTGATAAGCTGCGCATAAAATAATCGCAGCCTTTGCCAAATTGTGTGCGATAAAATTGCGATAAATCGTGCAGCCCTACAGTGTACATTCAGCGATGCACAAGTTGGTTGGAGGAACTTTATGAATTGGAGAAATTCGAGGTCCGCAGGTGTTTAAAGCCTGAAAACTTTGGAGAAACTACATCTGCCCAATTGCATCACTTTTCAGATGCCAGTGATAAGGGTTATGGCATGGTGTCCTATTTACTACTTCATAATGATCAACAACTTGCCCATTCCTTTTTTTTCTAATGAGTAAAGCAAGAGTTATGCCTTTAAGATCGATCACTATCCCTCGTCTGGAGCTCACAGGTGCCACGCTTGCTAGTCGCATGGACACGTTGTGGAAGAAGGAGCTTAACATGCAATTTCAGGATTCTGTTTTTGGACAGACAGCACCTTGGTGCTTAAGTACATTCGAAATGAGACTTCAAGATTCAAATGCTTTGTAGCAAACATAGTTGCTATAATTCTAAAGGTTTCTGAAGTCACAAAATGGAGGTTTGTGAATTCATCCAACAATCCAGCTGACTTAGCATCCAGAGGTGGATTCATTCTTGAAAAAACAGATATGGATTTCTGGTCCTCCATTTCTTGTTCAACCACAAGAGTTGTGGCCCATGGATCCTACTGATGTAGGTGTGAAGTCTTCTTGTGACCCAGAAGTGTTTTTGTTAAGGTTAGTTAATAAAAATACAGCTGTTCATAGCTTGTTCATGTTAGTTCACAGTGCATTAACTAATGTTAACAAATACAATATAATAATTAATAATGTATTAGTAAATGTTGAAATTAACATTAACAAAGATTAATAAACGCTGTACAAATGCAGTTCATTAGTAGTTATAGTTACATGTTACCTAATGTAGTTAACTAATGTTAACTAATTAACCCTACTGTAAAGTGTTACCGAATTTGTTGAGATTGCAAGTCTGTTAAACTCATTTTACAAGTATAATAAACACAAAAAGGACTTTTTGAGTTGAGTATTGTGCATTTTTCTCTTACTACTATTTTTATTGTTTGTTTAATCATATTAATGGAACTAGCATCGCAACCGGAATCGTTAGGCAGAACCGGAATTGGAACCGGAAAATTTCTTACGATTCCCAGCCCTAATCTTTGATGGTCTTCACCGAGCACTTACACAGATACACACGGGAGCGTTTGAAAGTAGGCATCTATCAGCGGATCCCAAATAGGATACTATCTGGGTGCTTTATTGTACATACAGTTGGACGATGAATAGGATGAATATCGAATTCAGCCTCTGTGTGTTTATACCTGCTCGTGGTTTGGGAAATTCTTCATGGCTGTAAGAAGCTGTTGAACTACAGTTCCCACCAGGTGTAAGGGCAATTCCAGCACCAGCTCCTGTACGGTCAGGTTAAACACGCATGCAGTGGCCACAAGCTGAACATGGAGAGAATCTGTGTGGTGTTGCATTCCAGCCAGTACCAGCTGCAACAGAAAGAGCCACATGTATATTGTATAAAAAAAAAAAATGTCATTTAGCACACTAGAACAATGTGTTTTTAAACATGAGGCAAGACCTTTTACAGTAAAGTGAGGTTTTAAGAGTATGTATATACTTTTTGTATGAGTTTTGAATATATATATATATATATATATATATATATATATATATATATATATATATATATATATATATATATATATATATATATATATATATATATATATATGGGGGGGGGCATCTCAGGGTTATACAAATGTCCCCACATCATAATGAAGTACATTTTATATATTTTATATGTAAAATATTAAAATATTTAGTTGAAAAAAATAATCAACAAAACTGCTTATTAATCTTTGGGGAAACTTTTGTCTGCCAAATCAAAGGTGCAATCATCATGCAAAAAACAAGAAATGACATTATAGAGAATAGACATCTTTATTAAAGTCGTTATTTTTGTTCTGTTTTTGCGGACAAAAAGTATTCTCGTCTATACATAAAATTAAGGTTGAACCACTGTATTCACGTCGACTGTTTTAACAATGTCTTTAGTACCTTTCTGGACCTTGAAAAGTGTTGATTATATTGCTGTCTATGGACGAGAAATATACCTCTCGGATTTCATCAAAAATATCTTAATTTGTGTTCCAGAGATGAACGAAGGTCTAGCGGGTGTGGAATGACATGAGGGTGAGTAATTAATGACAGAATTTTAATTTTTGGGTTGAACCATTTAAGATATGTTACTCTTTACAGCACTTTTTTCAATAAAGGCGAACTTTTCTTGAACATGGTATAAAAAAAAATGTAAAATGTGTGTTTTAAAGTAGATTTTTCATTTTCTATATCATGGACACTCATATTTGTCACTGATCCTGGTAAGAAACCAGCTTAACCTGTTCAGATTTCATTCACAAATACAGATCATCAGACAACAGAAGAACTGCTAAAGAAAAATTTTGTACCTTTAATATGTTTGGCTGAGGTCCTTCCATGTCACTGGTGTGACTGTAGAGATGTGTAAGAACCTCCCGTATAAAACTCTCTCGGTCGCTGTATCTCCTCAAGGCTTCACACAGTTGGGTCAAATTGGACTCTCCAGCCACCTGGATGTGATTACAAACATCTTCCTTTCTAAGAATTTGCGAGTCCTGGCAAAATCTGCTATTAGTTCTGACGTGTTTTTATATTTGTCATATGCTCAATGAGATGGCAGTCAAATGTATTTTTCTGCAAGCTATCATGTTGTTTCTAGTCTCTTATAGACAGACTTTTAAATAGCAGCATGAAGTCTGGCTCACTTTGCTGCTTATTCTGGTCAGGAACTGCCCAGTTAAACAGTTTTTATGCGCCATTCAGGCTCCGGGTAAATCTGAAATACTAAAAGTAACGGGAGTGGATCAAGTGTGCTTCACTGTCTGCTCATCAGTAGTTCTTATCTACTATTGTCATGCTGCTGCATATTGGATTAAAGGGGTCTTGAATTGCATTTTTGTTTTATTTTATTTTTCTTTATTTCCAGATGAGCACTTATAATGTTACTAGGATTTTTACAGGATTTTTGGTGGGTTGCCTGTTGACCGGGTGTTAATGTCAAACCCTGGTTGTGGCATTTCTGTCGGGTCCGTATTCCTTAAATGTCACTTTGCAAAGCCTGCATCAAATTGCGACTGGTTTACCAAAGAATCCACAATGAAATGAACTAACAAACAAATAATGCTCTACTGAGACATTCACATACTTTCCTAATATTAGGATCCTTTGGGAAGTAATGACATTTTTAGTCCAGTGATCATGTTTTAGTATCTCTCCCTTCTCTCCACATCACTTCCCTAACATGCGCCAGTGGGTGGCCAAAGAGGAGATGAAGAAGTAGGTCTTGTGCTAATGTATTCATATCTATTATGTAATAAAGAGGAGGGAGTACAGCTTTGACAGCTTGGTTTCAATAAAGTTGTTTTTGCACTAACAAGCTTATAATAAAACAACCTTTTATATTATGTCAAAAGATCAAGGAAAATTTGATTTCTCGATTCATGACCCCTTTAAGATTTTCAGTCAGTTAGTGTGAACAAAGACTCTTACCTTTAGATTTCCATCTCCACACAGAAGCTCAGAGCCACCTGCACCTGTGGCCAGCAGCCCGATAAACCTCATAGCTGGCCGCACCTCTACAAAGGCTTGGATGGTAGCATCGCTTACACCTCTCCAGCCCGACACATCCAGGGACACGAGATGTGGAAGGATCCCTGGGCGCTCTAGCAGTTGCTGCACCAGGTTGTCTCCATCCATTACCAGCTTGTCATTAGAGATGTCCAGGTGCCTCAGCAACTGCAGCTTGGAGAGTACTAAGATTAGGCTGGAGGATGGCATCTCCAGCTTCTGAAGCCCATGCGCAGTCAGGGACCTGAGCCGTGAGTCACAACTCAACAGAGGTGTTAGGTCTGTGATGTTAGTACCAGAGATATCCAAGCTCTCCAGCATGGGCATTGTGCAGATATCCTCCAGACTTTTGTCATCCAGGTCTGTCCAGGCCAGAGAAAGCTTCTTTAAGTTCCGGAGCATGCTGAAGCAGGCCTGCAGTGACTCCTCACCTGCTTCCCCATAAAGATGTAAGCCATTCATCAGCAGTGTCTGGAGGCCTTGTCTGCAGAATTTGCTGGAGGCAATACTGTGGAGAACATCTGAGATTGTGAGGTCGCTATGTATATGTGAAGCATTCAGTTCTTGAAGCTTGTGAGGGCAGAGAGCCAGTCTGAAGGCCTCAGCTGAGAGGTGTGAGGACTGGATGTACGCTCGCCGCAAACGCATGTGCTCCAGATTCTGGAAAATGCCTATGGTTCTGTCATTAAGGACCCCTGAGAGGAATGGGAAAACAGATCGCAACATCATGCAACAGATTTTGCAGGCAACTAAAAGGGTTATAGCAGTGGTTCCCAAAATGGGGTACGCGTACCCCTGGGGGTACGTGAGGTGACAGAGGGGGTATGCGAACAAAAAGCTGAATTTTGCTGTTCATTTAATTCTTCCCCACCTTAAAATAACATTACAATCGAGAATGTATTTCTAACAGGCATAATGCCGTAAATACAATTAAAATACCACATCTTTTGTGGTCAAAACTGACTGCATCCATTTCCACATAAGCAGTATGCATATGGGTGCATATAGATTGCGTGCAGAGTCTGCTGCCTTAGCAAATCGCGCAAAACATTACTGCCGTTCTCTACAATGTACAGTAGATTTAGCACTTACAAGCATGAAGAACAAATAGCCTGGCACAGAAGATGCATAGAGAGATCAATTTAAGAGTCAAACTCTTAATACAAAACATACCTTTTGTGAGTTCTTGTTTTTAATGTTGATAATATTATACGAGCAAGAATGCAAATCCAAATATCCACATGATTGCAAATGTGACATTGATTTTATACAACAGTTCAACAAACAAAAGGGTAATATTAAGTGATGTTCTTCACAGTATTGTCAGTATTTGCTCTATTTCACAACAAAATAATAGTTCCAACGAAAGCCACAGCAGAACTACAACCCACTGAGGTGTTTCATGAACGAATCTGCAGCTTTGAACGAATCGTTTGAGAAAGTCATTAGGCTTGTTCGAGATGCATCGGCGCTGCGCAGACTGATCGGCGTATGACATCAAAGTACCGTGAGAGCGATTCAAAAGCATAAGGAGTCGGAGGGGGGAGTCGCACAAGATGGCGCTCTGAACGGTTGTCTTTCCCGATCTCTGCATTAGATTGCTCTTTTTTTGAAGTTAAGTGTCCCTTTTCAAGTTCGTTTTTGGCTTAATTTGTTAAGTTTCTGTACAGTGTGAATTTGGGAAAATGTCAAAGTCCCAAAGGAAAAGGAAAGAACTGCTAGATCAAGCTGTTAGAAGTTCGGCAGCATCCGATGGTGTGACGCCTAACTCCGAGCTTATGATATCACCTGAAGGCAGCAATTTATTGATTGACATTTGTCATGATTATTCCACCCATGTAACTCCATCACTTTCCTCTGCTGTTGAAGATTTTCCATCCTCTCCTGTGACCCCAAGTAAGCCTCCATTCAGTAAACATGGAAAAACGAAAAAATCCGGCGACAATATTATATCCACTCTCTCTGACTTGATTAACAACAGGGCGGATGGCATGGAGAAACTGAACAACAACAACGCCATGAGAATAGAAGGACTAAAAATGACTGTTGATTTCGTCTGTGCAGAGGTAAAAGACTTGAAGATTAAGATGACTAATGCAGAGAAATGCATTGATGAAGAAAAACATCGTCGCAGCATGCTCAAGAACCGCATACGGGAGCTGGAAGGGTACCACAGGAGATGGAACCTTAAGTTGTATGGCGTCCCTGAGAAAGCAGATCAGAACGTACAAGCTGAAGTTATTCATATTTGTCAGGAGGTGCTACCTGAGGGAAAGATCAAGCTTCCAGATGTGATCGATACTGTTCATCGCTTAGGTTCAAGAATGCACACTGACAAGCCGAGGCCTGTAATTCTCCAATTCACCAGCAGAGTGCACCGTGACGCAGTTTGGAAGGCTGCTAGAAATAACTCGTATCTGCGTGATGATAAACTACGCTTTGCTGAAGTTTTCTGTGAGGAAGACAGACAGAGGAGAAAAAAGCTGTGTCCTGCAGTTAAAAGTGCGAGGGATGCAGGAAAAAAGGCATACTATGTCAGAACCCGAGCATTTGTTGAAGGCAAAGAAATCATTCTACCACCTTAATGGTTATCTTTGAAGTCTGTCGTCCTGCGGCTGGCTAGTCCAGGATCTTTTGTTGCAGATTGGTCCATGTACTTTGGATTTTGTGCCTTAATTTCCTTTTAAGTATAGTTCAAAACCTTTTGTCTGGATCTTGTCAAGATGTTATATGATTAGTTGGTTCACTTAACACTAACACTTGTTCTAAGTGCAGAGTTTGGGGCGTTCCCTTTTTTGCTCTAAGCTTTTGACGTAAGGTCATAGCCTATTTGTTTCTACAGTTCTTTTTATATTTATTTGTTTTCGACGTTGTTGTCTTTGTTTTCATTAAATGTCAGGGGTATAGGCCATACTGTGAAAAGGAAAGCTTTATTTTTATTTGCGAAACAACTGAAGCCTGATTTTTGTTTTTTCCAAGAATCCCATTCATCTGTTAATGATGTAAAATTCTGGAGATTTTATAGAAAGCAGACTGCTATACTGGCTAAAAAAAAAATCCCTAACTCTCTGCTTGTTATAAGTGGGGATTTCAATATTGCAATTGACAGTGCTCTTGATAAATGGCCTCCCGGCCGACCCTCATCACTTAATTTAAAATTTAAACAATTCATGGAGAGACTTGATGTGATTGATGTCTGGAGGTTGAAATTCCCTAATACTAAAGCATTTACCTGGAGCAACAAGGCTGCTTCTCATTTCTCTCGTATAGACTTTTGGCTGATCTCTAAATCCTTTGACATTCCCAGTACTTTAGTTGATATTCTCCCAACTCCCCTAACTGACCATAAGGCTATCTATATAAAAAATTAAGCTTTCTGCAAGCACTTTAAATTCTATTAAACCATCATATTGGAAGTTAAACAGCTCTCTATTATCTCATAATACAGTTAAGCTTAAAATTAACTATTTTATTAACCATTATTGGAAAAAAAGCAGTAAGGGAACGATCTTTTAGTAATAATTGGGAGTTACTAAAATTTGATATTGGTAAATTTATGAGAAGCTATGGGAGTGCACTAGCCAAGCTTAGGAAAGCTGAGGAAGAGGCAGTAGTTAGTGAAATTGCTGCCATTACTCATAGGCCCCCTGAAAATCTCTCAAATGTTGAAACTGCTTTGCTTTCTAAACTACAAAACCAACTTGATGATATTTATAAATGTAAAGCTGAAGGTGCTTTTGTGCGATCTAGGGGGAGATGGATGGAGCAAGGCGAACAAAATTCTACATACTTCTTCAGGTTAGAGAAATCTAATGCCAATTATAATAGCATGACTAAACTCAGTGCTGATGGTATTGTAACAGATAACACCAAGACAATTTCTAATTATTGCTATAAGTTTTATAAGTTGTTATATACCTCTAGGTTCGATGATGATGACACATCCTCATTTTTAGACTCAATAGTTGACCTAAATACCATAGAGGTAGATGACAAAAATCGGTGTGATGAACCCATTTCCCTTGAAGAAATCATTGATTCTATTAATCATCTTAAAATCAACAAATCTCCGGGGAATGATGGTATTACTACAGAATTTTATAAGGCATTCTCTGAACCCTTAGCTCCCTTTCTGGCAGAAGTTTATGCAGAGAGTATTCTGAGAACATCTCTTCCTCCTAGCTTGACACAGGGTGTGATTACTCTGATTCCAAAACCCAAAAAGGATCCACTTCTTATTGAAAATTGGCGTCCAATTTGTTTACTTAACACTGATTACAAGATCCTTGCTCAAATTTTTGCCCAAAGATTACAGAAAGTGATGAGCTATTTAATTGATGAATCTCAATCTGGATTTATAAAAAATAGGCACATTTCTAATAACATCAGATTAATTTTAGACATCCTTGACTATTCTGATTTGATTTCAGAGAAAGTTTTATTTTTTTTTTTAGACTTTTACAAAGCATTTGACACTGTGGAGCATGCTTTTATTTTCCGTTGCCTTCGAAAGTTTGGTTTTGGTGATTTTTTTTTTATAATGTCATCAGAACACTTTATGCTAACAGTAATTGCTCTCTGAAATTTAGTTTTGGTATGTCACCCAGATTCTACCTTCAGAGGGGTATTAGGCAAGGATGTCCTATTTCACCTGATCTTTTCCTCCTTGCCACCCAGATTTTCCTCACATTATATTAATAAAAGTACCTTGAAAGGGATTCTCATTGCAGAAAGAGAAATAAAGATCAACCAATTAGCAGATGACACTGCTCTTTTTTAAGAGATGCCTCTTGGGTCCCTATTGCAATCAGCACTGTTGAAAAATTTTCTAAAGCTTCTGGTCTTTTTTTTTTTAAATCTGTCAAAATGTGAACTGCTTTCAATTAAAGAGTGCAATCTTTCTACAATTAATAATATTCCAATTAAAGATAAGATATCTTATTTAGGTATCTATATATGTAAAAATCAAAATGATAGATGAGTATTTAATTTTTCCCCAATTATTGAGAAAACACACAAAAAATTTAATTTATGGCTGCAGAGAGACTTATCTCTGAGGGGAAGAATATTACTTGCCAAAGGGGAAGGAATCTCCAGATTATCATATGCTGCTCAGTCTCTCCATGTTGATAACAGCATTCTCAAAAGTATTGACAAAGTGTTATTTAAGTTCATGTGGAAAAATGGCATACATTATATTAAGAAATCTGTTGTTTTGAATACTTATGAAAATGGTGGTCTCAATATCTTAGATTTTTATACATTTAATAATACTCTTAAAATTAATTGGGCCAAACACTTTCTCAAAAATCCAACCTCAATCTGTAACTTTATTCCACAACATATTTTCTCCAAATTTGGTGGATTTAATTTTTTATTGCTTTGTAATTATAATGTAGAAAAAATTCCAGCTAAATTATCTAAATTCCATAAGCAGGTCCTACTCGCCTGGTCTCTTATATACAAACATAACTTTTCTCCTCATAAATATTTTATATGGAATAACAGAGATATTCTATATAAAAACAGATCTTTATTCTTCCAGCGCTGGTTTGAGGCAAATATTTTGCTTGTAAGTCAATTATTTAATGCAAATGGCCTTTTATTAAACTATGAGGAATTTCTTAGTCGTTTTAATATTCCCATTACCCCTAAGGAATTTGCTATTGTATTCGATGCCATACCATCTGGAGTTATTAGACTATTTCAACATATCCCCTATCCCTCTATTTTACCTTTTTTAGACCCTACTGTTACAATGGTGGGGAAATATTGCTTTTCTTCCACTTCTTCTAATAAATCAATACGTTTATAATTTCTCAAGGAAAATGTGTCTACTCCAAATGTCACAGTTTACTGGAATACATTTGTTTTTGATATTGCCTGGAGAAAAGTTTGGCTGATTCCAAATAGATACTTAATTACTAATAATATAAGAGAAGTTTCATTTTGTATTATACATCGTGTATATCCTGTTAATACCTTCGTAAAGAAATTTAAAAAAGATATTGACACAAATTGTTCTTTTTGCAAACAGCACCCAGAGATCATTGTGCATTTGTTTTGGCTTTGCCATTACTCTAAAATATTGTGGAAAGACTTTTCCCTATTTGTTATTGAGAACATTGATAAGGATTTTTCCTTACTTTGGGAAAATGTTTTGTTTGGAATTGTTAATTGGAAAAAAGAGCATTTATTGGAAAACGAAATATACTTAATCTTCTTATTTTATTAACAAAATTTTATATACATAAATGTAAATTTTCAGGTCAGAAACCACTTTTTTGTGTTTTGCTTGTTGAATTACAGCATTACTTTGGGACTATCCTTAACTCATGTAACAAGAAGGCTTTAAAAACAATAAAAATAAGTCTTTTAATCTTTTCCTTTAAAGGAACACTCCACTTTTTTTGAAAAAAGGCTCATTTTCCAACTCCCACCATGGGTGCAGCAGGCGCAATGATATTACGCAGCGCCTGTGACCCCTGCTTGCACAGGGAGCGTGCCTTGCAACCATGGAGACATTTGTGAGAGACACTGCGTAATATCATTGCGCCTGCTGCACCCATGGTACGGCAGCAAAGTTCCTTGATTATTACGCCGGAATGAGAGTATAGTTCCAAACCATATCAGCCTAGAAAATCGCAACTTTTCATTTTCCGTCGGTCTTAGTACACGATGTAACTACAGAAGAGTCAAGTTTTAAATAGGAAAAATATCGAAACTCTTTGGTCATTTTTGAGCGAGATGCTAACGGTCTAATCAGATTCAATGAACTATGCTAAGCTATGCTAAAAGTGGTACCGCCAGACCCGGAGATCGGCTGAATGGATTCGAAAAAGGTAAAACTCAACTGTTTAACTCTAGGGGAGTTGGAAAATGAGCCTATTTTCAAAAAAAGTGTGTTCCTTTAAGGTGATCTTCTGTGATTAGTTATATACCCCTGTCTTGTATCTTTTATTTTATTTTATTATTATATATATATTTTTTTTATTTGTTAAAAAAAAAAAAAAAAAAAAAGCATAAGGAGTCGTTTGCACTCCATTCACTCTTGCGATACTTTGATGTCATACGCTGATCAGTCTGCACAGCACCGATGCATCTCAAACAAGCTTTTTGGGTTTTAGTATGAATATGTTAGCCTTTATGGAATGCCAAGACATAAATAAATATACAAAGAAATTTAAAAAGCAAAAATAAATAAATAAATAAATAAATATATAAATAAATATACGTAGAAAAGCAAAAAAAACAAAAATAAATAATTTATACATTCATTTCCACATTTATTTATTTATTTATTTATGTATTTATTTATTTACATATTTGTTCATTTCCACATTTATTCATTTTTACATTTCTTTATTTCTACATTTCTTTATTTTTACATTTATATATTTTTACATTTCATTTTCCGTAGGGTAATGAGGAGGGCGTGGTTTACCTCAGACATGGCAATCGAGCTCAGAGTAGGTGAGGGCGAATCGTTGAGGCCACAGTGACACCTTGTGGTGTGGCCGAAATACAAGAAGTGACAGTCACAGCATCACTGATTATAATGGGATCTTTTGATATGGTCTTATTATTAATCTCACGTCTAAGGCTAAGTTATTAACTGGAAATATCCAGAATTAGATCAATCAAAATGTGCCCATGGAAACGGAGCTAGTGAAACACACGCCAATGACACTAATAATTCCTAGTTTCTATTTATTGATATTTTGAAAAGAATAACGAGATACAAACCTGTAAATATTCAATCAACTTTTTTCTTTTTTTCTATTTTTTGAGGCGCGATAACCATTACAATAATTCAGCAGATGCAGGGATACATAGACCAGAAGGGGGAAATCCCCCCCTACAAATCGCACCCTGAGTAAAGGTTAATATAATAATTCCTCTATTCTGCATTTTCTGAAATTCAAAACAAAATATTAATGCATTCGTAATTTCCATTTCTGATTAGCCATAGTTGCTATGGTCATGTATGTTTGTCCATTAAACTCATGGCCACGAGAAATAGCCTATCAACAATTATGTTGTTCCCCTGAACATGTCCCCTCTCTGCCCCCTTTTTGAACATTTGGTCAATTTTTTTTTTTTTTTTTTTTTTTAAATAACAAACTAGGCCTACATAGGATTTATCACAGAAACAAATCTACAGCTGAACCGCTGCATCACGTGGTGTTGTTTTCAAATCAGCGTATTTGAAGGAATCAAACGAATGGATTGAACTCACTTGTTAAGACAGTGACTTGCCGCCACCTACTGTCAGTTTTAGTTTCATATTAAACGTATTTCATTGATTCCATCATGTCATAAGACCACACCAAGAAAAACCCATTATAATCAGTGATGCTGTGACTGTCCACACGGAAAGTGACGCGGCGCGACAAAATGTTCTACTGTAACCGACGCCTATTTTGGATCTTTGAAATATGTGTTGTATTTTAAGGGTTTGTCACATGTTGTGCATGTAAAAGTAGGAAATATGAATGTGGAGTGAATTTGTGGTCTCGTTTCAAATTCAGTGA
This sequence comes from Mylopharyngodon piceus, assembly GCA_039654765.1. Classification (NCBI taxonomy): domain Eukaryota; kingdom Metazoa; phylum Chordata; class Actinopteri; order Cypriniformes; family Xenocyprididae; genus Mylopharyngodon; species Mylopharyngodon piceus. The sequence continues at coordinate 34,743,666 of CM077451.1, read as the reverse complement.
TCAATATGCTTCACTGTAGCCTATATGTGCGCTGCTTCCTTTCCGTGTTCTGACCAGTGTCTGAATCTCAATAAAACGCAAGCCCATTCATTCAAATGATTAATAATAGAAAATAACAAGCGCTTCCATTTCAGAGTCCCTGTTATCAGATCTGTTGAAGATGTTGCTGTTCATGTTTGCCAGCCCAGGACATTTTACAAATCCAGACCAGACGATGTTCTACGGCCATGTCCGGAATAAAGAGTAGCCTATCCATGTCACACAGTACAGTTAGGGTGATATTATATGACTTAACCCGTGATATAAGATTTTGGCCATAATGCCCATCCAAGTCATTCATCCCAGTATCAATGTCACGCCACAAGGTGCCACACCACAAGGTGTCACTGTGGCCTCAACGCTTCGCCCTTGCCTACTCAGAGCTCATTTGCTATGTCTGAGATAAACCACGCCCTCCTCATTACCCTACGGACAAAGAAATGTAAAAATACATAAATGTAAAAATAAAGAAATGTAGAAATGAACAAATGTGGAAATGAACAAATATGGAAATAAATACATAAATAAATAAATGTGGAAATAAATAAAAATTGAAATGAATAAAAGAAAAAATAAATAAATGTGGAAAAAAATAAATATATACCTAAATAAGGAAACAAATGTATAAATAATTAATTTTAGTTTTTTTTGCTTTTCTATGTATATTTATTTGTATATTTATTTATTTTTGCTTTTTTTTTTTACATTTCTTTGTATATTTATGTATTTATTTATTTTTAATTTCATCAGACTTGGCATTCCATAAGCCTTACTGTTATCTATAAGCTAGTGTACTCCAAAACAATGACAAAATTCATATTTAAAAGATATAAGCATTCAAAACTTAGTCTCTCACTTCCGCTAATATGGATCAATGATTTTGATGACATCACTCTGCACTTCAGCTTCTCATCAGATTTTCTGTCTAATCAAATGCTCTCTAGAATCTGAAGCGTCCCGCCCCCTACATTATAAATAGACACTGAAGCTGCAGCTAAAATTGTTCACTTGTTCACACATTTACTATTTTCTACATGGTGAATGGCACATAGTGCACTATATAGGGGATAGGGAATGATTCAGACAGTGTAAATATACTTTCCATTGGGGCGAATGAAGTCTGGTTTCACGTTAGTGTCACATGAACCGCCGCAGCGTGCACACAGTCTGCTCTGGTCTCAGAGCAGATCATATGCATAAGTCGGCACATACCAGAAAATGTATCAGACCCATTTGAATTCTTCACAGAATGTAATATTTTAAAGCGATATGGAGGAGATTAGGAGGAAACTGCAGCTTTACCGAGCTCAACGGCTTTGGTCGAGCTATGATATAAACAAAATGTTATTGGCTGTTTTAAAAAAGGGGAGGAGCTGCTTGATGTCCCACCTTGTCTTCCTGTTTCAGTGGAAATTATGTCAACACATTGAATAACGCTGCACGTTTCAAGGCACTTCAGTGGGCCTTTAAGAAATTAAGGATCCATCTTTGTATGTCAGATAATTTCATGTACAAATTTCATGAGATAGCATTTTCAAGCTGATTTTAGTCAGCCAGCTCTCTAGTATTTATTTTTTTAACTAGTGCTGATTTTGCAGTGAACAATTTGTATTTACATGGTAACAACAGTTGTTCTATCCAGATCATGTCTTTTTTATTGGGGCAAAAACAAACCTTTTTTATTATTTTAAAGCAATATTTTATATATATATATATATATATATATATATATATATATATATATATATATATATATATATATATATATATATATATATACACACACACACACACACACACACACACCGATCAGGCATAATATTATGACCACCTTCCTAATATTGTGTTGGTCCCCCTTTTGCTGCCAAAACAGCCCTGACCGGTCAAGGCATGAACTCCTCTAGACCTCTGAAGGTGTGCTGTGGTATCTGGCACCAAGATGTTAGCAGCAGATCCTTTAAGTCCTGTAAGTTGCGAGGTGGGGCCTCCATTTATCGGACTTGTTTGTGCAGCAAACAGATGCTCGATTGGATTGAAATCTGGGGAATTTGGAGGCCAAGTCAACACCTCAAACTCGTTGTTGTGCTCCTCAAACCATTCCTGAACCACTTTTGCTTTGTGGCAGGGTGCATTATCCTGTTGAAAGAGGCCACAGCCACCAGGGAATACCGTTTCCATGAAAGGGTGTACATGGTCTACAACAATGCTTAGGTAGGTGGTACGTGTCAAAGTAACATCCACATGGATGGCAGGACACAAGGTTTCCCAGCAGAACACTGCCCAAAGCATCACACTGCCTCCACCTGCTTGCCTTCTTCACATAGTGCATCCTGGTGCCATGTGTTCCCCAGGTAAGCGATGCACACGCACCCGGCCATCCACGTGATGTAAAAGAAAACATGATTCATCAGACCAGGCCACATTCTTCCATTGCTCCGTGGTCTAGTTCTGATGCTCACGTGCCCACTATTGGCGCTTTCAGCGGTGGACAGGGGTCAGCATGGGCACCCTGACTGGTCTGCGGCTATACAGCCCCATACGCAACAAACTGCGATGCACTGTGTATTGTGACACCTTTCTATCAGAACCAGCATTAACTTCTTAAGCAATTTGAGCTACAGTAGCTCGTCTTTTGGATCGGACCACACAGGCCAGCCTTCGCTCCCCACGTGCATCAGTGAGCCTTGGCCGCTCATGACCCTGTCGCTAGTAACCACTGTTCCTTCCTTGAACCACTTTTGATAGATACTGACCACTGCAGACCAAAAACACCCCACAAGAGCTGCAGGTTTAGAGATGCTCTGACCCAGTTGTCTAGCGTTCACAATTTGGCCCTTGTCAAATTCGCTCAAATCCTTACGCTGGCCTATTTTTCCTGCTTCTAATACATCCACTTTGAGGACAAAATGTTAACTTGCTGCCTAATATATCCCACCCACTAACAGGTGACGTGATGAAGAGATAATCAGTGTTATTCACTTCACCTGTCAGTGGTCATAATGTTATGCCTGATATATATATACACCAAGATTTTTGGAAGCATCATCATACCCTCATCAGCCATCCTGTGCAGCAGCTGATCAGCCAACTCTTGAGGAAATAAAGGACAGTGGCGGAACTGCAGTGATCCATCCTCTTGTGCAACACAAAGCACTTCCACGTTGTGACACACCCACTCCAAACTAATGTCAGTCAGGGAGGAAGAACTCTGTTCATCCTGAAACAAAAACTCTATGCTGAGAAAAGCATTGTATAATTCTTTAATATTGTTGTGACCAATGAATTACATTGATGATGCCTGTTGCCTGATGTCTGTTGTCTTAAACAGTGAAGTAGATGTTTTCTAGATGAGTCATACAGATGATTATATGAGTTTAAACAAAGACTTTATATTTAGGAAGACGGTGCACTCCTATTATTATGGAATGGGAGAAAGTGCAACACCCAATATGGCGAATAAGCCCCACCTTCTAAGTGAAAGAGCCAATTGTTGATTAGTAAAGTCATCGCACTGCAGCTGCCATTAGAAGCTCCATGACTATGCATGCACGTTGGCTGGTCTATCATGAAAAACAAGCTTTTTTAAATGCTATTTGAACATAAGAAACAAGCTTTATGAGACTGTTTTTGTCAGATTTCATTAGGGTTTTCAAATATGAAATTTAATCGTAAGCATAGTGAACAGTTTTGGAGAATTTGATGTTTCCCCATTCAAAAAGATAGGAGCTGCACTTGGATGCCAGAGAGGCATTTCAAAAACGTCTCATTTAATTGTATTTATAAACCCACAGGACAAGATGAACACAATCTAACCTAATTTTGTGAAAATAGTGATCTGTGACATTGTATTATGTTGAATACAAGTTTTTTGGTGTCTATTTGTCAATGCTTTTAGATTTGTGGAGTAAAAAATAGGCCTACTGCTTTTAAAAAGTTAAAATTAAACCCTTGGAGTAAGATGAGCCTCCCTGAATTGGCACAGAAGGCCCCGAGTGGCACGTTGTTAATAGTGTTATTTTCAAAATGTAATACTTACTGTAATTCATGGGATTATTATTCAAAAATTCCATGAGTTATACATTTTTGCTATTCATTAAAACCCATAAACTGAGTGAAATCATTCAATTTGAATTCACAGTGTTGTTATTAAGACATATCTTTGAATATGGGCAATTAAATATGTGTATATTTAAATACCTGTATAAGTCATAAAATTAATTTACCTTTCAGATTAATCTCTTTTACTGGTATTCAGCTTTGTCTGTTATTGGTTATTCAGTTAGATGTTATATATAAATAAACTGTCAGTTTCAACTAAATTTTCTGTTAGCACAGTCAAACCACAGGACAATATCCACATTTAAAATTACAACATACTTTTTATAGATAATTTAATCGTGTTCTTTGATATACGATCAAATTATGAAATTACCTATGTTATAAAATAACTGCCCATTTGCAGATATGATTTAGGTATTTGGCACGTAATTTTACAAGATTACACGTAATAGACTATAAAAATGCACGCAAAATTCACTTTCTCCTACAGGAAGTTATAATACCCAGATAACACATGTATGGCTCTTGAACGTTCCTAAGGTTTGTTTGTTTGTTTGTTTGTTTTTTAAAGGTTATTCAGAGATCAAACTTGCACAAAGTAAATCTTAGTTAAGATCTCACTTTATCTCTTTCACACTATGTAGTTTGTTTGTGAGCAATAAACCGAGTAACTCACCATTATAGATGTGTTGCAAAAGGTGACGATGTTCAGTTGGCTTTTCTAATGCACATGGGCCTAGATTTCTCCTCTAAAGGAATAATCTTATTACTGCAGCTAACGTTGAGCTCTTAAAGAGAAGCTATTCTTGGAAGATCACATTTACTGTTGGACCAGTTGCGTAGAGTTGCGTTTTTCATAGAGCGCAACGGTCGCTTTCAGTTTGTTTGTCATTAAAAAACTAACGAGCAACGTGAAATAATGTTGACAGCAGATCACTCGTGGTGGGCGTATCTTTAGTGATGTCGGATTATTGTGGGCGTGTTTTCAGTGACAGACGCCCTTAGCACAGACTTTTTATTGGTTGCTCTTCAAACGTCATCAAAACTGCACCTCGACAGCAGGCAATAAATTAACAACGAAATGTGGTTGATTAGAACTTTTTAAAATATTTTTAAAAAGTAGCCTACATTACAAAAATGTACCATATGATAATTCCTACAAAATACGTGTGTGTGTGTTGTAGCCTATATTTTGCCAGGGCAGGGGTTGCTTATTGATAGGAAATTATGATTTCATTGTGGTGTAAACTCTCGAGTATGGAGTATGTCAGGAAATGTAGATATAAATGCATAATTTAAGCTTTTGTTTGTTTTCAGGTCATCACATTCTGCCCCGGTGTTTCTGTATTGACTTGGAATGGGATGTTTATAAAATTCTGGAGCTTTGTTTTCACCTTCGGTTATGCATTTGTGTCAAATTAAGTTGCGTTTGGTGTATTTTTTATTGTCAGAACAATTTCCTTTGCTGGCTCAGCATCATTCATAAAACTATGATTTGAGGAATTAAATAAATAGTAAAAAATGACTGTCAAACATACATATGTTCCCCTCACCTTTGAATAAGTTAAACTTAAACTCATCATCCATGACTACAAAAGTGCTTTAAAAACAGAAATAATGTTGCTAAAATAAAGTGTGTCTAAAACTTAAGAAGGCCATGGTGTATTTTAGGTTTAGGATCCTTGAGCAATTATCAGTAGAGAGAGCAAGTCACATGCTTTCCTAACAAAGGACCTCAACTTACATCAAAATAAACTTGAATTGTTTCCCCTGAATTGTTTGTATTGGAATAGCATGTTCTCATTCGCAGACTAAGACCTGTGCTAGAGACATTACTTTATCAAACACACTACAAATGCACATCCCATCTCAGAATGCAGCATGCTTTTCGGAGCAGATGTTTAAAAAAGTAATTTCTCAGATTTGTGTATTTGTTGCATAGAGCTTGGATTGTTGGCAGAACAAGTATACGTAATTCTATCAATGAGCCATTTTAAGGAAATACATATTGATGCTCATTTGCTAATTTGTTCAGCATAATAATTGCAGCTCATCTCCATTTGCACCCACTAAAAGCAGCAGATTTTATGCCCTATTATCAGCATATCAAATATTAAATGTTAAACCAAAAGACCAAACATCATTGAAACATGACACTTAACATATTAATTGATAAAGCAGAGTACTGGCAACTCTCCAATGATCTTGTAAAATAACTCAGTTAAACCATGTCATCTTTTAACTGTGAGTTTGTGATAGAGCCTTGTGATGTATTTTCCAAAACAATCTCTCTAGCAGCTTAAGCAGTTAACAAGTATAAAAACTGTATTGTTTCTCTGTAAATTCTTAAAATGAAGTATCACAATTTTCAATATGGTTATTGTCAGAGCACTGGTTGAGGCAAATGATGAAATAGCAGGATCTGTACAGCAGTCTTTATTAATCAAAATTAAACAAAATCAAAATACACAGGTATCTTCAGAGCTTCTCAAAACGTGAACAGAACAACCAGCAAATATCAATGATAATGGGCAAAGAACAACTGGAACATGGCAACTGATGAACAGGGACAAAGGTAATGTGAACTAAGGGGCCGTTTACACGACACCATTTTCGACTACGGAAAACTTTTTATGTGTTTTGGTCATTCATTTACATGACAACAGCATTTTAGGGGCCTGAAAAGGCAAACTTTTGAAAACAGGTTTCAAAGTGCCAGTTTTTGAAAGTGATAACGTTATTGTCTAAACTACAAAAACGTGAATTTGTATTATTACGTATTCAGTCTATAGGCACATTGTGTTTCATTACAAAGTGACATTGCCAACTACTGGCCTGGCAGAATAATATAGCATTTTTTGTTTTTTTTTGTGGATCCTTGTGAACGGGGATCGTTTTGAGAACGTTGTCGTCTGTATTCTAAAAATACAAAGGAAAAACTTTTTCATTTTTAGTACATCATTGTCCTGTAAACGTGGAAATTGAACTGGAAATAGTACAAAACCAAACAAGAACACAACTCAAACAAAAACTCAAACCCAGATCAAACGTAACAGTTATGGTGACATTATAGATTTACTGCAGTTGTGCTCAATCATGATAATGCTTGCTCTACAGGCTTTTTCTTTTTTTGTGAGTGAAACATTGCTTCCTCTGAACATCAGAGAAATTACATTCCAGAGAATGAAGTTTTAAAATGCTCAGAGCCAGAGAATAGGAAAGTTTTGCTAAAAAAAGAAAGAAAGAAAATAAGAATGATTGCATGAATTTATCAGCTCAGATCATTGTCAGAAAATAGTACACATGACCCAGTAGTGGAGACATTCCCATTGGTTTTGTCACAGTGAAAACCTGTTGTTTATTGACGTTATGATGAAATTTTATTTTTTAGTGACTTTGCAGTAAAATTCACACAGTAAAATAATTATGAAACACAAAATAATTAATGAAATGCCCCATTATGATTTTTTGAATATTACCTTCCATGCAGTGTGTAATATAGCTGTTTGTCAATGTAAGAGGCCTGCAAAGATTTAAAGATCAAAATGCATGACAAATAAAGTTATTGTCTCCTAAAAGAAAGAATCGATTCTGAACTGCTGAAATGAGTCGTCAGTGATTCCAGTCTCACTTCCTGTTACATATATATGCAACAATTTAACAAATTTGCCTAATGCCAGCCTATGGTCTTTACTGCCTGCCCACAAATGACGTCTACTCTGACCCGCCCTCAAACACCATAGTTGTAGCTGAGACTGGAAGAGTTTGGTTCATGTTGTCGACTTGTTGAGAAGACGCTGTTTTCTGCACTGTGAATCCACATTGAATCATTTCCAAAGGATGAGGACTCGCACTGGAATTGATATGAAAAAACAGACACCATCGTTACTCTTTGTATATGAAGCACCGAGGAAGAGCTGTAATTCAGATATGGTAACAGGCGCTTCATTTCCGACATGCACTGTAAGCGGTAGACCAATCACAACAGACTGGGCAGTCTGACCAGTCAGAGCAAAGTGGCTCTTTGAAAGGAGGGGTTTAGAGAAACTGAATCCTTTATCGAACCGTTTCAGACACTGTGAGAAAAGAGGTGAAACGGCTATATATATTATGAGAAAATTATATGTTTTTTTTACCTATTGTAGGAAATTTAAAGTCTTTAAAATTAAGAGTCTTTAAAATAGCACAATAGGGGCACTTTAATGAAACAGCTGAAACATGTAAAATATACAAATTCAAAAGTATTGTTTTAGTCAACAGATATTGTTAATAAACTAATACAGCAAAGAAAACTACAACTTGCAACACATTATCTGAGGTTGGTTCTTAAAACCAACCAAATACACTGCAAAGGAAGTCATAGCACATATAATGATTCATATTCTCTAATCTTTGTTTGCTAACAGAGACAGAATGAAGTTGTGATGCCGGAAACACAATGGCCATGGCTCTGTATACGCACATCCTGATCTTGGCATAGTTGTCCTAACATAAACAACCAGAAACAGACACTGTATCACTTGTGCTTATGGAAAAGTGCAATGTAATCTAGCCAAAAGCAAAGTATATTTTGTTCTATTTTAAGTGGATTGTTTGTATTAGACACTAAGAGATCTGACTATTTAAAAAGGATATGAAATAGAAAGATAATGTTTATTGACTAAGTGACGTGTTTGGAAATGGTGTTGTCAGTGTACAGAAAATGAGTATGTAAAAGATTACAGAACATATTATTCTGCCATTCTATAAAGATCAATTATAATCTGACATCTCAATATGTAAAGATTTTTATTGCCATGAATTGCCACATTATTGAACATGGGAGATTATGAGCAATAACATTCCAGCAATAACAAAATGTCTTGACTCTATAGAGCGGGTCAACTTTTGTTTGTGATTAATTAACTGTAGGCTAAATTAAAACAAGAGGTTGAAACAATATTGGTGTGGTCTGAATGATAAAGATGCCAATTATGTACAGTATTTATGCCCAGAGATTATTGCACGTATGCAGACCAAGGTGAAAAAATACTATAGTAATTTATAGTAAATACTATAGAGTTTTTGAACCATACTATAGTAAAGTACTTGAATTAATTTGTTGTGGTAATTCTATTGTTGCTGTGGTAATATAACAACTATAGTAATATAAACAAATTACGTTACCCAATACTGTACTAAGTTTTCTTTAATCTACAAGGTATATTATACTACAATACACTACAGTTTACTGTAGTAAAAACTAAAGTATACTACAGTATTTATTACAGTTGATCAGTTCACTATAATTAATATTACAGTATGCTGTGGCATTCATTAACAAAGTGTTGTAAATACTATAATATATACTGTATACTACAATTTACTATAGTATGGTTCAAAAACACTATAGTATTTACTATAAATTACTATAGTATTTTTTAACCTGGGGAATAGACACAGATCTCGAAATTAACAGATTTGGTTTATTATTTATATATAGTTTTATTGTCATTTTTGTAATACTTGCAAAGGGCTAAAAGAACAGAAAACTGGCATTAAGTCCTTTCCAGATCAAATCAGGTCTATAACACTTGCTGAAGCAGTGCTTCATAAGCCTATAATTATGTATTACATAGCCTATTAAAACGTTATGTAAATTGATATTAAAACACATAACACTACAGTCAGACGAATTCAGACGAGAAGTGTGAATACTAGACTATAGACTTTTTCATGAGGCCTAGGGCTGTCAAAAACGCGTAAATTTTTGCGATTAATATTTTGTTTTATAGCGTTAAAATACTGAACGTGATTAGTTGTTATTTCGGAGATTTAATGTGAAATTATTTATTACAATATCAAAATATGTTATACAATTTAATGTTTGGTGCGATAAATCGTGATATATTGTCTTATTAAACTTATTTCATTGTTAATTAATTGCACTTAAAAATGTCTTTCTGTGCTGTTCATCGACTTCCCCGAGATATTACAAAAACAATTCACATGTCTTCATGTATCTGAAAAGTACCTATGCTGCTTTGCAGGCTCAACCGAACTAGTGTTTGAACACTATTTAAGAGTGAAACTTTCTTTCTCATGTCAGTAGGCAGACAATGCCAACAGTACACAATGTTCCCTTCACTGAAGGAACTCCCCCTAGGTGCAGACCTTTCAAATATTTAAGTTAAAAAACGTCATGACATTTTCTTTATTCATTTAGACAGTTTCATTTTTTTTCTAAAAAAATATATAAATGACACTGTTTGTGTGCAGAAAACTCAGAATTTGGACTTTAAACTAGTTGATAAAGAAAAGTATCTATTGGCACCATGTAATATATGCAGGACAAAAACGGACCGTAACATAGTTGCGTGGAAAGGGGGTGATAACATAACAGTGACTTAAAATAAGAGCATACAATTAATACAGAATTTCTCAAATGTATTTTCAATATTTTGATAAAAGCAATGGTAATGTATAACAAAAACAAAATAATAATAGGCCTAACAACAACAAAAGGACATCCTGTATAAAGTTTTCCCTATGCAGATCGATGGTATCGTCCTCAGACAGACACTTACATCGTCCCCAAACCTTTTAAGAGTTTGATTCACTCAAGACACACTGTTCATTTGGATATTTAACGTTAGATCAATGTACAGCGTTATGAACGTGCCGATCATGTATGTTATTCTGGTACATGATCATAAGCTTTATTGCTAAGTTTTATTTTGAATGACTGGCTTCCAAATTATTACAACTGGATTCTTGGACTAATAAGAGAAAACAGTCTTTTTCGGATTTTTAACATTGTTTTGCTGTTGTTTTCTTCGTTATCTTAGATATAACAATTAGACAATCGTTTACAATTATTTGACGGAACGATTTACAGTATTTAAAACGCTTAATTCACTTCTGCAACACGATCCATTGTTGATGAAAGGATGTCGTCGTCTGAAGAACCGTTTTCCTACATCGAAATGAGTCGTGTCAGCGCAGCTGGCACTGGTACGTAACTTTATTTCTTTATTTTTTCCTTGTCATCTTTTTATATTTGGTGTTTATTCTGTTTAAATCACCCTGTCTTTGTTCTCGTTCAAACACAATTCTAAGTGTCAAGCGTTAATCTTGGGAACAATAATACAGCAGTATTTATGAAGGTAACATTTGTGAAAGTTAGTTCATATTATATAAAAGTGAGTTAGCCCAATCTTGGGCTTTTCATTCGTTGAGTTCTGCATGTCTCAACATGTCATCACTGAGTTCATTGAGGTCAGCAGTGCAGGAATATCGGGCCACGAAATGCCAATCCTACTATGGTGAAGCGTTAGCTTATGAATATTAAATAGGCAATGATGACGTTGCTTGGTAACAGACCTTGAGCGTCCAATCACTTAACTTGATTAGTATTCATGAGTCCAGAGCCGCTCTGCATGAGTCTTGCAAAGTCTTAATTTAAGCCAATAGTAGAGACCCGCTGATGGACGTCACGTTATGTAGTAAATATTCACAGACCTTCACCTTTTCCATAGTAGAATTCGTGAATGCGCAGGCGGGAATACTAGGGAAATCCCGAGCGCTGTTCTGTCCACAGCTGTCACTTCAGGCAGTCTGCACATAGTTCTAGACAGGCGTCTTTATAGAAACATACTGTATCTAGTTAACATTATTACTGATTGGTTAATAAGATTAGGCGAGAACCCCCCCTTATACTGCTTTTATTTTGCTTGGATTGTACTCTATAGTTTCTGTCCAATTTGTCACTCGTGTTTGTATTAAAACGATGTATATGTAATGTAAACTGACATTGACAAAATTAAACAAAGACGAAAATGTTTTCTGTGTAAAATAGATTAAATATTCCAATGTAATAATTAATTTTACAATATAATTATTAAATATCATTTAGTATATTTGATATCATTTATTACATTAATTTATATTGTAATATATTTTAAAATATATTAAAATATATAGATTTTTTTTATCATGGCAGTCATAGATATTACTGATAAATACATAATACAAAAATCTATTTAAAGATCTGTATATTTTTCAAATAAAATAAGTAAAATAGTAGATTAGGGCTAGAGGTTTTCCAGTAAAAGTGTAACAGTTGCTGAACTGTTCAATAATCAGTTGTCTCACATTATGTTTCATTATGTTCCTTCAATCAGTCATTAGTGGCGACGATCATCTACTAAGAGAAAATGAGCCCAACAATTCATTACAGGAGGCCGGGTGGTACTGGGCTGACATATCAAGGTGAGATTATTTTTTATTTTATTTGGTAAACTATTTTGTCAGAATAAGTCTTAGTATTTTTGTCTTTATCAGTTTGCTTGCTTATTATTGAATTTATACCACTTACATTAGGGAGGAGGTGAATGAAATACTCCACGGCATGCCTGATGGTGCTTTCCTGGTCCGAAATGCCTCCTGCAGGGTGCAGGGAGAATATACATTAACTGTTAGGTAAGAATTGCATGTTTTAAGATTCCTATTTTAGTGAAAACACAGCAGATATGTGAGGTACCGACAGTGGACAACTAATCATTAGCAACTTTCACACATGAAACAGTCTTTTGTCTATATTGCTACCAATATCACACTAGTGCATTAGTTCACACATTAGTGTCATTAAAACTCTGTGATGTGATTTGTTAGTACTTTTAGCATCTGTTTAAGGGTGTTTACTCAACAACAATGTACTAAAAACGCAAAAGTTTTTCCTTTGCGTTTTTAGTGTACAGACGGCTACGTTGTCAAAATGATCCCCGTTCACACAGATCCGCGAAAACGACTAAAAACGCTGTATTATGCTGCCAGGCCAGTAGTTGGCGATGTCAGTTTGTAAAGTAACACTACGCACCTATAGACTGAACATGTCACCGTTTTCACAAATTTGCATTTTTGTCGTTTACACGGAGACGATAATGGTATCGTTTTCAAAAACGTACACTTTGAAACCTGTTTTCAAAAGTTTGCCTTTTCAGGCCCCCAAAACGCTGTTGTCGTGTAAATGCAAGGGGTGTGCACGAATAGTCGAATATTTGAATATTCAATCTGTAATTATTATTTTAAAAATAAAAATACTATTCAAATTTTACTACATTGCTTTGTTTGCTGGCCGTAAATGCAGTGAATCAATGATAAATCCCAAGCACAAAACTCACAGTTCTAACTAAATGCACTGGGTGGCACTGTGTAGTGTGTTAACAAGTTGATTATATTTGATCACAGAATGTTGTCTGCCTCTTGAACTTTGGAATTACTTAGAACAAAATTATCTTACTAAATGATCTTACAAAATGCAATTACTTTTGACCAAATGAATCAATGAAACTGATAATATCACCACCAAAATGAGAAATCACATGAAATCCAAACACCAGTCGAATGAGGAAAGACAGCTGTCCATCACTGCGTTTACGACTGCAGGTAATTGCAGCTGTACCCTGAGTAAGCTGAGAAGATACCTTATCATATAGCAAAATGATTCTCGACACATGTGCTTCCTTTAATTTTGTCTCTGTTATATGTGTGTCCCTGCAACTGTGACAGCGGAGCGCTTTTTCTCTGCAGCTGGCCTTACCTATTGATATCAAACGGTGGAGTTAACTTTCACCTGAACACGTGGATATTATTGTTTTTCTCAACATGAACATGTGAAACAATATAAACACGATAACCATATGCTGGTTCTCTGGCTTTTTGTACATTCTGTATGATACTTGGCGCAGTCTGCTTCATTAACGTTTTTTCCCGATCGCTCTGCTTGAGCTTAAATGCTTTTGTTCTTTACATTTTTTGTATACACATACTGTTTAATGTTTTCTGCTAAAAGAAAACCTCAATCTATATAACGTAAGCTTGTTGTGTATATTGCTTAATCGTAAACTTGTTCAGAAATGGTGACGACAAACTTGATTAAAAAATAACGTCTTTCCTGTTAAACGTCATTTAAATAAACAAATATTTGAATATTAGTTTTTTATGAGCCCAAATATTCAAATACAATATTTTTGAAAAATGCATATTCCTAGTAAATGCATAAAAAGTTTTCCATTTTTAGTTGAAAATGGTGTCGTGTAAATGTACCCTAATTTGACTACATCTTTTCCAGAACATAGATAATTAACTCCCGTGTCACAGGCTTACAACCACACAGCATGCAGACATTGTGTCAGTCAGAAGTTTGGCTCAAACTCTTTTTACATCAGAACATCCTAACCATGAATGTGCTGAAATGAAATGTTAAGTTAATCTTATGGCTTTGTTCACAAATAGCGTTGTTACAATTTTTTTCAGCAATATAACAACATCTTAAGCCGGCAAGCAAATTTCCAGATTTGATTTGTCAGCATTGCGACAATGGTCTCTTTTCACATGACTTCTACATGGAGAAATACATTGTACCACTGAATTAACAGAAAAGGCTGTATGTGTGAAAGTGCTTATTGAAATCCCCACAGGAACAATGGCACCAACAAACTCATCAGGATCCATCATCGAGATGGAAAATTTGGATTTTCTGAGCCTCTGACCTTCAGGTCAATGCCAGATCTGATATCTTACTACAGGCATAGGAGCTTAGTCCAGTACAACACTTCCCTGGATGTCACTTTGGCTTATCCCGTGTCCCACTGTAACACGGTCTGTATCTTTTCAGTGAATTTCATTGTGAAGATGATCTTAGTTGAAAGGAAGCTTTTGTTTATGTATTTTTATCAACAAGTGAGTGCCCTTAGTCATTAAAAGGTTAGTTCACCCAAAAATGAAATTTCTGTCATTAAGTACTTACCCTCACATTCCACACCCGTAAGACCTTCGTTCATTTTCGGAACTCAAATTAAGATATTTTTGATGAAATCTGAGGGTATCTGATCCACACAGGCAGCAACGTCATTGCACCTTTTGACGTCCAGAAAGGTAGTTGAAAAAATGGTTAAAATAGTCAACATGACTACAAGGTCTTACGGGTGTGGAACGACAAGAGGGTGAGTACTTAATGACAGAAATTTCATTTTTGGGTGAACTAAGCCTTTAAGTTATTGCATTTTCAGGATCTACCTGTGAAGGAAGAGTTTTTGAGTGCAACCAGAGAGAAACTCCAAGAATGTTTAAGACTGTTTCAGAAGACGGCAGAGTATGACCAGCTATATGATGCTTGCACTACATTATTACAGGTAAGCTTTGGAAAAGGATCAAATATGTGCTGACGTAGAAGCGTTTGAAAAATATTAAGGAATGTATATCAAATACTGTACATTGCTTTTCTAAGAATTTCCCTGGTGCTTTACAGGAAATCCAAAGGAGAAGAGCTTTAGAGCCCTCAAAAGAACAGTGTTATTCTCAAGAGAACTTTTGCAAGGATTTCCCAGACACAATTCACAGTCATCTGACAGAGTGAGTGCTCATATGATCTATATGTCTTACTTGTTGTAGGGTGTTCTCATTTGTTGTTAGTACATTCCTGTGCAGCTGATAGGGAGTTCTGGATGGTTGCTAGTTGCCTGCTTATTGAGTTAAAAGAGCCCATCTCCAAGTCTTGATGATATTCTGTTCCTTAGATATTGCTCATTGGCTTCTTTTTATGGGAGATCTGGAGGATTTTTTGGTTTATTCACTGTCCATCAGGCAGAGGCATTAAGTTGGATCACTTAGAAAAGTATAATTTGAAGCATCATCTGTACACAGAAGTTACGTAGGGCCCTATGATTTCTGTGATGCAGAAAGCGTAGACGGAATCACGGAATCCAGTCATAAATTTATAGTATATTGTGGAATGTTGTGCAAATAAAAGTAGGACTGTGGAATAAACCAGATTGCCATATGGACTGTGTCTGTGAATATTAAAGCGCAAAAAGACTGCTATTTAGATATGAAGTCAGCATGTTCTCTGTGTCTCTGTGTAAATAAATGGTGCGGTTTCGTTTTTTGAGAGTCACTTCATCAGCATTTCACCATTCCATTTGAGAAAAACCATTGTCATATACACACAGAAACTCACGACAACCTGTTAAAATAAAAGTTTGGGTTGATGAAATTGTGACATAAATATATTACAAATATAAAGAAAAATGTACTTTTCAAAGTAATAATAATAATAATAATAGTAATAAAATGATTTAAACTTTATTTTTAAGGAATTTCACACATTTTTTTCTTGTTTTACTTTTAATATAAATGTTGTGCAGAGCCAAAGGAGGAATTGTTACATTTTTATTTGACTACATCTAAAAATGTCATTTTTGTTACACAAAACACAAATTTTTAATGAAACGTGATAGATTTCTGTTCCTTCAAGTTCATTCAACCACATAATTGACACCTCAAAAATTTCAAGAAGAGATCCATATGAATTGAGTAGTTTAATCCACATCTTTTAAAGAGACACATTTGCTTTATTTGATGAATGGATGTAATTTAGGCTTTTATTTACATATAAACATTGATCAACACATATACATCAAATATGGTAAACAGAAGCTAAACTGTACTTCCTGAAGTGTCAAAGTTTTGGGTGAATGGACTTCTAATGGAGGGACAGAATTCCCTCAGATTCAATTAAAATATCTTTATTTGTGTTTTGTTTCAGTTTTTGATGAACTACTTGGCAAACACCAGTAATTATGATTTTTATTGTATTTCTAAATAATCTACCTGTCACCACTGTTTTGATAAAAAAAATCTTGTGTTACTTCTTCAAGCCCCTCAATACAATGGTACCTTTTGAAGCAGTTTAATTTCCCATTTTTATTAACAAAGTCAAAGGCAGCAAGTGGGGACACGTCTGGCTGCTTTGTGTGATGCAATATGTCTGTAAGGTCTGTAGGAGACAAAGGTACAAGCTTTTTGCTTATCAATGAGTGATTATTTTCTCAGGTCTCAATATGAGATAAAAGAGCAGCAAGAGAAGAGTGTGGAGCTCCTAGAGGAAGAGAGTTGGTTTGTGGGAGATCTCGGTCGAAGTCAGGCAGAGGAGCTTCTCCATGGGAAACCATCTGGAGCTTTCCTCATCCGCAACAGCAGCACGAAGGATTGTTACGCCTGCTCTGTAGTGTAAGTCATCAATCAGTGCATTGTCCTGTTTGTTTGTTAATTAGCACAAAATAGAAATGTTCCATAACTTCATATGAATCTATCATCTTCAGAGGCCATGCTCTCTTATAGGGAGACATTTTGCTATTTCCATAAAGTCTGCTCCACATTGGATCTTTTTCTGGCCATTAACCGCCCACTTAGACAGGAGTAAAATGACAAATCACAGTTTGCATTTTTTATGAAATCTGAAATTAGATTGTTGAATTGATTTACTTAAATGAACTGATTCATGAAAATGAATCAATCTTAAAAATGATATCATTCGAAAACTAAAAGGGATAGTTCACCCACAAATGAAATTTCTGTCATCATTTATTCTCCCTCATGTCATTCCAAACCTTTGTGGAATTTTGGTAACCAAATCATTTTGGTGACCACTGACTTAAAACATATGGACAAAAAATAAAACCAAAACCCTCTTTCATGTCCCACAGAAGAAAGCTACTTTTCCACCGTTGGGCCGAACGGTAGGGAACGGTTACAGTTGTATTTCCACTTGCGCATGTTTTGGCACGGCACAATTACAAACTGTTGGCTAACCGTGCTGAACCATGCTGGTAGAATGCATGTAGTGACCGGCGCAGAATGACGGCCTGACGGTGGAAAAGCGGCTAAAGTCATACAGTTTTGGAATGACATAAGGGGGGAGTAAATGATGACAGAAGATTTAATTTGTGGGTGAACTATCCCTTTTTAGTTTTCGAATGAATTGAAATGAATGAATTTTAGTTTCTTTTTATATTTGACTCATAACAATGTGAATGAACAATTTTCATTTGAAATGAGAAATGTGGAACAGACATTTTCATTGAGAAGGTAGAGAGGATAAAGAAAATGGTTAACTGGATATTACACCATATGATATTATGGCATATGCCTGAGTTCTATGGATTTATTTCCTAACTCAGTCTCAACCTCTTTTAGTTCTGCGACCTTTTCTTTGTATCGCTTCCTCAGAATATTAGACTTAGTGATTAGCTGGGCCATGAGTGTACCTGATTTACCCTCAGCTTGCTCTGCCAGTTTGTCTGCTTATTTTTCAAGGCTGTTTGCCACCTCAGCTACTACCATCTTCCTCTTTTTGAGCTGCTCAAGGAGGTCCTCTGCAGCTTTTCTCTTTTCTCTTTGGGCATTGCTCTCCTGCTTTCTCTTTTCCTGGTCCAGGTGTAGCCGATACCGAGATCTTGCAGAAGCTGCGGCTTCCAGGATCTCCTTTGTCAGAGGAACTTTTAGAACCACTCCACAGACAGAGACATAGTCACATATCATCCTCTGAGCAACAACGGTGTCCTCCCGCATGTTATCGCCCTCTACCTCCTTGTTAATAGAAAAGCCCCTCTCCACTGTTGCTTGGCCATGGGAGAGGAGCAGAAGTTTCCTGCAGAAAGTCCAGAGCTCAGGGTAGGATTGATGGAGGAGTCCATGCAGGAAAACATCCAGCCTTGTCTTCATGGGTTGGAAAGAAGACAATGACTCTGATTTTGCCTCCAAAGACAAGAAGTTTCCAAACTGCTGGACAATTACATCACCTGTTGTAAAACAGATTAAGATAAAATAAATAACACAAATAACATAATGAAAAAAAAAAAACTGAATCAGACAAACCTATCACTGCAAAATTGTGTGAAAACAAGCTTCAGGTAAATGTGACCATGTACATTCTGCTAGATCTCTGAAAACTTAAGAGATCTAGCAGCAGAGATGGCTCCTGGCAGCTGGAGGTCTTGCGAACAAGTTGCTTCATTCTTTTCTGGCACAGGTTAGTGTCTGAGAACATGTTTTGTGGGTCCAAACATGCCATCTGCCTCACAACAGTGTACTTCAATGGGCTCTTATCTTGAATTTTCTGGACGACGTTAGTCAAACAGGCCATGCAGTCCCTTCTAAACTCCAACACACTGAGCTCACCTACTCTGCAACTACTCTGGAGTTACTAACAGGAAAAATTGAGAACAGTGAGACTGACTAAATGTTTTATGCAAATTCCTGTACCCTAACCGTTGTTTTATACTTGCCAGAATACCTTTATGACTGCTTCTGCTCCTAAGCCGATGTCCACATTCTTTAGTTGTTTTCTTGCTTTCTTGTCAGTCGTGTCCAGTCTGACCATCTGCCGTGCAGTTATGTCATTAAGAATTTCTTCCTTGATGAACCTCTTTAGCAGGCTCTGAGAACATATACATGACATATATAGTACACATATACAATACAATGTAAATAAGTCTTAATGTTATTGAATTCAAATGGAAACATCATATACTACTTCTGGGGCGACAAGGTCTTTGCTAATGAATGGCATCACAGGCTCATCCGTCTGATATTTAGAAAGGTGGAGAAGGTCCTAGAGATAGCCATGAAGAAGTGAAACTTGGCCATTATGAGCGGATCATTCCGTGCCTCTGCAAGGGAGTCATAGGATGATGTTCTTGGATTTGGAAGCCTTTTCTGTGTCACTGCATCTATGTACATCACGATCATTGGCCATATTGCAATAGCCCTATCGATGACTGGTAGGTTTTCTATCCGTCGATGCCCACAGAATCCCAAGGGAAACACAGATGTTTTGGTCAAAGTGCAGAAATCCTCTCTTCTAGCAGGGCTATTATGTAGGGCTGGGTATTGACACGATTTTCATGATTCGATTCGATTTTGATTCGATATCGATTATTTTGGATGTAGTATATCAGTATATCTCTCAACTAATGCTGTAAACTACACATGGGAGTCAGTTGGAACTACTTTACTATAATATTGAAGGTTAAAATTAACTTACTAGGTACAAATATGCCTAAAGATACGCTGTATATACGGCATCTAAACAGAAACAGGTTTCCAGAACAAGGGAGCCAAATCTGAGAACTAAAACCATTGAGTTAATCCATCCTGGTGTCTGTGAGCTCCACTCAGATAAATATACAAACACTTAAATTACACTCAATTATGTTTTTTTATAATAAATAAAGTTTAGAATTACATAATCATATTTCTACTCCAATTCATTTTTTTTAAATATAAACATTTAAATCGTGGCTGTCATAACCGATTCATTCAAACATGCATTAAATATTGAAGAACATTATAATGAATATGTAACGGTGCATAGCTATATCAGAATGCTGCTTTCTAGAGTTCACTTTTCTAGCTGACTAATGAGTTTATGGTCACTGAATATGTTTTTCTGAGGTAAATGTGATGTTATGTGACATTGTTTACAAGCTGTTTTATTGACGTCTTTCTGAGGTTGAAACACTGATTGAGCTATTACAAGAGACATGATATGGATTTCGGTAAGTTGTACTGTGTATTTTAACATACCTTCAGATGTTTAGTCATGTTTATTTTGCGCTGTAACTGGTATTAAAGCGAAGGAGAGGATGTTCACATGCGCTCCGTGCTGCCGCTTCTCTTTAATTGAGGCGCTAAAGCGATCTGTCACGTCACATTAAACAGCGCCAAAACGGTATTTATTTTTTTAATCTCATAATAAGATGGACGTCATTTGAAATCTGAGACTTTGTTTCTTATCAAAAGTAACAAATCACAAAGATTATTGCGATTTATTGGATGGGAGGCGCGTTACATGTTCTGTTCATTCTTCAACTGAAAACAGACTAGACTAATCGATTCTTGGGATTTAAGAATCGATATCGGTTCGTAAAAATGAGAATCAATTAAAATCGAGAAATCGATATTTTTTACCCAGCCCTACTATTATGGAAGATTGTATATAGTGCCCTGAGCACCTTCTCCATTTGCCAGACACTGAAACCACTTTTGATGGCATTATGGAGTGTGTGGAGCCCACAGCTCCCGACCACAGTCAGCTGGGCACCTCCAAACGCCTCTTCATGTTCCTGCTGGAGCATTTAAAAAAACTTCCAGTTGACACTGGGTCCATCCATGGAGACAGAAATCATGTTTCTCAGGTCAAGTTGCTGCACACACTCCTGGGAATAAAAAAAGTAAACATTAACCATACAACAGTCAACACATTTCATCTCTGACACTTTAAAAAATGAAGCAACATGAACCATTTTTATAACCAGACAACCAGTAGTCTAGCCACTCAGTGAATGTGGGTTATATCTGTCTGTATACTTTATCAAGATACTTTGGCAGGTGTAAAACACCAAGCTTTATTCTAAAATGTATTACAGTAAATTCATCTCAGCTGGTAAACTTATTAACATTTACTGCCCTTTACTGTTGTTATTCACTTGGCAAATCAGTAGACTACAGTGGCGCCTGCAGCCGTATGGCTGTACGCACTGTGCATACCATGAGAGGGCGCTAATTAATGCCGTTTTTATTTTTTACATAACTTTTAAATTGATTATTAAAATCTATCTGCGTACACTCATGACATATTAAGAAAGCAAGAGAAAATGAGAATAAATAAAGGTGTGCGTTTGTGTGTTGTAATGTCAGGTGTGTGTGTGCGTGCATGGGTGGGCGTGGGGGATATGGGTGAAAAGAAATCTGATCTTAGAATCTTAGTTTCATCACTTTTTCCATGTATGAACAATGACATTACAGATAGTTAATGTTTAAAAAACGGGCTCAAAATGAGTAAACGCTCTCTAAAACAGCTAAATTCGACTGAAACATTTGCAAAAGGCCTAAAACTATTGAGTAGGGATAGAGAAATGAAGCCTCTTAAATCTTTGAAGCTTTTCTCTAAATGTTTCGGGAAAAGTTTCAAAGCATCAAGAGTGTCGAAAACAGTGCCATATTGTGGCAGGTAAAATTTACAGCAGCCATAAACCTGAGTGCGCAGCTCCGTTGTTTTATCCATTAAGCACAAATAAAACCCTGAAACCCCTAAATGTTTACTTTTCTGATAATATAATTCACATATTAAAGTGTGGCAATAAATTAAATGGATCAACAAAAACAATGATTATAATAATACTAATAATTTGTACTGAGTTGTTTGAGGCAAGTAAATTGTGCTGTTATTTTATTGTTTTTATACTGTTTATATGACAGAATATATGATAATATAATATAGGCTACAGGCTTATATATTTAAAATGTTAGTAAATGAACTTGAACTTCCATATAGTAGTGGTCTTGGTTCATGCAAAGTGAAGCATTCACGTGACTACGCACATTTCGGGACAAAGCCGCTCAGAAATAACGTAAAAAATACCATACAAAAAATTCACGAAGCATCAATCTACAGAAGCACATCAGGGTGAAGTTACGTGCATCAGATGTTCTAAGTGGGGAACATGAAAGCGACAGTCGATCAGTTGATTTGTACAGCATTAGATCGTTCCCACGAATGCAATCATTGATTTAATCGTCTTTTGCAGACAGCAAAAAAAAACCAAAACACGTACCCCGTTCTGTGCGTACCCTGAGATAAAATCCTGCAGGCGCCCCTGGTAGACTACACTTAAGATGGGAAAGTAACAGTGTCGAAAATTTTGTACAGCATTTAAATATATAGTAAAGCTATATACTTAACTAAAATATAGACAATTATAGACTATATACAATTATATATAACTTATTTATTATAGAAATTACAATTCAGCTATATACTTGTTATAAAGTTGTAAAAAACAAAAAACAATGTCATACTGTGGCCTTACGTTAGCCTACATTTTCTACATGATACACTCTAATAGGTCAATTAATAAATACACTGATTAAAAGAAAACTTATTTTAAAATGCTGAAGTAGATCTTTTGCAGTTGCATGGCCCATTAACTGAGATCCAAAGAACCTTGACTGAACACGTTCATTCAACCAATACCACACATGAAGGTCCAGTTGCTTGCTTTTAGTTGTCTGGTTCAGGGTCTCGTCAAACATGATCACAAAAGTACCACATCTGTTGACCTCGGCTATAAGTTCTTTTTTTATATATGGCGCCAGTCCAAACTTAGCTATATATCTGCTTTTATCTTTTCCACACGTAAATGTCTGAACAAGCCCCGAGTCCGGAAACATAGCTTTGAAGACCTCCTCAATCCCATCATTTGACCTGAATGAGTGATGGCTCATTACAGTTCTCAGCACCCAAATCACCTCAGCTCGGAGTGTTGGCGTTGAGCCAAAAACTGTACGGAGGTCAGATGATGGCGTTGTAGGCTGTGGATTCCCAACATCTGTGGTGACATCTTTGCTAGTGGTAAGGGTGGAACAGAAACCTTCAATTGCACTCTGCTTCTCATGGGCACTCGCATACTCCCTATGCTTCCTGCTCTGCGTGTGCGATTCCACCGCTTTGATGCCCATTGTACCCAGTTTAAAACATTTTCTACAAACGGCGCAGTTTGCCTCGTACACATTTCCCAGCACCAGCCTCAACCACCACGAGAATTCATCTTTTATCATTAAATTTGCACTTACCCATTATGGCTACCTGCTACATCTATTCTCTCTGATGACGCAATGCAATAACTACCACGAAACAAAAAAAAAATTTCTGTCCAATGATCAGTCATTGGGTCCGTCAGACTGGAGAAATTTTTGCAGTAATGCGACGAAAAATATTTAAGACCTGTCGAATCTAAGACTTTTTAAGGCCTTTTATTGGGAAAAATATATTTAAGACTTTAAGACCTGCGGCCTTAAAAAGTCTTAAATTATTCTGTAACTAGTATTAAAGAGGAAGAGATAAAACCGCAATATTCATGGTTTATTGCCTTTATTTATAGTACAATAGAGTACATACAGGAAAGTAGGGGTATTAAGTCATCTTTCAAAGGTTCAATAACAAAACTTTTTAGAAACTTTTATAAATCTAGCTCCTAGATGAAACTTTGTTTCCTGGTGGATCCCGATTCTTGGAAACTGCTAACCCTGCTCTTAATATCTTTAACCACAGGGTTGGCAACCAGGTGAGGCACTGTGTGATTCGCCATACAGAGCGCGGCTATGGATTTGTCGAGCCGTTCGATCTCCACAAGTCTTTGAAGGATCTAGTTATGCACTACCATCACACCTCTTTGGCACAGCACAACCAGGCTTTGGACGTGCGGCTGGCGTATCCAGTTCACATGTCCAGCGCTCCCACCGTTCACAGTTGAGTTCACCGTGCTGACAGCTGGCTTCATGGTGAAGATTAAGTGCACTAAGACTGAACAAGATTTGGCACTCGTTGGCATGTCCCTTCATTTTACAGTTTGAACAATGTACATTGTGTGAAGGGTGGAACCAATTGTCAGGGCTGTTGTGTATGTATATTGCACTTTCCAAAGCATTCCTCATGGTCATAATGATACTCCAGTACTTGAACAAGTATTTGATGAGCCCTTTGTAGACATGTTTACAGATAGTCATAAAAACATGAGAATTTGTTTTTAAGGGTTTTGTAATACAATCATGCATTTTTAAGCAAATAGATGTAGTAGATTTTGTGGGGATGAATGCATATAACCTTTTTATTAAAACATTTTTAAAGGTGTATTTTGTGAATGTAACACAGTGGGGTGCATTTATTATTAAATGACACCCTTTCAAATCTTGCTTTATGTCTAAAACAAGATGCCTTTTTTTTTTTTTTAACAATTTTTTTTTTTTTTTTTGTGCACCCAAATAAGGACGTTTTGACGCATGGTTTAATTGTTCCAGAGAAATCCAAAATTGTTTCGGAAACTGTTTTTAGTTTATAAAAGTATCCATTTTGCACCTGTTAAAAAGTAACAGGAAATGTATTTGTTGAATTTAAGTTTGTGGCAAAGGCCTACTTCTAATGTTTACTTGTTTTTATTAGGAAAGCCAGGACAGTGTAGTTGTCTTATGGGACACTTCACTGAGTTTAATAAATGAGTGTGTCTATGGTAAATGACACAATGCCAAACTGCTCATCCTTGAGATGAACAACTTAACTCATCTACAGTGTTTTCCCTTGCATGCTTCTTTTAAAAAAATAATAAAAGAAAGGATTGTGAATAAATTCAGAGCTTGTGTCTGATCTATTTATTTATTAAATGAATTTCTTGTAAATGTGCTGCTATCATGTGCACTGTAAAACAGGCCTGAGCAGTCTAATATATTAAGTGAAACAACATTACTTAATTTAGTTACGTAACAATTTTGTGTCCTTAAAGTCTATGTTGGCAACTTTGGGCCTGGGGTGAGAGAAATTGTTGAACGTTCAATGATTATACCTATTCAAATTTAATGTGAAATGTAAAATCCTTGAATGTTCATTTCCATTCACTAATGGCATTGTTTACAGAGAATGACCCAGTGACACTAAAAGGATTTATTGTTGTACTGCTGGTAATAATTCAGAAGAACAGAATGTTCAGAAGAGAAATCTGCACAGGAAGACTATAATATGGTATTAGATGGGGACATGAAAACAAGGACATTCTTGTAACAGGTTGCATATGAGAAGAGTGTTCGGGATTAGCCCTCGCTCTCTGTGTCAGCAGTGTGGATGGGCTTAAAAGCTTTGTGAGTGTGTGTCAGTGTGTGAAGAACAGGTTTCTGGTTACATCACGCAAGGACAGCTTGTAACAAGTGTGCAGGTACTAAGTAAACCTGGAATACTGTAATACTGGTCCCTACACTGTCATATGATAGACAAAAATCTATGAAATTTGTAGACATTGAACCCTACTGTGGCTTATGTTTATAAAATACATATAGACTGATTCATATCACTATTACATAACCTGGAAAATACCCCCCACACACATACAGTAATTTGAAAACATGTACACAACACCCCGTTTCTTTTTGAGCAGTACATGCTTTTTAATTAAAATATAAAAATAATTTTTAAATATAGCTGCTAGCAGCAATAACGGGGCCAAGCCCCTCCAAGGGTTGCATGAGGTCAAAAAGTAGCTAAAAAATAGGCAGAAATATAACCACTTTTAATTTAGAACATTTAAAGTTTTTAAATGTTCTATAGTTTTCATTAAGGATGGTATGTTGTTCACGTTTTTGAAAGTCAAGAGTTCATTACTGATTCAATTTCATTACTGATACCCATCCTAAGATGCTGATATCTGTAAATTCTTAAAAAAAAAAGTTTTAACAGAACATAGGTAAATGGTTCAGGTAAAAATGGTTCAGATTTTGTCAAACACTGGACTTAAACACACAAACTAGTCTGTGAATTCTGTTGCTAAATATAATATATCACAGAGAGGACAGATTCTTGTTTTGATACGGATTCAAGGTGAGAAAGAACATTTTTTAGACAGGATTTCTTACTAAATAACAGAAAACACTTTCAATACAGAGCCAAATAAACCCTTGAATGTACTTGGCATATCAGTAACAATGTGGACATTGCACCATATGGGATTCAAAAATGGGATTCGTCAAGTTTTAATTGCTCATCACAGTGCGCCACTCAGTTGACGCACATTAACCAGGCTGCTGAGGAGAGCTTCCAAGGCAAGAATGAGCACACAAAAACATTACTTAACACTGGTTAGCATCCTAAGCTAACTTATCCATTAATAATCTTCACTGCATGATATATAAACACCCACCAGTTTGAAAACACCCACAAATACAGAAACGCCTACTTTTGTTCCGCAGAGACCTCATACTCGGAAAGGAAGCTAGGATACGAAATGAGGATGCACAAATAAGAATTGAGAAGCACCCCTGATGTATGTTCTCCTCCCCCTTCACATCTGTCACAATAATTTAAATGTATGCTTTACTTTTGCAGTTTAAATAAACTTTACATCTCACATATTTCAACGAGGCACCTTGCGTTATATTAATATTTATTATGATTTTTTTTAATTAACCAAACTAACAACATGAGGGCAGATCCCTCAAACACAGCTGATGACGCTTTTAAGTGACGCTCGAGGGTCATTCTACAGAAACGTCCACTTTTCTGTCCCTAGATTTTACAGAAATATTACACTTGAAAAACACTTTAGGATTACAATTTTTTTATACTTTAATATGAAACAATATGTTATTTGAACAATTAAACCTTCTTGAACCATCAATGTGGCAATATTTGTTTTTTAAATAATTATAAAAATTCCAAGTGCCACAGAAGTGCTCGTCCCCACAGTCATGTATAGAGGGAAAGTGCTTTATTTTGAGCTCAGAAACAGGTTTTTTCTACCATTTCAAATACAATAATGTATACATAACTATCAAATATATGATGTAAATGACATAAAAAAACCAAATGCTGAATAAACATTATAAAATATATAATGAATGTAGTGGTCCCCTGGTGTTGTGTCACTGGTGTTACCTTTAACAAAAATCTCTTATTTTGAAATAAAAAAAAATCACACTGATGACATCACTTGACTTCCTTCTTCCTATTTCCTGAAGATCAATGAAGAAAGGCCAATGGAAAGTCCACTATCTCTTTTCAGTTATCAGAAATTTTAATTAGAAAATCATAATTTCATATGAAGCTTTTAGTTGAAGTCACTGGTATGACCTACTTTATTGTTAGGGAATTTTAAAAAACTAGAATACAAATGGATTAAACTACTTAATTTAGTGAGTATACCATGATTGACAACATGTGGATTGATACCTTGCAGCAGCCATTTTGTAAAATGCATTTTTCATGAAAATTGTCACTGGTGTTACCTTTTTATGAAAATTGTCACTGGTGTTACCCGTTTATAGATAAACTTTATTCAAAGCTATTCATTTAGTTCTTTTGCATAAAATAACACTAAGATTACGCGATTCTTACTTTTCTTTCTCATTGTTAATCCTCCTTTGGGCAGGTATGGCTAAATTGAGGGTATATGGCTAAATTGAGTGCAGCTGAGAAGCAGCGACTTTACAGACAGTGTATTTTACAGACATTTTTAAAATGTTGTTTATGATCTTTTACTGACTGCTTTCACTAAGTGTCAATGATAAGTCTTTGATTGTATACCAAATGTAAAAATTTTGTCCCATCTACTTAATTATAGTTGAAGAATAAGAATCTTTGGTCTTACGTATATGTCACTGGTGATTCATTTTGTCACTGGTGTTACTGTTTTTTGTCCGTCACATTAAATAAAATGTGTCATATGTGACATGATAACAATTTTACATCCATTGAATTCTGCTACACTCAAGAATTAAGATTTAAAGGATTGCATCATTACTTGTTTATAACTGTTATTTAAATATTTTCATTGTTATAGCAAATACATGGTTGCACAAATGAACTAACATCATTCAATCACACTTTTAACAAACCTGATTAAAATAAAAAAACACAATCTCATTTTTTGCATTATCATTATTTTTCTATAACTCTGCCTGCATGTGCTGAAAAAACTGAGAAATCATATTTCATAAAAACGTTTAAAAATGCCAGAGAAGGTAACACCAGTGACAAAAAAATTGGTACATGCGGTCTTTAAATAAATGCACAAAAAAAAAAAAAAAAAAAAATCATTAAGCTGTCATTTATGTGTATTCATAAAGTCAAAGTGTAATATAATAATGTGGTCTAAGTTTAAATGTTAGAAAAAGAAATACATTTTAAGACATCTTGTCATACCAAAAGTGGACGTTTCTGTAGAATGACCCTCGAGTGATCAAGAACATTCCAATATACAAATTTCCCTCGATTCCTCTGTCCTCGTTTTCTGACCTCTCCTCACATCCTATGGGGGGTTGAGATGAGACGCGAAGAAAGGAAACGAGGATGCACAAATATGAAATGAGAAGTACCCACTTTCAGGACCGTGTATTGATTACTTCGGTCTGACAGTCTTCTTCAGATTGAACGCCATTCAGCGCATTATCGCCACCAACAGGACTTTTAAAATTGGTGAAAATGGTAAATAGTATAAATGAATAAAAATAAACAGATAAATAATAATAATAATAATAATTGTCAAATCTTCACACACAGTCCCGAAGTCTTTAAAAATTCTACATATTTGGTGTTTTAGAAAGGTTTGACAGTCTGAAATGTCGATGCAGGAAAACTCGATGTCCGTGCGGAAGTGGGTCTGTCTCTGATCATATGGATAAATGAAGTGGAGAAAACAACGAAAATAAAATGTAAGTAAGCTTGTACGTCCATTGAGCAGAGAAAATCGCGCTGGACTCTTAACTGTTTTACATGTTGAACTGAGCTTTTGATTTTCGCATATGTTGCAATTTGAGCATCTAATGAGGATGTTTGTTGTAGTTTGGGCTAAGCTGTGTTTTAGATGTAAAGCAAGCTGTAAGTGTATCACAGGAACATGGAGACAGTCCACACAGGTTCAGGATGATGCTAGCTTTCATTATTTTCATGGAGGAGGTGTGGCTTCTTTGTTAAACATCTGGGCTGCCAACTGAAAAGTTGCAGGTTCGACAGGTTGTTCTTGTGCTCTGTTTATAGCAGCCTGACAGACAAAATATAGCACAGCCCAGCCCAGCCCAGCCCAAACTACACCAGGTTGTGGTTTCTTTGGTTACACCCATTAAATGAGATTTTAAATTTGACATAGAACACCACAAAATGTCCACCACAGTTTTTAAATTTATAAAAAATAGTTATAAAAACAGTTGTGCGCTCAAGTTTACATATCCCTTGCAGAATATGCCCCTTAATGCATTAATGCATTGTGTTGCCTTCTTGAGCACCAGTGAATGTTTTCACCTTTTGTAATGGTTGTGTTTGAGTTATCAGTTGTCCACAGTGTTAAAGGGTGAATCTCAAAATCATACAGTCACTGTTAGAAAGGGTACAGAAGTTGCTGGAAAGAAGAAGAAGAAAAAGAAAAAGAGAAAGAACAGTGGGCAGTTTAACTGCTCAGGACAAACAAGGGACTCAAGAACTATCACAAAACATAAAACAGCTGTGGATCATCCAGGTAACAACATACATTAAAATAAACATTTGAACTAGTTTATTAGCATTATTTTGTAGTGTGGGCTATATGTAAATATCTGTTATGTGAAATAGCTTGCTCAGAACAATACTAAATAAAAAATATAGCTGCAAGCAGTGATACGGGGCCAAGCCCTGAATTAGCAGCAATAGCAGTGCAGAGCTAGAAGAACACAAAGAGAAGAAAGAAATAGAATGTACATGAAAAACAGATAGGTTCAGAAGTACAGGTGAGAATGTAAAATACACACACTTTTATAATGTTGCACCACGCAGGAATCAAACCCATAATTTTCAGGTCAGGTGCTTATGATTTATTACTATACGCCACCCGGTGACACAGAATTACCTCACTGCCGAGGTTCAGTAGTTCAGGTGTGAATGAACTTAAAATGAAGATTTTGTTGCTCTGCATAAATGCTCTGCATGTTGTATTTAATTGCATCAGATTAAATAGTTCTCAAAAAGACACAATGTCTTGAACAGAAGCAGCTTTTGCACCATTTTTGGCCACAGAAACTCTTGCGGTCTGGGCATGTTCCACACGGCACTCAAGTCTCGAACCCATGACCTGAAAGGTTCAGGGCTTGTTGCTTATAACTGTGTGCCACTCATTTGATGCACATTCACCAAGCTTTCAGTGTAAGAAAGAGCACACAAAAGCATTAGTTTAAATACTAACCAATTAGCATGCTGAGGTAACTTGGCCTTTAATGCAGTGTTAATTATGACAGCAAATTTTGATTTAGTTTTAGTCATAGTCTTTTGACTAAAATGCCATTTAGTTTTAGTCATATTTTAGTCATCGGAAATTGTTTTAGTTTTAGTCTAGTTTTAGTCGACTAAATATCATAAGATTTTAGTTGACTAAATCTACAGTAGATTTAGTCAACTAAAATTTAATTTAGTTCAATTGTAATGCATTAAGTAAGCATTTCTCTAACAATACCAGATCCAATACACTGATATACATCTGATATTCTCCAAACTGTTTATGTTCACTTAAGACAACCAACTGTATTTTACTCTTCAAAGCGGATGGGTTTTGACCGTTCAAGTGCAAAAAGACACGAAAGAGAGCTCAATTCAGTACTTGTCAGGGATTGACACACTTATCATTGAGGTACTATTATAGTTTTTGTTTAAAATTTTGATTAGATTTGATTTTTAGTTTTTCTGCTTTCATTGTAATTTTAGTTAAAAGTTTTAGTAATTTGTTCTGTGTTTATGTCTTTTAGTTTTTGCTTTTAAATGTCTATATAGTTTTTTATTTCTGTTTTAGTTATTTTAGTACATCAGGTTAAGCTAAAGCTTGGAAACTAGATGAAATAAAATAAGTTTACATTTTTTATATATTTTTTATTTCAGTTAACGTTTATTTCAAGTAATGAAGATTTTTTATGGTTTTAGGTTTAGTTAACTATAATAACCCTTATACTTTTAAAATATATTGAATAATGTGTCAAATTATGTTCTTAGTCTTTACTTCCTGTGACAGAAGATACAGTAGTTTACTATGAATTAAATAGAAATTAAATTAAATACAGTTTATTGTGTAAACAAAATAACAATAATGACCAGGAAAAAATAATAATTATAAACCATCCCGAAATACACCGCGACTCTTATTCTGAAATGTCTGTACTCTGCACTGTAGCAGCAGCAGGCTGCTCATTTAAGTTCAGATGAGGGAGATAAAATATGCATTCTTACAACCGTCTAAAACATATTACCATATAAACATTGTGTAGTAAACATTGTCATAATTCATCAACAGTAGCTTATAAGCAATCGCTTGGCATAAATGTGCGCTATTTATTAATTGCGAAGCAGTCTGAAGTGCTGCTGCGCGAGCCTGTAGAGCGCGCAACAGCGCCACGTTTTCCCACGGTTAGATCAGCACGTTACACTTCAAATGTGCGCATCTTCCACACAGGACAGTATTCCTGACTGGATATCTTCCCAAATCATTCCTCTCTATAATTTTCGCCTCGTTTTTATTCGTTGACGAAAATTAGAGTAGATTTTAGTCATAGTTTTAGTCATTCAAAACGCATTTTTATTTAGTCATTGTCTCGTTTTCGTCAGTGAAAAAATGTCGTTGACGAAAATTATGACGAAAATTATTCGTCAACGAAATTAACACTGCTTTAATGTAAATTATGTTTGACCTGACAGCCAAAAAGCCATTTTAGAAAGAATGGTTTCTGATTAGCATACTATTTGATTATTAACCAAATAGCATACAAAATTTACTGGCGTTACACGGCCAAATTCAGAGTGGTATTTCTCAGGAACGGTAGCAAATATCATAAATCTGTTCAGTCATTTCTGTGTAGCTCAGTCCCAAAGATCATCTGATCAGATTTTGGACAAATTGTGTAGGAGAAGTAGTGAAAAAATGTTTTTCATCCACTTCTAAATGGCGGACAAACAAAATGATGTAAAATGAAAAATGAGATATCAGATTCGACATAAGCCAAAGAACGTAATGACACAGAAAACAAAATTTGGTCAATGTTTTCAAAAGTTGTAAGCGTTTTTGCAAAAATCCTTGGTAACACTTCAGTATAGGGAACATATATAAACTATTAACTACGACTTTTCCCCCAATAAACTTCTAATTTACTGCTTATTAATAATTAGTAAGGTAGTTGTTAAGTTTAGGAATTGGGTAGGATTAAGAATGTAGAATAAGGTCATGCAGAATAAGGCATTAATATGTGCTTAATAAGTACTAATAAATAGCCAATATTCTATTAATATGCATGCTAATAAGCAACTAGTTAAAAGACCCTAAAATTAAAGTGTTACCAAATCCTTATATCTCTAAAACAGTAGGTGGTGCTGTGTTCAATCTTCTCAGGTACCTTCAGGACATGCTGTTAATGGGCATAGCTTGTGGGGTGGGGAATGTCTGTTTCTATTTTGGGTTTTCCTGTTTAATTAGTTCAGTTCTCCTTCGTTGTCTCCCTGTTAGTTTCCATAGCCACTGATTGTGTTAGTTTAGTTCAGGTGTTTCTAGTTAATTTACCTTGTTAATCATGCCATTAGCTCCTGTTTGGCCTTTTATTTAAACCCTGCATTTCTTTCAGTTTGCTGTCAGTCCTAACGTTGTTTTACGTTGGTTGCCCTGTTCCTAGCCTTGTTCCTGTCTCCTGAGATTCTGTATTTGAAGTTTTTTGAGTTTAATAAATGACTGCTGCACCTTGATCCTGCTTTATCTCTGCTGCAACCAGCGTGACACCAAGACAATCTAATATTAAACGCGGATCCACGTATTTATTTACTAATGTATACTCTCGAGACTATCAATATATTGTATTATAGTAAATGTAAGGATGAAACTATCATAATAACCATGAGGTCTATGTCAATAAATTGTGCATTTATTATTGTAATGATACAATTTAGGCCGGGGCGATAAAACGGTATCGATATTTATCGACGGTACGTCTTAATCTATAACGATAGAAACAATGTCCGATATAACTCTCGATATAGTTTCACTTAAATGCGTTAAAATGTAAACAGACATTAAGTTCGTTTGCATGAACAACTCTCAAGCTCGCTCCGTCCCAAACAGACGCGCTACGAGTGACATGCAAACAAGTTGCTGTGGAGTTCAGTTGCGCAATCGCCACGTGAAATCAGAACACACAAACACATGAAAATAAGTGCTGTACCTGTCGGCGACGAGGAGATTGTGAATAAAAAAGCACATATCAGCTTGTCAGTGTGACAGATTCATGGTTTCATTACGTCTTACAGGTGATCTACTTCAAAGTGCGTCTTGAGAGAGCAGTTGTCATGTCGGTATAAACAGCTGCACAGTGTTTTCAACCACACAGTATCTTTATTTCTGTGTTACAAATATTCAAATTATCACAGAAATACTGAGATAAAAGTTTATAGTTAAGATATAAACACTAATGTTTGTGTTATCGATCAAAATTGAGCAAATCAGCTTCTGAAAGAAACTTGGCGCTGAAAACAACGCATTTATCGATTACATTGTTTCACCACCAGGTGGCGACAAGTGAGCGTTTAAAAATGTATTTGACATTGAATCTTCATTCAACAGATTCTTTCAAATACACTGATTCATCCAGTAATGAAACAAGTATTTATGAGTGAGTCATTGAATCATACATCCAATCGGATTTTTTTAAAAATAATTAAATTCAAATAAATAAATTTTTTTAAAATAGACTGCAGCAATTAATATTTTGTCAGAACCTCTAGTAAATTACGTTTAGTTGTCATTCAGAATCGTGATCTTAGTTTGACAAAACAAAAAAGTTTCTCAATTTATCTAGAATTGTGCAGCTCTAAGTTTCTTTAACGCTTATTTATTTAATCTTCATATAAAATATAAGAAAGATTTGTTTACATTTTATTTTTTATTTAAAATTATTTGTTGTTTACCTTAAAAATGCATTGGTTAAATTCGAACTTTTTTTTTCTACTGTCCTTTTTTTAAAAAAAAAGTTTATTAATTTTTTTTCAATAATTATCGATAACGAACAATATGAAACATTATATCGTGATACATTTTTTAGCTGCATCGCCCAGCCCTAATACAATTACAATACCCCCCCACCCCCCCACCACCACCACACTCATTCCTGTCCCACCCACTTTTTAAAACAAAGTTACGCCACTGTCCCTACCCAATTTTATGTTGATATGTCAAATTGTTTAGATATTGCAATTTTTAACAAATTTCAAAATGGCGAACAGATGGTTTGTCTGATCTTGGCAAAATCAGTATTCACGAAATCGGAATGACACAAGGAATCCCTATAGACACCAAGCTTTTGTTCCCTTTCCAGTGCCCAGTGCCCACTTTCTCATCACCCACGTGAGCCTCCTGTTTCCTATACCTCTGCTGAAAAATGGTCTCTTTTGGATGTGAAGAGGACGACGTTATGTCCACTAGCGCTTCCGACCCGGGTGCCTGGTCGGAAGCCCTATGTCGTTGGATGTGGCGCTCATGAGTATCCTCTCTGAGGCTGTGGCTGAAATGGGTCTGGACTGGTCAGTCCCAGAACAGCCAGTGAAGAAGTGGATGGATGGGTGTTATGTTCATGCAGGCCGCCACCCGGACACCCCGGCTTCCTCCTTCTCTGAACTCTACGAGGAGCTAACGAGGTTATGACGCTCCCGTTACACAGCCCGAGCCCGTTACACAGCCCGAGCCCATGACGCTCCCGTTACTGCTCAGCCCGAGATGACGTGTGTGTATCCCCGCGCCCCACACGTCATGCCTGCAGGCAGCGTTGTCTCTCCCCTTGCCAGCGTTGTCCCCTAACGAGCTGCATGGGCAGCGTTCCCGGCAGTGTTAGACTCAGTAGTCACTACCATAAAGAACAGCTATACAGTTTAATTTGCTTGAAGACCACCCCGCTTCAGTGGCGTGATCATGTCAGAAGTGTCAGAGCAGAGCGCTCCGCTGTTAACCCTTTCAAGCGTGAGTTTAAAATATTCCAACTGACCCCCCAGAGTAATTTTTTTTCAAGGTGACCGTTATTTTAGAACGTTTGCCCTTATTGTTTCCATGGCGACGCGTCTTGCGTGTCACGTAACACACCGCAGCCACAATAACACTGTATGACCGATAGCTATTATTTTGTTTTTCCTTTTTTATTTAAAATATTCACAGACTTGCTTACCATGTCATCAACTATCTGATATTCCGATTCTCAAATATGTGTAAGTGAGTGTGTTTTGTCATTTAAAAACCTTTATAAATGATCTTTATATTGACTGCCATCTTAGTTTGCCCCGCAGTTCGCAGAGTCCTGTCAGTCGGATTTACAGCACGTGAATTCATCAGTTTCTCCCGAAATATATGCAAGTAAGTGGCTGGTGAACTGGAAGAATAATAGAGTAAACTTTATAGTTACTTAGGCCCATTATGTGTGTCTGATATGAATAAATGTCGGCAAATTATATTTGAATGGATTGTTATTGCTGCTTCCACTGATGTCTGACATCAGTGTGTATTTTACAAACTCTAAATGTAATGTTTTACTGGTGCTTATTAGACATGCCGATATTCGGTAATACGATTAATCACGATAATAAATATGCACGATATTGTTATCGTGGGCACTTAAAAAATACTGGGAATAATTATTTATTACAAATTATTCAAATTTTTATAATGCATTTTAAGAATACTTTCCCCATCAACCGTATAAAATGCACAAAACCGCTGTATTCTGCGTCAAAGGGACACGGGTGCTCAGATGTTTAAAGGAACACTCCACTTTTTTTGAAAATAGGCTCATTTTCCAACTCCCCGAGTTTTACCGTTTTCGAATCCATTCAGCCGATCTCCGGGTCTGGCGGTACCACTTTTAGCATAGCTTAGCATAGTTCATTGAATCTGATTAGACGTTCCATGGCTGCAGCAGGCGCAATGACATTACGCAGCGCCTCTCACAAACGTCTCCATGGTTACAAGGCACGCTCCCTGTGCAAGCAGGGGCTCACAGGCGCTGCGTAATATCATTGCGCCTGCTGCACCCATGCCTATTTTCAAAAAAAGTGAAGTGTTTCTTTAAGCCCAACGTGCATGAGAAGCACATGGCAGGGCTCTAGACTAACTTTTTGCACTGGTTGCACTGGTGCACCTTTTTTTCTTAGGTGCACCAGCACAAAAGTTAGGTGCACCCAAATTTTCGACTGCGTCGCATTTAACACCGCAGTTTTACAAGTTCACTCTTTTTTTTTTTTTTTCTTCTTTTTTTTTAAATCGCTGTCCATATAGGCAATATTGACTTGTAAATGATTAACTAACAATCTGGTCAACATAAAGTTCTTTATTTGAAGCACAATTCTACAAGAAAGGTAACTTACTGAAAAAGTGTTGGTGCTTAAAGTGCTTCACTGAGCTGAAATTTAATGGATAGTATTCATAGTATTCATCACACTAAGTTAGTATTCATAATATTCATAGTATATTCATCACTATTCAGTAGTGATTAACATTGGGACAGTTAATACGGTAATAGTTCTGTTCAATATACAAAGAACTTTCGTTTTAACATTGTGGTTAAAAGAGATGAAAATGGAATGGGGAAATAGTCAATTAATTAATCGTTTCATTGTTTTATTTTGTAATGTATGTAATGTTTATAATAGAGCCGTTAGTCTGAGATCGCTTCTTTATTATAGTAATGTTTGTAGTAGATCCGTTAATCTGAGATCGATTGCTCATGTCTCGCTTTCTCAGACGGTATCGCGAGAGTTTCTCCATACAGGCGAACGTTCTCAGGTGAGATCGCGAGAGCTGCTCATACGAGTAAATGCCATCACTGAGAAAACGTCTCATTATCTCGTGATTATTTCTCCCCGTTTATTCTCAGGTATCGGATCACTAAAGTGATTATAATGCAGTTCTAAAACGAGCTTGAATGTTGAGGACATGTGTATGTAATAGTTGAAAAAGAGTAAAAGTTTCATTAAGTTTGTTAGTGCGTGCACAAGAGCGGAGCACATGGTAGCCGGGCCTAAAGCATGGCTGTGCAAGGTTAATATGATTTTCGCCTTGTGAAAAAACTAAAAGGCGTATCTATATATTGTATTATGTTTCATACCGTTTATTTTTGTAACGTTTTACGAGTTTTGGTATACTCAACCGCATTCATGTTCATGTTCATATTCATGCCCTTCACTATCTCTGATTGGTTTAGACCACGCTATGGGCCTAATGTGTGTCTGTTGTTGAACCACATTTCACAGTCGCAGAGACTTTTTTTTTTCCCTCGAACGGCTGGTCGCTCCGGTGCGACCTCAGATTTTTTTTAGTCGCACCATTGAGAAATTTGGTCGCACTCTAGAGCCCTGGAATGAGTGAAGGACACGCGCTGAATCAAAAAAGTGCATGTTCACTCTCTGACAGCAGATGGCGTTGATGGAACAGCAGAAATGCAGCGGTTACCCCATAAACCCCATAAACAAAGCAGCTGCCTACGGAACAGTATTTAAAATGCTTCAAACAGCCATTCAGTTTTTCTTGTATTTGCAATGTTGTTCATCACAGCACCAAATACTTAATACTTAAAGACTTAATAGGCTA
The DNA here is from genome assembly GCA_039654765.1 of Mylopharyngodon piceus. NCBI lineage: Eukaryota > Metazoa > Chordata > Actinopteri > Cypriniformes > Xenocyprididae > Mylopharyngodon > Mylopharyngodon piceus. The sequence continues at coordinate 34,705,591 of CM077451.1, read as the reverse complement.
TTTATTTTCAAACTTAAACATTTTTATATTTTAATCTGGACTGCAACATGCCCTATAATGATTGAAAATGTTCTGATTATTTTTGTTATTGTTCAGTAACACTAAGTGACATAAGGCTTCATTAGTTAACATGTTAATTCATTATTACCAAACTGACAATGAAAAATACATATAATGCATTTATTAATCTTAGTTAATGTTTAATAACATTACTAAATCAAAGGTTGTAATCATTATTTAATGGACCTGAGCTAAAACTAACTATGATCAGTTGTATTTTTTTAACTAACATTAAAGGGGACCTATTATGCCCCATTTTACAAGATGTAAAATAAGTCTCTGATGTCCCCAGAGTGTGTATGTGAAGTTTTAGCTCAAAATACCCCACAGATAATTTTTACAGCATGTTAAAATTGCCACTTTTTGGGGGTGAGCAAAAACGTGACTTTTTAGTGTGTGCCCTTTAAATGCAAATGAGCTGCTGCGCTCGGCCTAAGAGGGCGGAGCTTCAAGAGCTCATTCTCCGGTGTCAGGAGTCAGTCAGGACGCACTATAATGTCAGAAACTGCGAATATATGCTGCATGGAGATAGAACAGGTATAGTTTAGTTTAATTACGGTTATAACTTATATTGTCTTTATCCACTATATTAGTACAAGCCTGTTGTACCGGACCCCGTCCAAATGATGGGCAAAACTTTACCGATGAGTTTTATGACATTTATTGTACATGACACAAAATATGAAGCATCCGTTTTCACTCTAGAAAATCACTGTAAGAGCTTAAAAAAACACAGTGCAAGTGTGCATTAAAATATTATCCATAAACTCTCTCCCCCTTGCATTATCATCAACATACATAGCGAAGTACACAGAAACACTCGTTACAACTAACAGTAAACAAATATATAAAGACCTTATGCCTTTTCTGGTGGTGCTTAATAAACTGGTAAACTTTATATTCGTAAATCAACTCCGATGAACTGTAATAAAGTGCTCTCACCTTTATTACTGCCATATCCAGTATCACTCTGGAGGCTGTAAGCTGGATCACGAACAGTTTGTACTGATCCATCCTTGAGTAACAACCTTTTAGAACAACCTGTTTTGTATTGTCCCTTTATATTGACATTTGTTCACAAAGTCCGGTGTGAAATTATTTGCACAGACATAAACGAATTTCGGTAGAATTGAGGGAGCATTTTCTTCGAAAACAAAATTAATCCACCTCGTCTTCAGCAGCTTAGATTCAGGGAGTAAATGGAGAGAGCTATGTGGATTAATACATCCAGCTACAGAACACCTAAAACGCTTGGGAGACATTCTCGTCAGTGCAGCAATGGCGGACTGTGTACAACTCGCTGTGAACTCGCTCAGGGCGGTTCTATGTTAAAATGGCAGTGTCTGTCAACATTCGTGGGCGGGGCCTGTGGCTAATGTGACGTCACACTGCCAGGAACCTGCAAACGGCTTGTTCTGAGACACTGCTTATGATTTATGGGGATTTAAAAAAAGGAGTGGGTGGATTTTTATCACTATAGGGTGGTTGTGTACACACACTGCCAACACACATTTATATCCAAACACCATGCAAAAGTGAATTTTGCATAGTAGGTTGCCTTTAACAGAAAATAATACTTTCTGTAACAAAATAGCTATTGCTCATTCTTAATCTTAGTTAATGCATTAACTAATGTTAAATAATGAGTCCTTATTGTAAAAGTTGCCTGTTGTTCTTTATAACTCTTTTGCACTTTCATCTACTTGAAACATTTTACATTATTTTTTTTTGTGTACTCTGTTATTATATTTAAATGTTCAGAGTTCTTTTTGTTATAAGAAAAAGAGTTCTTAAACCTGTTATAGTATAACAACACTTTTTTGCAGAGTATTTCAGTATCGTGATAATACCGTATAACGTGATAAAAGCTTCAGCAATTATCGCAACATGAAAATTTGATAACGTCACATGCCTGGTGCTTATGCGTATTTAAATGTCTGAAACCTTAAAAAAAACATGTGGCTGAAAACACTGCATAGTTGTGATATATGACAAGCGCTGAGTGTGTCCGTCTCAGAGCCAAAGTGCGAAAGCACAGTTTGAATCTGGCAGTTATGTGATGTCGCTGAACGTTCTAAATCCCATGTGAGGGACCGTACGCCCATGGGCACAGAAATAAAAATCCCATATGTGGGACCGTAATGCTCAAAGGGTTAAAGGGCAGAGTTTAACTCTCTCCTGGCCAAAGATGCTGTAGAGATAGTGCCCGAGGGACAATGAAATTGCAGGTTGTAAAGCCGTTATTTTCTGGTTCCAAAAAAAGATGGCGGCATGCGTTCAACATTTGATTTAAGACCAATGAACAGAGCGCTGGCAAAGCCTGCGTTCAAAAAGATCACCTTGAAACAGATTCTCACGCACATTCAGCCTGGGGACTATTTCATAGCGGTGGATCTGAAGGATGCCTATTTTCATATTCAGATAGCCCCTCATCACAGGCACTTTCTGAGGTTTGCATTCAAAGGTGTTGCTTATTAGTTCAAAGTCCTGTTGTTCGGACTAGCTCTGGCTCTGCACACTTTCACGAAGTGTATGAATGCAGTGCTTTCCCCCCTGAGACTCAGCGGGATGCTTGTTTTGAATTACCTTGACGTGTGTGTATTAGAGGCTCACAAGATCAAACTCCTCGCCCATTTAGCATGTCTAGGCCTGTCAGTGAACACACTGAAAACCACGTTACAGCCCTGTCAGTCCATCTCATTCTTAGGATCCTAGTTTTTGGACTCGTACACGATGGTCGCAGGCTTGTCAGCACAGAGAGTCCAGACTATTCTTGCAGGGCAGAGCTGTTCCTCTGAAGACATTCTAGAGGCTTCTAGGTCTGATGCCAGTTGCAGCCTCTGTCTGCCGCCTGGGTCTGCTGCATATGAGATTGCAGTTATGGTTAAAGGACCGTGTTCCAAGGAGAGCGTGGAAAACAGGGACCATGCGCATTATGACAACGTGTGCATGTCTCAATGCGCTGACGCCCTGGCTCGATATGAGCATGTATGAGCAGTGAATCAGTGTGGGTAGAGTGGTCAGGCGGAAGGTGGTCACCAAGAATGCCTCACTGACCGGCTGAGGAGCCCTCTGTAATAGGACCAGCATTTGGTACAAGGACCAATGTCCAGAGGAGAGTGGAGTTAGGGCTGCACGCTTATGACAAAAAGCATAATTGTCGATTATTCCCTTGAAATTGTAATTGCGATTATTAATTATGATTATCACAATTTCCATTGAATGATGTATTGAATAGCTGTATACCATTGTTTGAAGCAACTGCATGCCATATTTTTGTATAAAAATAAAAAAACAATCTGACAGCACAATTTTTTTATTGTTTTTCTATAGCATTAAACCTCAAATGTCAACTATATATTGGTTTGGTTTCTTCTTTAAATAATAATAATAAAAAAGTCAACATATGCATGGTATAATAATAGGGGCTTTTGCCACCAGTGTGGTTCCCCAAGAACTGATGTTCCCCTAGGGCCTGAAGTGACGTAAACCGCGCTTGTTGTTGTTACTTCTATTTTGACGGCGCGGCGGACTTTTATTTTGATGGTGCTGAGAACAGTTCAGACAGATCCTGAGCACAGTGCTCGTCTTTATTAGTTTACGATCTGTTTAACAGTCCTGTCTAATACATTATTAGATAGAACTGTTATACAAAGAAAGTAGACAGTATATGAAAAAGTATTAGCTTTTGCTGTGTGGTTGATGCCCAATGTCGCTAGCTTAGCAGAAATACATAATCATGTTTCGCTTGGTCTGCTCAAAGTCACCCTGGATTTTCTCCTTAGCATACGGTTCAGAGGTCCATCTATCACTGTTTTCCATGTTTGTAGAGTTAGTTTATGGAGTAAATATATAGGCTGTGTACACGGCTTTTTAAAAATAGTGGGTGCTGGTGTTTCGCGTGCGTTCGACACCTACGTCACAGGTAGCTCCTTTTATGCCGGGTTAGACCTTTTACATTCTGAAGTAGTCGTGATTCGCCTCTCACAATGTGACATGCTCATAACACACCTCTTAAACACGCAGAATAATGTAAGTGGATATTTTTCCTTGTAATCGCACCTTTGAACGATTATGAAATCGTGGCATCCGTAATCGTAATTGCGATTAGAAATTCGATTAATTGTGCAGCCCTAAGTGAAGTGGAGATTGCACCCTCAGACCATGAAAATTATATGGAGTATCTTCAGTGACGTGAAGGTTGACCTCTTTGTGTCAGAGGAACCTCTGTTTGGAGACAGCCTTTCCCTTCTGCTGACCTCCAAAGCAGACAAAGAGGTGCTCAGAGCTTCTGAAGCTCTGCGTGCGGTCCACGTAGACGCGCAGTGCGTGAACGGGACACAGCAACGCGAGGGCTGGGTCTGCCTCCTCCAGGGGCATCGCTTGCAAGTTCACCACCTGGTCCCGGAAGGGAGTGGTGGGAACTTTGGGCAAATATCCAAGCCGGGGTCTCAAGATCACGTGAGAGGAAGCCGGCCCGAATTCTAGGCATGATTCGCTGACCGAAAATGCTTGCAGGTCCCTGACCCTCTTAAAGGAAGCAAGCGCGGTCAGGAGCACTGTCTTCAACGACAGATGTTTCAGCTCGACTGACTCAAGGGGCTCGAAGGGACCTCTCTGTAGGCCACCCAGGACGACAGAGAGGTCCCAAGAAGGAACGAGGCGAGGCCTAGGAGGATTTAACCTGATGACCAGGTTGTGCTTTCCCAGTGACCTGCCACCAACCACATCGTGATGTGCTGCGATGGCGGCCACATAGAACTTCAAGGTGGAGGGGGACAGCCTTCCCTACAAGCCATCTTGAAGGAAGGAAAGCACAGAGCTGACCAGGCATTTTCAGGGGTCTTCCCGGCGGGAAGAACACCACTCAGCGAACAGACTCCACTTCATGGCATAAGTGCGCCTCGTAGAGGGGGCTTTAGCTGAAGTGATAGTGTCAACTACCGGTGGCGATAGGCCACTTAAGTCCTCCACTTAAGTGGGTGCCATATGGTGCCCCGTCCCTGAGAAAGCAGGTCCTTCCTCAAGGGAATCCGCCAGGGAGGGGCTGTCGTGAGGAGCATCAGCTCGCAATACATTTAGACTTTGGTAAAGACACGGGGAGACAGGAACAGCCCGAAGGGTAGGACCTTGTACTAGTATGTCCGACCCTCGAATGCAAAACGTAGAAACGGCCTGTGTCGAGGGATCGAGACATGGAAGTACGCGTCCTTCAGGTCGATCGCTCCAAACCAATCCTGGGCACGAACGGACGTGAGGATGCATTTCAGCGTGAGCATCTTGAACGGGAGCTTGTGAAGGGCCAGATTCAAGACACGCAGATCCAAGATTGGCCGTAACCCCCCACCTTTCTTGGGTACTATGAAGTACGGGCTGTAAAACCCTGACCCTGTGCGTCCCCGAAGCACCAAAGCCCTACCCGTGGCGAATGAGGGTGTGGCTGAGAGTGAGGGAGCAGTGCATTGCCCACTGTCAGCACAGACCCGGTATGACCCAGAGATTTTGGAAACTGCTCTTTTATTGAAAAGGTGGGTACTGGCAGAAATAAAATGAAACACAGGATCCCCCACCCTTCTTTTTTGAGGGCTTAGCGGCCTGGACGGGCAGCTTCGCCTTCCTGTGGGAGGCTTAGGGAGGATGGGACGAATCCGATCACCCGGGAGCCTGTGCAGCCGCAGGGGGACGCCCTCGGCGACGAGCAGGTTGGGGGCCAGGTTAGGGCTGTCAGATGAGGTCAGGAAACGACCGCATCCAGAAACACACGGCGAAAAGACATCCGACAGCTAAAGCACTCAGGGATGAAATGCTGCGCTGTCCTGTCTCAGCGCGCTGCCGCACACACCGCTGAACCGCGCCTTCACACCAGCCGAGAATCCCCACAAGCTTCGAGGCAGAAAGCAATGAAAATTGCTGTTGAGGAGAAACTCCAAATAACAATTAAAATTGCTGTTTTGCTCTCTTGTTGAAGGAAATTTGCACTTCAGTTTTGAAGGTGAAAGGAAAGACCGATCAGTGTGACTGTTCGGCTCCGAAGCAAAAGCATGAATGGAAGTGAGTATGCCGGTCCTATTTATGCCCAGATGTGCCGGGTGGGTGCGCTCGGCATGTAAATCTCACTGGCCAATTCCCATTGGCTCGTTTTGTACCACTTGGAGGTGATTGGGCTCCCAAGCGAGACCCCATTACGTTATTGACATCTTTCCACGGTTGAAACACAGATTGAGCTATTACACGAGATATGATATGTTTCAGTCAGTTGTACTGTATCTTTCAACATACTTTCAGATGTTCATTCATGTTCATTCTGTAACTAGTAGTTAAGAGGAAGAAATGATCACGTTCACTCGCACTCCGCGCTGCCGCTGGAACTGTGGCGCCTATACAGCGTCTGTTATGCCACATCAAAAAGCGTGAAAATGGCTTTTTTTTTTTTTTTTGAATTTCGTGATAAAATCGACAGAATATGAAAGATGACTTTGTTTCTTAAAACACAGCTTATTGCAATTATTGGTGGTTAATGCTTTTTAAAAGTGGTTAGGCTACAATGCATTATTGCGCACGCCCCCTTCTGGATTGGAGTGTGGATCACCTGTGACTGACTGTATTTGTCGTCTAACTGCACCAAACTGTGCCGTCCGTACCGTACGGTTCGGGACGAATTTGGTTATACACCAAAGGTGCTATCAACGCCATTCAGAGCTCAGGTTATAACACTACAGGCGTTTCATTCTCCTGACTCAGCCTCTGGCAAGCTTTGTCAGATGCACGCTCTATGCCCTGTTTGTGCATTGCGTGCTTATGTGGACAAAACCACCCTTTTTTTTTTACATTTGAGCAGCTGTTTGTCTGCTTCAGAGGCGCTAAGAAAGGGCATTCAGTGTCAAAACAGAGACTGTCATATTGAATAGTGGAAGCTATTCGCCTGGTTTATGCTTCCCAAGGTGTCGATTGCCCAATAGAGATTCGCGCCCACTCCACGAAGAGTCTGGCGTCGTCTTGGGCTTGGGATAAGGGCATGTCTATTCAGGATATTTGTTTTGTGGCTCAAAACACTTTCGGCAGGTTTTATAACCTGGAAATTCCCTCTTTCGTACCGCACGTTCTGTCTGTGCAGGGAATGACGGCTGAGCAGCCATTGGATGATGGAAGGGCCCCACTCTGGCGTGTTTCAACCAGGTCGTATAGCTCGGTATGTAATGTCACTCACACTAAGGGCTTTGACACGTACGATCACACCGGTGTGATCAGTCTTGGCTGGTCCCTGGAGCGTACGATCACACCGTTGTGATTAGAACGTTCAGCGCATCACGTGTCAGCTGCTAAATTCAAATGTGCTTGCGTGCTTTGGCTGGCGCCGAGCCAAAGCCGGACACGCTCAGCGCTTTTCATATCACAAATATGCAGTGTTTTCAACCACATAATGTTTATTTTAGGTTTCAGACATTTAAATACACATGAGTACTAACAAAACAATACATTTAGAGTTTGTAAAACAAACGCTGATGTCTATAGAAACGGCAATAACAATCCTTTCCATTATAATTAGACGACACATTTTATTCATATCTGATACACATTGTGTAAGTAACTTTAAAGTTTATTCTTCCCCAGTTCACTGGCTCATTTACTTTCATGTATTTCAGGAGAAGTGGATGAATTCACGTGTTGTAAATCCAACAGATCCGATTCTCTGTGCTAGGGCTGGGCGATACAGCTAAAAAAATTATCATGTTATAATGTTTCATATTGTTCGGTATCGATAATTATTGAAAAATGTTTAATAATCTTTTAAAAAAAAGACCACTAGAAAAAAATGTTTGAAATTAACCAATGCATTTTTAATTAAGGTAAACAAATAATTTTAAAACAAAGCAAAATAAAATGTAAACATCTTTCTTATATTTTATATAAATATTAAATAAATAAGTGTTAAAGGAACTAAGAGCTGCACAATTCTGGATAAATTGAGAAACTTTTTTGTTTGTTTCAAACTGAGATCACAATTCTGAATGACAACTAAATGAAATAACATTTAATTTACTAGAGGTTCTGACAAAATATTAATTGCTGCAGTCTTATTATTTTTAGATTTATTTGTGCTTCCCGAGGTGTCGATTGCCCAATAGAGATTTGCGCCCACTCCACGAAGAGTCTGGCGTCGTCTTGGGCTTGGGATAAGGGCAATGTCTAGAAAACACACACTCCCTCTGTAAAAAACACACAGATGTCAGTCCTGTCTTAATCACTACATAAAATCACAGATGTTGGATAAGAATTGTAACTCAAACGTCATTTAGAAAACTAGTCCTGTCCCAACAGTGATATAGTCTCATAGTTCAGTTTCAAATGAGTGTGAAGTTATCATTTGTAGTTCAAAATTTTTATTTTTAAGTACATCAGTATTTATCTTGTGTTTATATTTTAATTAACCTAATTATCAAACTAATTATATAATAATATGTTGTCAGTGGCCAATAAATGAACTGGCTTGATTAGCTGCTTCAGGTGTGTTTGATTAGGGTTGGAGCTAAACTCTGAAGGAAAATGGCTGCGTCTCAATCAGCTCCCTAGTTCAGTAGTCAGGGCACTGATCAGGGAGTCGGCCATTTTAAGGGCTGTCTCAATCGCAGAATCCTTCCAGGGCACTGAACCGTTCGCTCCCTAAAAAGTCCCACAATGCACCATAAAAACCAGGGAGCATTGATGCTCACTATGCTCCCTTAATGGAAGTTCTGAAGCGCGAAACTTAAATCACTACACATAACGATGCGCGATAGATGTTTTAAAAATACAAACCATTATTTTGTTATATTTCAGCATAAACATACATTGCTAGACAGGTAATGAACATAATCTAGCTAACAGTTATAATTATTTACAGCTGAAGTGTTGCACGTATATGTAACAAGCAAAGAATTTATCATAATGTACTTTAAATAACATTACAATTAATGTCAGAAAGATATCAGCTCTGCTGTTGTTCATAATACCAGTAATGATGTTGTACAATGAGGATGTTGTACAATGAGGACGCTGTCACGTCGCCGGAAATAGAGTCATAAGTGTCCCAATGTGTAGTGAACCAGCGTCCTTTACAGTCCTTACCAGTGCCCGAATTTGTGTACACTATATACTGATTCACGAGCTCGGGAGCTAGGGAGCTAATTGAGACACATCCAATGAGTCTCCAAGTAAGGGGTTAAAGAACTGACAAAGGTTGTAAAACAGATACTGACACACACACACACACACACACACACAGAGAGAGAAAGAGAGAGAGAGAGACAGAGAATGACAGAGTGAGATTCAGAAGATTTAACATTTTAAACAAAAATTAAAATCTAAATGGTGACAGAAAATAGTCTTTGATAGTGACCTAATATGCAAATGCAGTATGGGAATAAAATAAAATTATTGTATTTTAAAAAGGTTCAGGATTTTATGTAACCTCGTTTAAAAATAATCCTATAGTGCCATCTTTTGGTTTTACTATAATATACTATATCCAAAGCTCTACAGCGCCCCACAACTTTCCTTTGTAAAACTGTGGTGGAAAATGGAACTGCAGCACCCTCTCATAGAGAGCCATTGGGGCAGATTTCTGGCTGCCCTGCTTATTTCCACGTTAGGTAAACACACCTCACGTAAACCTCGCTCCAGACCAAGACGATATCAGTCCGCTTCAGATATGTGTCTGCATTAGGTCAGTAACTGTTTGGCATGTCTGTTCTTCCTATGTGGAGTAGCGTATCAAATTAATGAGAGTATAAACCCTTTAATTTAAACATGCTCATGTTAATAGCTTTTATAGTAGTTCTGTTGTGTTTATGTTTGTTCTGAAAATAGACATGACCTTTTTCCTCACTCGAATTCCTACATAACTATTCTAAAACAACATTCGGAAGCAATAAATACTACAATTCTAAGATTCTGTGTGTCGTGTGTACCAAAGTCTGTCAATCATCATTAGAGCGCCACCCTCAGGCTGAATAACGCAAAGACATTCGAATTCTGCCAAAAGTGTGTCTGATGTGTTCAGCGATTAGAATATAAAGCTTACAAAATGGTTGTCATAAACTAGCGCTAAGACCCAGAATCTGCCCTACCTATATTTATGGCCAGGAGCCGCTACTGTTCTCTAGTGAGACTTCTTGTTGACGTGCACGTTCCGCGCGTCACTTTGAATGAACAAATGATGGCGTCAGTGGGAAGACTAATTGAAAAGTAAGTAAACAGATCACCTAGTTAGATATCACCGCTTTATGTCACGTCAAAATCAAACTTGAAATGGACTGAAAGCATCATGACTGACTGAATAGCCTCAGTTGACTATTAAAAAGAAAACCATCAATACATAAAATATTTTGTTTAAATTGTTACAGCCTTTAGTTATTATTTTGGAATGAATGTAGAAATGCTTAAAACACTGACTTGATGAGATTGTTTTGTTTTTGAAAAATAGAACATTACATTGTTAATGTAAAATTACAAAATAGAATTGTATTTGGTTTCTTTTTTGATGTAATGTAAAGTAATGTTCATTTAACAGGGAAGATGTGTCAACGTTAAGAGTAATGCACATGAATTTACATTTGATTCATAAAATATTAAAAAAAAATGTGCCTCCTCATTTCAGAACACCACTGCACGCCACTGATATATATATATTCATTTGTTGTCCTCAAACAGATCACTAATCTGCTTGTTTAAGTTACACATACTACATTTATTAGAAATAAAAACACATTTGAATTTTTTTTTCAATGTTTGTAATATTGTATATAGATATAAATGGTGTATAATTCAGAGGAGAATATTGTTTTGTATCATGAATTAATCTCAAAATACAAAAATGTAAAGAAAAAAAATATTGATCTGAAATCTAGAACATTAATTTTAAATGCATTCAGACTCAATTACCAAACATACAATTTTAATTTAATTTAAATAAAGTAATGATTTTTCAAGATATGAGACCCTTCCCGTTTCCCTTTTTTGTCCTTCCTTTAATTCCTTGCAATGGCGACGCCGTTTGAGATACCATATAATCGTTCGCAATTTAGCATCTTCAGTGTCTTTGTTTCATGTTGACCGAGTTTGGTGGCGACTGCATGAAGCCTCTATGAGGAATACATAAAAACTCAGAGCATGATTATTCAAAATATCCACATTCAAACCAAAATATCTAACTTCTTGTTGGTTGGAGCTAATGACTATAAATTAGAAAGTTGTCCGGCTTAATGAGAACAATATGTGTACTGAGTTTGGTGACTGTAGGTTAAACTAACCCTCCACTTTTGTCAAAAGGTGGAGCTATAGAGGCCCTCCTCCCCGCCTGTTTCTAAGGCTTTGCCCATGTCTACTGGATGACAATCCTGACGTGTCGAGTTTCATGCAATTTGAAGCATGCTAAGAGTCTCAAAAGCATCCAAAACAAATATTGAAGTTTGATCTGTTGCTATGGCAACAGTGTTTGAAAAATATCAAAAATCTTTTCACAGGTCTACATTCGCCATGTCTTGACATTATTCTAATGAAGTTTAAAGCAAATCGGGTAAAAATAAGAGGGTGATCTCAAAGCATTTTGAAAGTGACACACTTCCTGCTGCCGGTTGGTGGCGCTATAAATTTGACTCACAATAGTCACATCCATGTGATCGGCCTCCTACAACGAACATACAGCTGAAGTTTCATAAAAATCAATTAATGTATGCAGAAGTTAGAACACACTTCCTGTTTCCCTTATCTTGCCATAAATTCATTGCCTCGCCACGGCCAAACCGTTTGAGATATCAAAAATCCTCTCGCAATGTAGCATCCTCAGTGTCTTGACTTCATGCTGACCGAGTTTGGTGGTGATCGGATTAATCACCTAGGAGGAGTATATCAAATTCCAGAGCATGCGTTTTTCAAACAACCCATAATAGCTGACTTCCTGTTGAGCTGGTGTATAACTTAGAGCATGAAAGATGTTAGGCCCGATGAGGTCTATATGTGTACCGAGTTTCATACTAATACCTGCAAGCGTGTTTGATATACGGACCAAATTTTCGGACCCCATTCAAGGGGGCACCATAGAGCCCCTGTGCCACGGCCAGGTCCCAGCCTCTGCGGCATCCTAATGGCCGCTGATTCCAATGTATGGGCCAATTTTCAAGAGTTTTTGAGCATGTTAAGGCCCCCAAAAAGCCCCGGATGAAAAAAAATAATATTCCTTAGAAAAACAATAGGGCGCTGTGCCTTAGTGGCTTGGGCCCTAATAAATAAATATAGCTGCAAGCAGCGATGACGGGCCCAAGCCCCGGAGCCACCACCACCCTGGTGGCTTCAGGGCAACTGTGCATGGTGGGCAATAGGCATTTAAAATGGGAAAACATAAAAGGACTATGTCAAAGTCATTTGAATTCACCACATTTACTGCAGCAGTTGGTGCCGCTATGACCACGAACCACAACAGCCACATCTATGAGATCATTTAAATTTAGATTAATTTTATGTCATAGGTCAATTTCAAATGAGTGCAGAATGTTGATGTTGTATTATCCTAACAGTTCTCTGCATGTTTTTTGACCTACCTGAGCTACTGTTTGCGCACCAATCTTATGCACCAAAAGCATGCTTTCGTTTAATTTCAGTATGGGTGGTATCCGATGAAAAAATTAAATTATAAACTTAATAAATGGAGCCAAATCATGGAAACTGCAAAGATGGTTTTAATATCAGTGTCAGATAAGAGTAAGATACATATCTAGATTTTTCTGCTCACTTATGCAAGTTGATTTTAAATAGACACTTTTATAAAATCATGTGAAATGTACTTAAATAGGGTTTTTTAATGAATTTGAATTATATCAATAAATATTAATTTAAAGACACATGCGTCGTACGTGATGCTCGCAAACACAGCACATGACCTTCTGTAACGGCGATTTCTAAAAAAACACGCACTCTCCTCTGTAAAAAATGTTAGTCTTGTCTAAATCAGTACATGAAATCACAGGTGTCGGGTAATAAGAATTGTAACTCAAATGACATTTAGAAAACTAGTCCTGTCCGAATAGTGATATAGTGTCATGGTTCAATTTTAAATGAGTGTGAAGTTAGTAAGTAAAAGTTTTATAAGTTCATCAGTAAATGGGTAATCAGTAAAAGGGTTAAAGACCGCTAATCAAGATCGTAAAACACACACACACACACACACACCGAGAGAGAGAGAGACACACACACACACACACACACACACAGACACACAGAGACACACACACACAGACAGAGAGACACACAAAGACACTCACACACACACAGAGAAAGAGTGAGATTGAGGAAGTGAGGGGGAGGACAGAGAGAGAGAGAGAGAAGAAATGTTTAAAAATAAATAAATATATATATATATATATATATATATATTGATCTGAAATATAGTACATTCATTTTAAATTCACCCAGGTTCAATTACCAAACATACTTACAATCTTAATTTAATTTAAATCAAACAATGATTTTACAAGATACACTTTCTGTTTCCCTTTTTTGTCCTTACTTTAAACCATCGCCATGGCAACACCATTCATGCAATAATACATGCAAGCATGTTTGATATATGGACCAAGTTTTCGGACCCCATTCAAGGGGGCACCGTAGAGCCCCTGTGCCATACCCGGGTCCCAGCCTCTGCGGCATCCTAATGGCCGCAGATTCCAATGTGTGTGCCAATTTTCAAGAGTTTTTGAGCACGTTAAGGCCCCCAAAAAGCCCCTTTCAGGGCTTGGGCCCTAATAATAATCCTAAGGAAAACAATAGGGCCTTTACCCTTTCAGGGCTTGGGCCCTAAAGAAGAAAGCTAACAATTACAATAAGGGGCTACAGCCACTTAAAATGACACCCTTTTAATGATCCTTGTTTTTTTGTTAAAATAATTAATATCTAGTATATTTTGCAAGGGATGTGTAAATTTATGAGCAGAACTGTAAATATTGACATCAATCTGCTGAATCTGTTCATTAAATGATTGTTTACATTTCATTTTAGGTTTTTGTGGTCGATTAAATTTTCTTCCAGCATGGCTCATGAACAGAAAGTAAAATATGATCCAATATAATATATAAAGTAAATCAGCTTCCTAAAATTCTAAAATTCTTTAAATTTCAGAATTGAATTGTAATTTAATAGGCATTCTCAGTTCAATTGTGACTCTAAATGACTTCATAAAAAGTGTACTGTGAGGGGCTTTGGATGAGAAAGTCAGCTACAGCATTATTAAATGTGTCTGTTTGTGTGTCTCTGTGTGCTTTAGGTAAAAGCATTGTTGTGGTCCCCAGCTGGAATCATCATGTCCTCCACTGGTCCATCTCTGCCATGCCTTCGGCATTCTGTGGCAGGAGATGAAACCAAGGCAGTGAGCGATCACGGGATTTACTCCTCAGACAGACACGCTGGTCTCCTGCTAGCTCAGATGAACAAGATGCGTCTGCATTCTGACTTCTGCGATGTGCGACTGCTGGTAGGCGGGCAGGTGTTTGGGGTCCATAAGCTGGTGCTGGCTGCCAGTGGCCCGTATTTTGCTGCTCTGTTCTCTGGAGGCATGAGTGAAGCCCATGAGGAGGAGGTTTGCATTGCTGGAGTGGAGGCTGATGTCTTTGAAATTCTCCTAGAATTTATTTACACTGGTATGCTGGAGTCATATATGTTGTATGTTTGTCCATCACTACAGACACCTCTAGGAAGCGAGTTAGTGGTGTTTGCTAATGGCCAATGTCACTATTAATATTACTAATTTGAACAAACCTCTATTCTGAAGTACTAAACTCAACCTGTTACATGAACGATACCTCAAATCATTAATCTTTTTGAGGAGAGGTGTGCTATTATTTGATTTATGCCGAGTACACACTGCACGATTTTCAAAGTCGTCAGATCGCTGTTCTTCTCGCGCTACACGACTGTCTGGGGTACCATTTAGTTGCTGTTCGGCTCTCTGTGCAATAAACAAATGAGCTTTGGATACGTGCCTAAACGAGTGAACAAAAATGTCAAAATGCCTTTTTGGACAGTATTCACGTAAACACAATGGGTTATGTCTTAAGTAAACATACACAGTTGAGAAAGAAAACGCACGTGTAACAGTATATTGGATCTGTGCATTAGCTCTTAAAGTGACAGCAGCCTAATATACCTGCTGCAGTCTGTCATCAATGATAATCAAACAAAAAATGACAAAGGAAATCATTCACTGATCTTGACTGAATAACTTAAGTAGCTTTAATAACGATTAATCTATATTTAATGTGTACAGTAAGACTATGCAGTGTTATATGCAGTGTTATTTTACATTTGATTATTAAATTTTTTTTGTAGGCTATTATCTGAATACCACTGTTAGTACATCTTTCTGAAAAACTTAAAACACTGTTTATTTAATTTATGTTTTCATTCTGTTGTATTTATTTGTCTGTTTGGTTGTAATTAGTTTCTTATTGAATTGCTGATAAAATTTTTGCCATAATCAAGCAGCCCTAGGCCACGCATTGCACAACTTTCACAATAGGAAGAATTACCGACAACTCTGTCTGGTCTAAAAACTACTTTTCACAACCATAGAAGTAGGGGTGCAATAGTAAATTACTCACAGTTCGGTTTTTATCACGGTTTTAGGGGCATCGTTTCGGTACAGTTTGGTATGTGTTATGTTTAGGGAAAAAAGGACTACTGTCAAATAAAAATGAAGAAAATAAAAACAAATAATCTAACTACAAGAAACAGCACAAAAAAATACAGTAGAGCAAAGATATAAATTAAAATAAACAGTGGTTTTAATGTTTTTCAGGTATCTTAATAGTTTTCAGGTGCAGAAATTGAATAAAGTAATCAAATGTAGAACATTGTTGCATATAATTCACTGTATAAATTAACTAAAGATTAATCATTATTAATTAAGTTACAAAAGCTATTCTGTCAAGGGCAATGAGTGATTTCCTTGTCTTTTGTTGTTTGATTAACATTAAAAACACATTCAGACAGCAGGAATGCAAGGGCTGCTGTCACTTTTAGATATAATGCACTGATACAGTACACTGATACTGAACACGTGTTCTTTCTCGAGTGTTTAAGCTCACTTAAGACATAACCTACTATGTTTGCTAAGATACTCGCAAAGATGGGACATATTTTTTTGTGTGAATTTGTCCGTTCAAGCGCAAGACTTGAAAGAGAACTCAGTGTTTCGTGCTGTACACGCGAATCCGCGTGCGCGCTTCGGATGAGTGCACAAATCTTCTCAGAGCGTGCACACGAGTTCCCTTTCGCATCTTGTGCTCAAATGTTTAAATTAGCAAAGCTTAAATGAGTGTACATTAAACACAGATAGCAATGTTTGCTGTTCAGGTCTCACCTACGCTCACGCGCTATCAACGCCCAGGTGATGATGCCGTAAATGACTGCTCATATAGAGCATACGGCACACACATTGAACAAAGTTTAGGGGAAGCCAGAATGCGTATCCATCGACAGAAACATACATTAGCCTAACTCTGTCTGTCTGTTTTATTTATTTTCAACAAACCATATTATAGATGCGAATGCATTGTCAGATATTAGAAGAACCGCGGTGCAAGTGCGTGCTGAACCATGGGTTGAGAACGGTACGGTTTGATTGATTGATCGATTGCTCCTGATCGATTGCTCCTGTCTGCTCCTGCCTGCCTCGCTGCTCAGTGGTTTGCATCTGTAGCTCCGTATAGCTTTGTTTTGAATCTCTTACTATCATTCCTTGTTGTTTATATTATCATGACCATATATCTGATATTGTCTAATATTGCCTATCACATTAATTTGATGTCGCTAGCTTTTAATCTTTAAATCTAAATGCTATCACAACACGTTAGCATTTTGCTAGCCTGTTAACTTGTTATCTGTGCCTACCGTCTTTTTCTCTCGCGCGCTCCTTTTTTTTTTTCTACGAATCCATCAAACAACTGGTGAGTCGGATCAGTCTACAAACACGGTGAGTTATGTCTTTTGTTGTTTCTTACACTGCCTGTCACATGTATAGTATAGCTTTCTCTGAAGAAAATCTCAGAATTAGAGACACACATCCAAACTTTATTCGAGGATAGTAAGAATGTAAGGGCTTCAGATACTGCTTTGGATGCGACTAGCTTAGTGAACTCTGTACATTGTTCGGTTCCGGCTGAGCCCGTGCAGCAGGGCAATTGGGTGACCGTGAGACGGCCTAGTCGCTGGACAAAACACAGCTCTTCCGTTCCGATTAGAACATCAAACAGGTTCTTCCCACTCAGTGACGCATCCATTGAGAATCCTGTTGAAAGTGCCCTAGTTATTGGTGATTCTATTACACGGAACGTGAAAATAGAGACACCATCCACCATAGTCATGGTTGCCGGGAGCCAAAGCGCCTGACATCAAAGCAAATTTAAAAGTGCTGGCTAATGCTAATCGTAAATACTCTAAGATTATTAGTCACGTCGGCACTAATGATGTCCGACTTCGCCAGTCGGAGATCACTAAAATTAACATTAAAGAGGTGTGAGAACTCGCAAGTACGATGTCAGACACTGTAATTTGCTCTGGATCCCTTCCTGTTCGTCGGAGTGATGAGATACTTAGCAGACTATCATCACTCAATGGCTGGCTGTCTAAGTGGTGTCCGCAGAATAATCTAGGGTTCATAGACAATTGGAAATGTTTTTTGGGCATACCTGACCTGTTGAAAAGAGATGGTATCCATCCCTCCTGGGATGGTGCCGCTATTCTCTCTAGTAATATGGCACATAGTCTTAGAGCTGAAACATGATAAACTGGGGCCCGGGTCAGGAAGCAGACAGACTGGCTAAACCGACGTCTGGTAGCTGTCTCACATCACAGAAGTCAGATAAATCCCAACACATAGAGACTCTTTCACCTAGATATCATCACATAGAGACTGTGTCTGTACCCCGAATTAATAAATACAAAAAAAATCCCAAACCCATTTGAGGGTAAAAATTTAATTGATGTTCAACAATTAAAAAACAGATATAATTCTGATGAACAAATGATAAAGCTTGGTTTGCTTAATATTAGATCCCTTTCTTCAAAAGCACTTATTATAAATTATATTATCACAGATAATCTAGATGTGCTGTGTTTGACAGAAACCTGGCTAAAACCAGACGTCCATGCCTCAAGATTACTATTATCGACACGTGTCGCGTCGGAAAGGCAAAGGGGGAGGTGTTGCTGTAATTTATAGTAATATCTTCAGTATTACTCAAAAGTCTTTCAAATTTAATTCCTTTGAAGTGATGGTGCTTTATGTAACGTTATGTAATGTAAGTGACAAATCCCATTTGACATTTGTGCTGGCTACTGTATATAGGCCACCAGGGCACCATACAGACTTTATCAAAGAATTTGCTGATTTTCTATCAGAGTTAGTACTGGCTGCGGATAAAGTCCTTATTGTTGGTGATTTTAATATCCATGTAGATAATGAAAAAGACGCATTGGGATTGGCATTTACAGACATTCTAAACTCTATTGGAGTTAGACAACACGTGTCAGGACCCACTCATTTTCGTAATCATACTTTAGATCTAATATTGTCACATGGAATCGATATTTATGCCGTTGAAATTCTGTAGCAGAGCGATGACATATCAGATCATTATCTAGTCTTGTGTATACTACATTAAGCCAAGGCTGCAAAACCGCCACCCTGCCACAAATATGGTAGAACTATCTCTTCTACCACTAAAGATTGCTTTATAAATAATCTTCATGATCAGTTTCATCTCCTTAGCATACCAGATAGCTTAGAAGAACTTGATGTTGCAACAGAAACTATTGACTCTCTCTTTTCCAGCACATTAGACTCAGTTGCTCCTTTGCGCTTAAAGAAGATTAAGGAAATTAGTCCAACACGGTGGTACAACGAGCACATTCGGGCCCTTAAGAGAGCAGCCAGAAAAATGGAGCGCAGCTGGAAGAAAACAAAACTAGAGGTTTTTCGCATTTCGTGGAAATAACACATTTTTACATACAGAAAGGCCTTAAAAACTGCTAGATCTACTTATTTTTCAAATCTCTTAGAAGAAAACAAACAAACCTTAGGTATTTATTTGATACAGTGGCTCAATTAACGAGAAATAAAGCTTCAACTTCTGATGTTTCCAAACAGCACAGCAGTAATGACTTTATGAACTTCTTTACTTGCAAGATTGATAATATTAGAGAGAAAATTATAACCATGCAACCGTCTACTACAGTATCGCGTCAGACGGTGCATTGTAGTATCCCTGAGGAAAAATTCCATTCATTCGCTGCTATAGGAGAGGAAGAATTGTCTAAACTTGTTAAATCATCAAAATCAACAACATGTATGTTAGACCCTTTACCGACTAAGCTATTGAAAGAGATGCTTCCAGAGGTCATAGATCCTCTTCTTAAATATTGTTAATTCATCTTTATCACTAGGATACGTACCGGAAACTTTTAAGCTGGCTATTATTAAACCTCTTATTAAAAAACCACAACTTGATCCTAGAGAATTAGTCAATCACAGGCCGATCTTGAACCTACCTTTTCTGTCAAAAATACTAGAAAAGGCAGTATCATCGCAACTATGTTCCTTTTTAGAAAGAAATGGTATCTGTGAGGATTTCCACTCAGGATTTAGACCATACCATAGTACTGAGACTGCTCTCATTAGAGTTACAAATGATTTGCTCTAATCATCAGATCGTGGTTGTATCTCTCTATTAGTGTTACTGGATCTTAGTGCTGCATTTGACACTAACGATCACAACATTCTTTTAAATGGACTCAAAAATTACGTTGGCATAAGTGGAATTGCATTGGCATGGTTCAAATACTTATCTGACCGTTATCAGTTTGTAGTAGTAAACGAAGAGATGTCATATCGATTACAAGTTCAATATGGAGTACCGCAAGGCTCAGTACTAGGACCGTTGCTTTTCACTCTGTACATGCTACCCTTGGGAGATATCATTAGGAAGCATGGCGTTAGTTTTCACTGTTACGCTGATGATACTCAGCTCTATATTTCTTCGCGCCCTGACGAAACTTACCAATTCAAAAAAATTAACGGAATGCATAGCTGATATAAAAAATTGGATGACCAGTATTTTCCTACTACTAAATTCAGAAAAAAACAGAGATTCTAATTATTGGACCAAAAACTTCTGCACGTAATAACATAGAATACTGTCTAACACTTGATGGATGTTCTGTTAAATCTTCGTCGTCAGTTAGGAACCTGGGGTGCTCTTTGATACCAATCTCTCATTTGAAAGCCACATTTCTAGCATTTGTAAAACCGCATTCTTCCATCTTACAAATATATCTAAACTACGACATATGCTCTCAATGACAAATGCGGAACAGTTAGTTCATGCATTCATGACCTCAAGGCTAGATTACTTTAATGCTCTACTGGGTGGTTGCCCTGCTCACTTGATAAACAAACTACAGCTGGTACAGAACGCAGCAGCTAGAGTTCTTACTAGAACTAGGAAGTATGACCATATTAGCCCAGTTCTGTCAACACTGCATTGGCTCCCTATTAAACATCGTATAGATTTTAAAATCTTGCTAATTACTTACAAATCACTAAATGGTTTAGCTTCCCAGTACCTGAGCGAGCTCTTAACGCATTATAGTCCTTCACATCTATTGCGATCTCAGAATTCTGACCAGTTAATAATACCTAGAATATCAAAATCAACCGCAGGCGGTAGATCATTTTCCTTTTTAGCACCTAAACTTTGGAACAGTCTTCCTAGCATTGTTCGGGAAGCAGACACACTCTGTCAGTTTAAATCTAGACTAAAAATGCATCTCTTTAACCTGGCATACACATAACACATTATCAATTTAAAGGATCAATTTATCAGTTAAAGGATTGTTAGGCTGCATAAATTAGGTCAGCCGGAACCGGGAACACTTCCTATAACACCAGATGTACTTTTTACATCAGAAGAAGAATGGCATCTATGCTAATATTAGTCTCTGTTTATCCCAAGGTTTACCGTATTCAGCCGGATCTGGGCCATATCCAGATCAGATGGAGAACCTGTGCCTAGACACGATGACAACGCAGTCCTGAAGTGTCAGCAGAGATTGGGTCAACTAGATCGTCCCCTGTGAAGGCCTCACTGACACGACAGCCAGTGGCACAGATTCCCAACAAACCATCCCATAACAGCGTGATGAATACGATCTTCAACTAGATGGAACTGGATTAAATATTTTGACTGTTGTGATTCTAATCGGACTTATAACCTGTAACGCTGCCTGAATCATAATCATGCACTGTTTGGTGTTGGCCAGACTGAACCTGGTTTCTCCCAAGGTTTTTTTTCTCCATTTTTGTCACCTGCTGATCACCTGATGTCACCTGTTGGAGTTTGGGTTCCTTGCCGCTGTCACCTTTGGCTTGCTTAGTTAGGGACACTTGACATTCAACAATGTTTTTGATCTGCCTGCATTGACACCATTGTATGCGAACAGAACTGAGCTGGACGATGACATCACTGTTTTCTCCAGTGCTGATATATAGAAGAATTACCTAAATGAATAACTATTGATTTTTACAACGGAATGAATCAATACTGAATTTATTTAAGCTGGACAATGACGCCATTTTCTTCTAGAGCTGCTGTGCAGCCAAAATTATTTACCAGTTATCACTGTAAAGCTGCTTTGACGCAATCTGCTTTGTAAAAAGCACTATATAAATAAAGTGACACAAGAAATAATGTAAATCATGCGTGATACAGGAGTTGTCGTGCGAGACTGGATTTCTTCCTGTTAAAAAAAGGTACCCCGCAAGAAGCTTGTGATTTAAAGTTGTCTGTGTGCTGATTTGCAGCGAAAAAAAGAAAAAATTATAATATAAAGGAGGAGCCATGCTTGCTGATGTTCTGTTTCAGGTCTATGACTCCTCCCTCTGAAATTTCCCTTGCCCTTTCCCTTGCCCTGTATCTTGATTGAATTTCCAGTCAAAACACAGTTCTCACTGCAGGACAATCGCTGTGTCCAAAATCAAATACTTCCCTACTATATAGTATGAGAAAAACTGTAAGCCAAAAGAGTAGTATGTCAAAATACATTATAATCAAAAAACCGTAGGTGTAAAGTCCCCGGATGACCGCCAAGATTCTAAAGCGCGTATTCGATGGACACTTTACTATCCCATGAGGCCATGGGAGGGGATTTATGACTGGAAATGAAGTGACATAACTGACGCTGGTAGGTAACGTGTTGACAACATTTCGGATGTAGTGCGTCCGAATTTAATTTATACTACCAATATACATACTATATATATATATATATATATATATATATATATATACAAACCCGATTCCAAAAAAGTTGGGACACTGTACAAATTGTGAATAAAAAAGGAATGCAGTAATTTACAAATCTCATAAACTTATATTTTATTCACAATAGAATATAGATAACATATCAAATGTTGAAAGTGAGACATTTTGAAATGTCATGCCAAATATTGGCTCATTTTGGATTTCATGAGAGCTACACATTCCAAAAAAGTTGGGACAGGTAGCAATAAGAGGCCGGAAAAGTTAAATGTACTCATAAGGAACAGCTGGAGGACCAAATTGCAACTTATTAGGTCAATTGGCAACATGATTGGGTATAAAAAGAGCCTCTCAGAGTGGCAGTGTCTCTCAGAAGTCAAGATGGGCAGAGGATCACCAATTCCCCCAATGCTGCGGCGAAAAATAGTGGAGCAATATCAGAAAGGAGTTTCTCAGAGAAAATTGCAAAGAGTTTGAAGTTATCATCATCTACAGTGCATAATATCATCCAAAGATTCAGAGAATCTGGAACAATCTCTGTGCGTAAGGGTCAAGGCCGGAAAACCATACTGGATGCCCGTGATCTTCGGGCCCTTAGACGGCACTGCATCACATACAGGAATGCTACTGTAATGGAAATCACAACATGGGCTCAGGAATACTTCCAGAAAACATTGTCGGTGAACACAATCCACCGTGCCATTCGCCGTTGCCGGCTAAAACTCTATAGGTCAAAAAAGAAGCCATATCTAAACATGATCCAGAAGCGCAGGCGTTTTCTCTGGGCCAAGGCTCATTTAAAATGGACTGTGGCAAAGTGGAAAACTGTTCTGTGGTCAGACGAATCAAAATTTGAAGTTCTTTTTGGAAAACTGGGATGCCATGTCATCCGGACTAAAGAGGACAAGGACAACCCAAGTTGTTATCAGCGCTCAGTTCAGAAGCCTGCATCTCTGATGGTATGGGGTTGCATGAGTGCGTGTGGCATGGGCAGCTTACACATCTGGAAAGGCACCATCAATGCTGAAAGGTATATCCAAGTTCTAGAACAACATATGCTCCCATCCAGACGTCGTCTCTTTCAGGGAAGACCTTGCATTTTCCAACATGACAATGCCAGACCACATACTGCATCAATTACAACATCATGGCTGCGTAGAAGAAGGATCCGGGTACTGAAATGGCCAGCCTGCTGTCCAGATCTTTCACCCATAGAAAACATTTGGCGCATCATAAAGAGGAAGATGTGACAAAGAAGACCTAAGACAGTTGAGCAACTAGAAGCCTGTATTAGACAAGAATGGGACAACATTCCTATTCCTAAACTTGAGCAACTTGTCTCCTCAGTCCCCAGACGTTTGCAGACTGTTATAAAAAGAAGAGGGGATGCCACACAGTGGTAAACATGGCCTTGTCCCAACTTTTTTGAGATGTGTTGATGCCAAGAAATTTAAAATCAACGTATTTTTCCCTTAAAATGATACATTTTCTCAGTTTAAACATTTGATGTCATCTATGTTGTATTCTGAATAAAATATTGAAATTTGAAACTTCCACATCATTGCATTCCTTTTTTATTCACAATTTGTACAGTGTCCCAACTTTTTTGGAATCGGGTTTGTGTATATATATATATATATATATATATATATATATATATATATATATACTAGTATAGAACATACTTTTTTAACTGTAAATTAAAATGTAGTATCTACTCAGACAGTACACGATTCACAGACAGGTCTAAATATTTAGCATGCTATAAATATCTCATATCTCATGTGTCATCAGTGCTTCTCTCAAGTCGCGTCTTTGATAATGCACACTATGCAATTGTCACTCATGTGAATAAATTTGCCTTAGATTTCAGGCATTTGTCAGTGATTTCCACAAAACTGTCGGCGAGTGAAAATAGTGTTAAAAAGCCATGTGAAAAAAATGTGTAAAAAGCCATGTGAATAGAACTTTTATGAGCATTAAACAAGTGCAAATGTTAGAAATTTGACATTCAAACTTTAATTAGGTAACTTATCACACTGATCTAGCAGGCAGAGTACTGTATATGAGCAGAGTGGATTTCAGTCTGCAATAAAAGCATTTTGTAATCACCCTGCTGCTCCAGATCCACTACACCCAGTGGACATTCCAAGGCTTAAACATAAGTTTTTAATATCAGCCAAAGATTCACCATTGTATGCTTCATTATGTCCGCTATCTCTGAATAACAGTTTATTAGACTGTGCTAGTTTTAATCATTGAAAAGTTGATCAGTTTTAGAGTTTTTATTAAAAATACATTTTAAAATATTACATAAGTTTTAGGACTATTGTGTCCAGGGGGACTGGACCTTTAAAAAAACGTAACATAAGTTTCTTTGGATAAAAACTTTTCTGTTAAATAGTGTGTAATAGTGTAATGTAAAAGCTCAATTTGAAAGAAAAAAACAAAAAAAAAACAAACAAATTGTTTCATCCTCTGTTGTCTACATGAATGCTAAACATATTACAAGAAGCACTTCTTTTGCTCCTGATAGGCTCTATTGATGTGACAGTGGACACTGTGCAAGAGCTGATGGTGGCTGCAGACATGCTGCAGTTGAGTGAGGTGGTGGATATATGTGGAGAATTTCTCCGGGCTCATATGGACCCATCCAACTGTGTCGGGATTTATCGCTTTTTGGAGCAGATTGCCTATATGGAGCTGTTAAAGTTCACTGAAGACTACATCCACGTCCACTTTCTAGAGGTGGGTTTACTGACTCAAGTTTTCTGTTTCAAATATTCTCTGCATTGTTTTCTTCTTTGTTTTTAACATTCAGGAAGGCTGAACCTGTAATAAGTATAGAAAGTCACCCAGTTAAATGACTTACTATTGTCAGTACTGCCCACTGTTGTTCTACAGTGATTTTCTATAGCTCCAAATACTCAGCCTCCATGACTGTCAGTATTTTGTGGTTTTAAGAACCAATCAAAACCTTCAAATCATGTTCGGTCGTGTCTGGTGTCAGGTTCGCTCCTCAGAAGAGTTCTCAAGCTTGTCAAAAGATCAGCTGGTGAAGTTGCTCCGCAGTGAGGAGCTCAGGATCGAAGATGAGTATCAAGTGTTCACGGCTGCTATGGACTGGCTGCACCACAACGTGCCCCACAGGAAGAAGCATGTGGTGGAAGTTTTGGAACCTGTGCGCTTCCCTCTGCTGTCACCACAGAGACTCTACAAGTACATTGAGGGTGAGTGAGAGATACTGTTTCAGATGAGTGTGACTAATGAATGAAAACATTTTTTCATGTTCTGACTTTTATTCTGACTTTTTTTCAAAATTCTGAGATATAAACTCGCAATTCTGACATTATAACACGCAATTCTGACTTTTTGTCAGAATTTTAGGAGTTTATGGGCCCTGTCATACAACCGGTGCAATGCAACGCCAGGCGCGACTTAAGTGTTTTTTGCAGTGACACAAGAAATAATGTAAATCATGCGTGATACAGGAGTTGTCGTGCGAGATGCAGTTATCATTTTCACGTCCTGTGCCACGTTGTTTAAATAGCAAATGCATTTGCACCTATTTGTGCGCCCATGGGCGTGCTGGTCTGAAAACGAGGTGTGTTCAGGCACATTGTTTGCGCGTTACTATTTTGAGGCAACTGAAATAAACTGCGCCATTGACCAACTGAAACCTGGTCTAAAGTCATTGGCGCAATATTTGTTTTTTTATTTAAAGGGCTCGTTAGTAATATGCGCCTATATGCGGGTGCACAACGTGCATACACTCTGCTTATTACACACACAGGGATGCACAGCAGCACACAAACATGCCAAATATTAAAAATAAAAGGATTACAATGTAAAAGATTATTATTGTGTTCCACTTTGGTGGAATCCGGCTTTTCTCGTAGATGGGCTGCCCGCACGCTTTAATCTCGTTTTACGAGCAGATCTGTTTCCTCACTAGAGAAGCGTTTAGTTTTTCCGCTTGCAAATTCCGCCATGTAAATAGCGAATCCTCCATGACAAGAGCACAACTGGCTTTTAAAAGGAATGGGAAATGAGACTCTGATTGGTTTATTGCACGTTACGCCCAAAACACACCCTTTACTTGTTAAAAGAATAAGGACAACCCTTTTAGACCATACGCCTGGCGCGCCATTTTTCCCGTCCTTAAACTAGCAAAAGTGGATTTGGACACGCCCTAAGCCACTTGCGCCGTGCGCTTTAGACCATGTGCTTAGATCGTTAAAATAGCCCTATATCACGCAATTCTGAGAAAAAATGTCAGAATTGTGAGATAGTTGCAATTACCTTTTTTATTTTTTATTCAGGGGCGGAAACAAGTTTCCTTACTTTTCTGACTGAAAGTATAGCTGTGATAACAGTGGTCAAGTCACTGTTACAGATTCACTGTTACAGATACAGATACAGAATTTTTTTTTAAACAATGGCAGCAGTAATACATGTAAACACAAAGGATAAATAATTGCATTTATTATTAATAATAATCTGAATAAAATATTCTGTCAAATAATAAAGGCAAAGCAAATATGTTAAAATATATATTCATATATTATGGTATTTCAAAATGTTACATATACATTTTAAGAGGATTTAAAAATGAAGCATAATAAAAAATTGATTGAAAACAATAAGAAAAGAAAAGGTGTGATTTCAAGGTTATATAAACGGAAATAAAATAATGCAGTGCAATAAATAAAGTGAAGTTCATTATTGATATAGAATTGAATTAATGTGTAGGTGTCCATATCTTGTCTATTTTACAACAAATGTGGCTCATCCAGTCATACTTTAGAGCTGGAATTATTCGTTTTATGTTTGTTTTTGTGCACACATTCTTGATGAAACTTTCCCATGACAGGTATTTCTGACTTCAGTTTGCGAGTTGCATTGCAAACCCTTCTGAGAGAGTACACTGAAGTCAACAAGTCCCCTAAAGAGAGTAAACCTTTCAGCCTTCTGCAAACGGCCAAGACCCGGCCCAGGAGAAAAGCCCGCAAGTACCTCTATGCCATTGGTACGTAAACTCTTCTGCCAGTGTGCAGCTGTAATATTCGTCTTAAGGCTGGAATACACTACACGATTTTTCAAATCAATTTGATTTTAACCTGTTAACTGTCTATTGAGCATAGATCTGAACTGAAATGTTTGTAATTCATGAATGCTTTGGAATACAGACCTAAGGATGGTCTTTTTTTTTTTTTTAAAAGAGGACACCCAGCAAAAATTAGTGTTAAGCAAATGTACTAAACTAAACATATTATACTATATATATATATATATATATATATATATTTTACAAAGTAATTTGAACTTAAATTGCTAGAAAATCAAAGTCATGACTTGCCAAGTTATTAAGTTCCAAAGTTGATATCACAAAAATTAAGCCTGCTAAAAGGTTTCCATGACAATGCAATGTCCAGTTTGAAACTGATTTGAATTTTTAAACACACAAATTTTGAGTGTTTAAGGGTCCAAATGATACCAAATTTATGATGATTACAAAAAATAAGTGATGGGGAAAAAAGGCAATTAAAAGCATGCCAAATGTCCCGCTACCGGGACACTGACAGTTAACAGGCTTAAACACTAGGCATCGTACATGTGCCAACTTTTTAAATAAGTACATAATAAAACTGGGCATCATACACTAAACAACTGAGGATCACACCATACTAGATCTTTAAGTCATTTTGAACACAACAAAATAATGCAGAAGCACGAACTCATGCCTTGTTGCCAGGAGACACATGAAAACAATGTGTTCTAAAATATCAAACATGTTTGATATACTGTTAAATGATTGGAATCATAATCTGAAGCTAAAAAATCAAGAGTCTATTCCAAATATACACTATGCAATTTTCAGTGAAATCTGTCAAGTAAAATCACCTTTATTTATATAGCTCTTTTTTCTAAATCTGCAGACTTTCTGCAACTATCGTCGACTCTTCCAGACTGTAAATCGGTGCAAAAATCTTGGCAAAATTTGTATTGTATTCAAGCCATTAGTCATGTTCATCCAATTCATCTTCTTTCTCCTTCTGTCTTTCAGGTGGTTACACTCGTCTGCAGGGTGGCCGATGGAGTGACAGTCGAGCTTTGAGCTGTGTTGAACGCTTTGATTCGTTCAGTCAGTACTGGACCACCGTGTCTTCCCTGCATCAGGCCCGCAGTGGACTCGGGGTGGCGGTACTGGAAGGCATGATATATGTAGTGGGGGGTAAGTGTGTGGGTTTATTTTTTGTGTATTTTCTATTGTGTTGCCACATAACAATATTAGGGCCCATGCAAAAATGACTTCTTGGCTGCACCCTCTATGAAATACACTATATGGACAAAAGTATTAAGACACCTGACCATTACACCAACAGGGACTGTAATGACATAGCATTCTAAATACTTAGACATTAATATACAGTTGGTCCCTCCCTTTGCAGCTATAAATGCTTCCACTCTTCTGGGAAGGCTTTCCACAAGATTTTAGAGTGTTTCTTTGGGAATTTTTGACCATTCATCCAGTAGAGCATTTGTGAGGTCAGGCACTGATGTTGGTTGAGAAGGCCTGGCTCACAACCTCTGTTTCAGTTCATGCCAAAGGTGTTCAGTGGGGTTGAGGTCAGGGCTCTGTGCGGGCCAGTCAAGTTCTTCCAAACCAAACTCATCCAATCCAATGTTTTTATGGACCTTGCTTTTGGCACTGGAGCACAGTAATGCTGGAAAAAGAAAACGGCCATTCCCACAAATTTGGAAGCATAACATTGCCCAAAATGTCTTGGTATGTTGAAGTATTAAGATTTCCCTTCACTGGAAATTAAGGGGCCAAACCCAACCCGTGAAAAACAGCCCCATACCATTATCCCTCCTCCACCAAACTTTTAACAGTTAGCACAATGCAGTCAGGCAGGTAACGTTCGCCTGGCATCGGCCAAACCCAGACTCGCCCATCAGACTGCCAAACAGAGAAGCATGATTCGTCACTCCACAGAACACATTTCCACTGTTCCAGAGTCTAGTGGCTGCATACTTTACCTCACTCCTTCCAACACTTGGCATTGTACTTGGTGATGTGAGGCTTGCATGCAGCTGCTCGGCCACGGAAACCTATTCCATGAAGTTCCGCCACACAGTTTTTGATATTTTCTGTTATTAATGCCAGTATAAGTTTGGAAGTCTTCAGCTATGGAATCAGCAGAGCGTTGGCGACTTCTACTCACCATGTGCCTTAGCACTTGGTGACCCTGCTACTGTTTCTAAACACTTCCACTTTCCAATAATGCCACTTCCAGTTGACCATGGAATATCTAGCAGGGATGAAATTCCACAATCTAACTTATTGCATAGATGGCATCCTATCACAGTACCACAACTGAATTCACAATATGTCCCAGTACTTTTGTCCAAATAGTGTGCATCATTTTTAAAAGGAAGCATCAGTATCTCTACTAAAATTTCAAACATCCATTTTACTTCTACTAACTTATACTTGGGAAAACAGCACCTTGTAGACTTAAGGCCCAAAACAAAAACTTACACCAAAAACAGTAACTATAACAAAAACTATATTAGCATCCACACCAGCAATATCATTCTGCATATTATTAGCATGTGCTGCAGTTATGTTGTCTGCCATTTAAAATGATCAAGCTCTTTTAAGTAAGGTGGATTCTGATTGGCCGTCAAGTGATTTTATCTTTCATCACCTGGAAAAATAGTTTTGAAAGTTATTCCAACAAAATCATTCCTTTGTGTCATTATCATTATAGATGTGGTGTGGACTTCACTATTCTCATAGAATGATTATTAGAATATTTTAGTTTTAGTTATCATTATATGCATTTACACTGAAAATGAGATCTGAGTCTAGAGACCAGAATAGAGAATATGGGTGTATGCCATTAGGCTATTAAGCCATCATTTAAAGCACCCTAGCATACATACAGAACTCTCTAGCAACCTCATAGCAATGTACTAAAATAGTATTTAGAATATAATTTTCAGGAGACAATGAAAAATATACAGCCATCTTGTATTGCACAGGAGAAAAAGACTCCATGATCTTTGACTGTACGGAGCGGTATGACCCAGTGACCAAGCAGTGGGCGGCAGTGGCGTCTCTGACCTATCCACGCTGTGGGGTCGGAGTTTGTTCGTGTCATGGAGCTCTTTATGCAATTGGTATGCAAATTTAGATGCTTTCTGGCAGGGCAACTTCACTCCCACTGTCATGGGTTCCCTGGTAATGCATGAACTGATAAAATGTACACATTGGGGACAATATGAGTTACTTTGGATAAAAGTGTCTGCCAAATGCATACATGTAAATGTTTATTGTTTCAGGTGGCTGGATTGGATCGGAAATTGGGAAGACCATGGAACGATATGACCCAGCAGAAAATAAATGGGAAGTTATTGGAAGCTTGGCTGTTCCTCGATATTATTTTGGCTGCTGTGAGCTGCAAGGTACGTCCTCATGGAACCATATTAATGACCAATAAATGACTTTTAAAGGTTTAATATATTTGATTTAAACATTCACTTTGTTTAATAAACCCATTTATTTCAAATAGTGTAGTATTAAAATCAACATAAAATGAAATTGGACCCTTTTTACTTTTATAATACATTTTCCTGGCCTAATTGTGCATGATTCTTTACTTCAACATTATACCTCTTCTTTCATCAAAAAGGCTTTTCACTCTCTGCTCTACAGAGCAGGGTTAGCATAACTTGTGCGCATTGCCGTGCCAAACTTGTACAGTGTGAAACGATGTGATGTTAGAATAACCAGTAGTTTCAGATTTTGAGGGGAGAAATGTCAAACGATGATGAAAAAAATGTGAATTGTGACACATTTTTACTCAAGCCGTAACCTGTTTAAAATGTTCACTCAGTTCACTAAAAAGAACAGATACAAAAGAATGATTTATTCACAAACTGGACATAACTATAAAGCGCTGCAGTGATTACATATTTTTGTAGGCCCACCCAGAAGTTAGCATCACCCTGGTTCCCTCAACAAAAACCCAATAGGATTTTTTACATTGGCTTTTAGATTATTGCAGAAAATAAGCTCTGTGAGAAAGTTTTGTGATTCTTACACATTTTGCTAAAGACAATCTTCACAAATGAACAACTTTTATGAATTTCGAAGCCTAAATACAATCAGCTGAAGCTAAATGTAGGCTATAAAAAAAACTACACCACAGTCACCATCACCAAGCTTCCAACAACTCTTTTAGTCTTTATTTAAAAACATTTTCCTTGAAAGTTTGAATTAGAATAGTTTGCAAGAGTGCGAGACTAGTAAAATCTTTTTAAAAATCACAAGCAGGTATTAAAGGGATAGTTCACCCAAAAATGAAAATTATCCCATGATTTACTCACCCTCAAGCCATCCTAGGTGTATATGACTATCTTCTTTCAGACGAACACAATCGGAGATATATTTAAAAATATCCTTAGTCCTCCAAGGTTTATAATGGTTGTGAATGGGGGGCCGCATTTTGAAGCCAAAAATAATGCATCCATCCATAAAAAAAAAAAGTAATCCATACGACTCCAGGGGGTTAATAAAGGCCTTCTAAAGCGAAGCAATGCGTTTTTGTAAGAAAAATATCCATATTTACAACTTTATAAATTCAAATGACTAGCTTCCGGCGGACGACCGTACACAGAATGCGCAAGTCGACTTGTGCCAGATAAGTAATCCTCTGACGCGATATATGACACAGGATGTTGGAGTATTGTAAGCTTAGACGCCTCTCGCGGTTCAAACAAATAGGGCTGTGCAACAAATTTAAGCTCCTCTTTTTTATATATCGAAATCCTCTGACATTTCTCTTTAAAAATGATAGTTTTAGACTTATGATCCTTGACCGGTGATTTATTTTGCTCTATCCTCTGCACCTCTGCGTTCGTCATTGTGCGTTGTTGTGCGTCAGGTCAAAGGATACTCTTCCGCCACATATCGACTTGCGCATTCTGTGTACGATCATCCACTGGAAGCTAGTTATTTGAATTTATAAAGTTTTAAATATGGATATTTTTCTTATAAAAACGCTTCGCTTAAGAAGAACCCCCTGGAGTCGTATGGATTACTTTTTTTTATGGATGGATGCATTATTTTTGGCTTCAAAACGCGGCCCCTCATTCACAACCATTATAAACCTTGGAGGACTAAGGATATTTTTAAAAAAATATATATATATCTCCGATTGTGTTTGTCTGAAAGAAGATAGTCATATACACCTAGGATGGCTTGAGGGTGAGTAAATCATGGGATAATTTTCATTTTTGGGTGAACTATCCCTTTAATGATGTATTTTATATCGTAGAATAAAACCTGAACATATCTTGAGCTTGTGTTCACCACAGATCTTATTTCAGGCATTTAACCAAAACCCCATTGACTTCAGGATGATGGAACCAAAAGCACTAAAATGCACTGTGGAAGTATGGAAAAAGTATCCAGGCCCTTGTCTTTAGTATGGTGTGTGAATGTTCCAGGCTTAATCTATGTGATTGGTGGCATCAGTGATGAGGGTACGGAGCTGCGCTCGGCTGAGGTTTACGACCCAATCTCTCGCCGCTGGAGTGCCCTGCCTGTAATGGTGACCCGACGGGCGTACGTGGGTGTAGCTAGTCTCAATAACTGCATATATGCTGTAGGAGGCTGGAATGAGGCCCTGGGATCATTGGACACTGTGGAAAAATATTGCCTAGAGGAGGTTAGGATTCCATAAAGTCTGGTCCACAAATATCAAGTTGACCCTTTATGCAAATGTTTTGACTTCTCCTTTTAATGCTGTATATGGCTCTGTTCTTACAGGAGAAGTGGGTGGAGGTGGCGTCGATGGCCATCCCACGCGCTGGGGTAACAGTTGTGGCCGTTAATGGTTTGTTATATGCGGTAGGTGGTCGGACCACTAGTCGGGACTTTTCAGCACCAGTTACTGTAGACTCGGTCGAAATCTATGACCCCCACCTGGACACATGGACGGAGATTGGTAACATGATCACCAGCCGCTGTGATGGTGGTGTAGCCGTGCTCTGATATTCACACCCAGCAACATATCACTTAACCACTGTTGTAACTGATTTTAGATTGTCTAATTTATTATAACTTTTAAACGAGTTAAGAAGGACACATGGTATGAATCTCATATGTTAGCCTGGGAACTTGAGAAGACCCGCAGCATTGTTTGGGAGTGAAGCATCAAGGTGTATTTTTTTTTTTTTTTTTAACACCACTTGTTTGTTTAGAGATCATCAGCAATTAATAGCTTGTGTATAACAGCCTGTTTCAAAAGGTCACTTAGTTCACCTATGCAGTCCATTGCGTTGTTTGTGGTGTTTTCATCTCAGTGTTGCTGATGTGCATTTTAGCCAGCAATTTGCTTCTTTTGTTGAGTTCAGTTTCACATTTGCCTCATTATTTTGTTACAATTTGCACTTCTGTATTATACCTTTTTATTTCTCACAATCTTAAGCTTGTGGAAACTTGCTAGATTGCTGTTAAAATATTTTAATAAATTTAAGCACTAGAATTTGTTCAGCTGAGAGCTTTAATATTTCATTACAATTTCCTGGAATAAAAAGAAATGGTTTACCACTCCAGTGAGACTCCCATATCTGACTCAATGACCACTGCAGACATTTACAAAGGATGTTAAGCTACAATGAATATGATTTTACAGACCTACTATAAAAACAGACCAAAATGAAGATGCCCATTCACTTTCTTATCTATCATTAATCAAGTACAATGAAAGTTTTGGAACTTTTTGTGAATAGGAATTTAAATGTAATTTTATGATCAGTTGATTCTTTTGTCTATCCCATATCACCTAATTATACCAAAGTGATATACACAAGTCACTGCCTGAATTTAAAGTTGCAAATAACATCACAATGTAAATTTCCATTGACAACTAATCAGTCATATACTTAACTGTAATAGCGTAGTTTTATTACACCTGCATGGTACATGTATACAGTTTACGAATAAAAAAGAAAACAGTGACATTTGGTTTATACATTTGAGACATTAAATGCATTTCTCAGATTTCATATACACCACAAATGTTTGACAGGTCTATTTCAACTAAATGTTTAAGATGCACCAAGGAATAAAATAAGACTCAAATAGGTTCTGCAGTTTTGAAAGATACCCTAGAGACATAATTTAAAAAAAAAAATCTGTCAACTTGTGTATGCAAAAAAAAAAAAAAACCTAAATTATTAGAAGTTTCGCAACATACACGGGATCGTTCTACATTTCAAAAACAGCTGGTGTCTGGTCTTTTGGTTTCCTTAAATTCTTTAAAATTGTGCAATTTTAAGAAAACCTTTGTTCAATTTTGATAAACCATGTATGTGTATACATCACAATTTGCATTTTATTACATTGTTTTCACACTCAATGGACAAAAAGTCACACAGCACTTTGAAGGTTTTGGAGAATCGAATATAAACTTGATGCCAAACTTTCTTCTGCTGAACTGCAGCCACAGTGTATGTGCTAAATAAAAAAAAAAATAAATAAAAAAAAATAAAAAAAATACAAGACCACATTTTAAAAGTCAATCTATTATGTTATAACATTATATCAGGTAAACTGGAACCACATAGCTCATGATATTTGACAAATATGGGAAGGTAACAAATATTTTATGTCTATCAAGGTATTTAATCATGTGAAATCACT
Source organism: Mylopharyngodon piceus (assembly GCA_039654765.1). Classification (NCBI taxonomy): domain Eukaryota; kingdom Metazoa; phylum Chordata; class Actinopteri; order Cypriniformes; family Xenocyprididae; genus Mylopharyngodon; species Mylopharyngodon piceus. The sequence continues at coordinate 34,670,467 of CM077451.1, read as the reverse complement.
TTGTATAAATGTTTTAACTGCTAATAAACATAAGGGTGTAAACAAATCAACAAGAAAAAAAATATTCTGTAGTTTCATATTTTAAAAAATTATGTTTTACTTTGGTTTCCAAATTATTTAACTGCCTCATTTAATTTTGACAGGGACAGATTAGAATTGCTGGAGCAATCTGAAAATCTGCTAAAGATCAACGACATGTCCTAAACCTACTGCTACAAGACTTGTGGCTGTGTTTATGAGCTGCCTTACACTAAAAATCTGAAACAACGCCTGTATTGCCTTTGAACTCTATAAAACAAACATGTTTTGTAAAAAAAAAAAAAAAAACACTTGTGTATTTCACCTGTGTATGTGAAACATGATTGTGCAATTCAAGACACCAGCATATGGGAAGCAACCACTACCATTATTTAAGAATTTGTAGAAGTCGAGCAAAGCTTCTTTTCTTAACTAATTACTATGTCAGATGTTCGGATGCAATTGTAAGAATGAAAGCAGCCATATGTGCAGATAATAGCTAGAATGTTTAAATATCACAAATGTAAAGTTGCTTATCCTATTTGTATACAGCAGCAACTAAGATAAATTTTATAATAAAAGATGATAAAAGTCATCAAAAAAGATCAGCATGGAAAAGCAATACATTAGGGAACATGCTAGTTAGATATATCAATACCAAATAGATATAGCAAACAATACAGCAACACAGCAAATATAGCAAACATATAACAATCTTCCTTCATTATAAAAAATAAAAACAGTTTCAAAGAGAAGGCCTTGAGAGTTAGAGTGTTTCTTGGTTGAATCTTACATGCTTTTTTAGCTTTAGCTCTGGAATGAAGTAACATACGTGATCAATAATTAAACTGAACATGGAATATATTAGTCTGCACCATTTAGTAATGAATATATTTTACATTCAGTTTTGTTGGAGTACTGATCAAACTTCATTAAAGCCTTCCCTGGGTGGAATGTTCAGATTTGAAAACTAAGTTGGAAGTGAATAGAGAGGTCGCTGTTGTTGGCAAGTGTGTTCTCATCTAGGATTTGCTGGTGTCTCTGACCTTTTGGATTTCCTGTTAGAGGAAGAAAAAAGCCACGTGGAAGTTAAATACTTTCACATGAGATGTTAAAGATAAAACTAGGTGTTATACAGATCAGAGAGCGCAGCTGATACAGTTAACGCTTAGGCATTGTATACATAAATTTGATATTTTATATTCATACAATACACAAGCAGAGAAAAACACATCTATTTGTAAAATAATAACAATAAAAACCCAGTAAAATTTCGTGGTTCACCGTACCAATTTCGGTACCAGAGCAAAAACTGCTGAATTAAGTACTTTAAAAAAAAAAAAAATGTTGCTTTTTGTCTCATCTGTTGGTTATCACTAGCCGCGTTTCCATTACAGATTTGCGCAAAACTTTTGCGATATTTTCTAAATGTCAATAAAAAACTATTGCGAAATGACGCCGTTCCCATTAACCAATGTTATGCGACTAAAACTCTCGTGATGAGTCATTTTCTAAAAGATACTTCTTTCTGAGAGCTTTATTTGGAGCGTAATATTTGCCACGACTTCTGGAAGCCCTTCTCCCTCATATGCTTTCCTGGGTGCTTTTCAATACGGATGCTTCCTCATTTCTTCACTCCTCCATTCTCCAGCCTGTGACCTGGAAACCGATAAAAAAAAATCTCGAAGGCCATTTTAATTCTATAAATGCCATTTCAATTCTATAAATGCACCGCGAGGAGGTGAGGAACAAGGAGTTTGAAAGCTTCCTGAGGAGCTATGAGTGAGGATGCACAAGTGCATAGACATCTAATACTATTAGTTTCTATTATGTTAATTATTAATAGATTAATACTATTAGTAGCCTATTAGATGTCAAACTTCAATAACATAAGATCCCTCGAGGCTCGAGCGCAGCTGATGATGCTTTAAACTGATGCTCGAGGGATCAAGAATATTCCAATATACAAATAAGATTTCCTTCGATTACCCCGTCCTCGTTTTCTTTTCTTGCATCCTCCTGTTGCATCTGGTGAAGCTGAGGCGCGAGGAAAGAGATGCATAAATAAGAAAAGAAAAGCACCCCGTCTCATCTTCTGTACAAACATACTGCGCTATCTTTAAAGAATGATGATGTGACTGTACGTCAGTTGACCTAAATGTGGAAAAAAAAACCTTTCCATTGCAGTTTTGCAAAATATTCCTTTTTCGAATTGCCTGAAAAACCACCTCATGCGAGCATAAAAACTTTTTTTGCGATATTTGGGAGTTTTCGCGAAATTGACGTGTTTCCATTGCTCGTAATTTCAATTCGCAATTACAATTTGCGCAATTTGAAGGGTAATGGAAAAACAGCTACTGTCAATCATCACAGTTTCTGATTCAATCGCAAATTTAAAGGGTTAGTTCACCCAAAAATGAAAATTCTGTCATTAATTTCTCACCCTCATGTCGTTCCACACCTGTAAAACCTTTGTTCATCTTCGGAACACAAATTAAGATATTTTTGATATAATCCGATGGCTCAGTGAGGCCTGCATTGACAGCAAGTTAATTTAGACTTTCAAATGCCCAGAAAGGTAGTAAAGATATATTTAAAACAGTTCATGTGACTACAGTGGTTCAACCTTAATGTTATGAAGCAACGAGAATACTTTTTGTGTGCCAAAAAAGCTTTATTCAACAATATCTAGTGAAGGGTGATTTCAAAACACTGCTTCATGAAGCTTCAAAGCTTTACGAATCTTTTGTTTCGAATCAGTGGTTCTAAATGTCTATTATAATTACAGTTACATTTAATGTTTGCCGCTTCCTGTCTCCTCCTTCCCTGAACTTGAACTTTGTTACGGTTACGTTTGATCACTTAAATTCACATTATTTTATCTCATTCTAATGAAGTAGCCGCAAGTGCTGAATTACTATACAGGTTCCTTTATTTGACAAATTAAAATTGTGTGGTAATGCAGCATCGTTTTACTTTGTCAAAACAATCATACTAAAATACAATTGAGTGTGTTGAAAGTTATGTCATAACACAAGCTAACGATGATCGATATTAGATTATCATATTAATAAAACCTGGATGACTTGTGTTGCTAAATGGCATGCAGTTAATTTGACTAATATATTGTAAAATATATTGTGTGGTGGAGAAATTGTGGTATTTTATTACAAATAAAGCTCTTTCTGATTATGCTATGTTAGCCACTTGACAAACTAACAAAACTAACCGTGACAACCATTGAGCTGTAAAACAATGATCAGTTTTCTGTCGATAAAGGTATCCAAACTGTTGCTTATATCTAATAAAACACATAACATATTAACTATCAGGGGTCGGCGGTCACACCGGCGATACCACCTCGGTTTTTTTCTTACCAGTGCGAAAGAGACTCAAAATACTCTGTCAATTTTGGACATACACATAAGAGCTAAACATCATTCAAAACTGTGAAATGTCTTTTTATTTGTGTACACTCACAGTAAAAACAAAATGTTGTGCTTTTTGCAAAATATATATATAAAAAAAAAACACTAACATGATGCGCGATCTGCAGTCTCTTTCTCAATGAAGTCCATTCTGATAGTCGTTAGAAAATGAACTGTAACTTAGTGAATACTTATCACACAAACATAAGACATATGAAGAGTTTGGTTCCGAAATGCTATAAATCCATTTTGATTAATTTGAGTAAAAATGTGTTTTCTTTACCAAGAAAGTGGCAAGAAGAAAACCACTATTTTCCATTTCAAACTTTCACATAGCATCTTTAGGTTATAATAACATTAAAAATTCAAATCTAGATTTTGATTTTCAAAGATTATAAAAACTGATTATTTCCCCCCCAAAAATGCAATAAATCCATGACACATTTTTTTTTTTTTTCCCAAAATGCAATTAATCCATTGAATCAATATAAAAGTTATTTTTTTTATTGAAACTGTTAAAAATACACAACAAAGTTGATCCACATACACTATATTGCCGAAGGCTTTGGGACGCCTGCCTTTACGTGCACATGAACTTTAATGACATCCCATTCTTAATCCGTAGGGTTTAATATGGAGATGGCCCACCCTTTGCAGCTATAACAGCCTCAACTCTTCTGGGAAGGCTTTCCACAAGGTTTAGGAGTGTGTTTATGGGAATTTTTGACCATTCTTCAAGAAGCGCATTAATGAGGTCAGGCAGTGATGTTGGCGAGAAGGCCTGGCTCACAGTCTCTGCTCTAATTCATCTCAAAGGTGTTCTATCGGGTTAAATTCAGGACTCTGTGCAGGCCAGTCAAGTTCCTCCACACCTAACTCGCTCATTCATGTCTTTATGGACTTTGCTTTGTGCACTGGTGCGCAGTCATGTTGGAACAGGAAGGGGCCATCCTAAAACTGTTCCCACAAAGTTGGGAGCATGAAATTGTCCAAAATATCTTGGTATGCTGAAGCATTAAGAGTTCCTTTCACTGGAACTAAGGGGCCAAGCCCAACCCCTTAAAAAACAACCCCACACCATAATCCCCCCTCCACCAAACTTTACACTTAGCACAATGCAGTCAGGCAAGTACCGTTCTCCTGGCAACCACCAAACCCAGACTCGTCCATCGAATTGCCAGACAGAGAAGCGTGATTCGTCACTCCAGAGAACACGTCTCCACTGCTCTAGAGTCCAGTGACGGCGTGCTTTACGCCACTGCATCCGACGCTTTGCATTGCACTTGGTGATGTAAGGCTTGGATGCAGCTGCTCGGCCATGGAAACCCATTCCATGAAGCTCTCTACGCACTGTACTTGACCTAATCTGAATGCCACACCAAGTTTGGAGGTCTGTAGCTATTGACTCTGCAGAAAGTTGCCCGACTTCCTAAAATATAGCTGATAAATCCTTGTCTGACAGTGCAGATTTTGGCAATCATTATCAGATGTTTAGAATCAAAACTAGCAATGCCAGATTCGAGAATTAATCATTCTTATTCAAACGGCTTTTAAAAGCTGCTCATGATTCAGTTTTGGAGACCGTGACAGAAGTTGCTGTTGTGTGAGAACAAGCAACAGCCGGCATTTTTCCTCCTCCCGAGTGCCTCATCTTCTTAATCTCCTCACGTAAATGATTAGATTTCGATGGCTTACGTTTCTTCCCCACCGCAGAAACCACCACAGGTTCATCAATGCCGTCAAAATTATTCATTTTTTTGTTTGTTTGTTGATCGCAAAGTACGAAGTAGATAAGGAAAACTAGGATGCCAGGTGTATTCAATACGCAGCAATTACTGTTTACAATGCGTGGAATGGTGTACTGTGATTGGTTGAGTGGATGTATCACATTTTGCAGAGAAGGGAGACTGGCATTTGTCATGGTTTGGAAAGAAAACATGACCGAATAACACGGCGGATATCACATTTTGCGTAAAATTAAAAACTGACTTTTCAATACCAACCAGATACAATACTGTTTTTGGTGGGAACTAAATTTTAAAAAAAAGTGTTTTGGAACCAAACTCTTCACATGTCTAAAGAAACGTTGAAATGTCAGGTTTTGAATAAAGTCAAATCGAAAACATATTCTCTGTTTATGTAATCTGTTTGAAAAGAAAGATGTCAGTCGTTTGCGAGTCACCTCATTATCCGTTAATGCGGCCATGCCCACGGAGAGCACGCAGCATTCAAAGGAAAATTCTGAGGCGATCTATGCAACAGAGTCAACGCCCACATCAACTCGAAAAAATGCATTAAGCTTAGTCAGATTCATGTACATCCTTTTTGAGACGCGGTGAGGAATAATTCTGGAAGAATTTACCTCAGAGGAAGAGCTCGACTTTTCGAGGATCAACTTGATCAAGACGATGATTGTGAATGGTAAGTTTATTTATTTTTTTATTCTTAAGTTCTTTATTCTAATCATGATATAGTGTCTATGAATATTAAACCGCAAAAAGACTGTTTAAATATGAATCCTGCATGTTCTGTGTGTCTCTGTGTGAATGAATGGGGCAGATACGCGGTTTCGTTTAGGCTACTACACATAACTTACATTAGTAAACATGCCATATTGACTATTCCCAAACTATATTGCTATACTAAGATGAGTGAAATTGACCGAAATACGCAATAAATACTGAAATAAAATGTGTCAGCAATGTATTGAACTGCACATTAACATTTATAGGCTCTATAATATAACAAATATGATACATAAAATGTCATATAGGTAATAATGTTGAATGTTGAGGTAATATGAGGTAATATGAATAGACAAGATTTCTTTGACCTGTTTTGGACAGATTATGAAGTTTTTACTGTGAAATAGCCTAGTGCCACATCAATGAAGCTTTTGTTCGCAATAAAAGATGTTATCAGCATGCTCACAGATGTTTTTTTATTTTATCTCACAGATTTGAGAATCATAGTGACCAGATATTGGCCCACATTGGACATTCTGAATGAATATGATGGTGAGATCACTGACTGGAAGCAGGAAAGTTTTTTTTCTCCAGTGCATAGAAACACCAAACACCCTGGAATGCCAGGTAAGTGATGTTCACTTATGTCTTTGAACAGGATTAATTTCCAGGTAAAACTGTGTACTCGAAATGTGCCTTTGACTCTTATTTATTTTGTTAACTATATTCTAAATAAACTACAAAATAAACTACTTTGTCCTCATGCTATTTCTTGTAGTTCTCTCTCACATACCTCACTGAAAGGCTCATTATGCGGCTCATTTTCTTTTTAGGTGTGAATCACAGCATTATTCAGGATTATTCACACCTCCACACATACTGTCTTTCTAAACAAAAAGTGTCTTACAAAATTTAAATCAATATATTGTTTTATGTGATTAGGCAGGATGATTTTCACATCATTTTCAAGCAAAAATTCTAGGCTTCTGCATTCAGTATACAGAAGTCTTGTGGACACATATTTAGTATTTGTTTTGTGGCCTTATTTCAGTGACGTAAATTTTTTGTTTTTTCAATAACCATGCATAAACATTATTCTCTCAAAAATACAGCCTAGTTCATGCTAAATACAGTGTAATGACACTTTTGCCATTAATATGTTTATAAGCAACTGAAAAAAAGCACAAATGTCAGGGCATGTCAAAACTTCTCCAGGGCCCCAAAAATCCTCAGACACCAGAGGGTTAAAGCGTCTTTGGTGTTTTTCTGGTTTTCACTGAAGCAGATCCAGAAATCCAGGGTAACCACGTTGCTGATGGATACTACGCCATTGACATGCGACGCAATGACACGGGCAGTTACACTGGTTAAAAGTGCTAATTTCTCTAGATTTAAACATTGTTGGAAACATTTGGGATAATATCAGTATACAATTGAACAAAATATATATAACAGTGTGCTAGTGGTTTTTGGATATTTTAATGCAAAAATCTTACATATTGTGCCTTTAATACTGTGAAATTTTCATGAAAACTTTCATACCATCAAAATCTCATACCATTACACTCCTAGTGATGAACATTTAGACTGGAAATTTTTACCTCGAGAAGAGCATCTTTTAATTTCCCATATGCTACGTCAAGATCATCATTGGTAATGACCACATCAAATAATCCAGGCTCTTTGCCTGAAATATGGATATATAACGGTTAGCATGCTATTCCAGATGTGAAAAAATTGTAGCATTTTATTAAAAATTATTCATATAGTAACAGATACTTACTTATTTCCATGTCAACTTTGGCTGCATGTAAACGTTTTTGTAGACTTTCCTCAGATTCAGTTTTTCTATCCCTTAATCGTTTTTCCTAAAAATAAATAAATAAAAAAAAATTAGAGATTTAAAGGGGAGCTTTTATGCAAAATTCTCTTTTATATGGTGTTTGAACATAAATGTGTGTTGGCAGTGTGTGTACACAGCCACCTTATAATAATAAAAATCCACCCACTCCTTTTTTTAATCCCTATGAAACCAATAGTCTCATAGAACAAGCTGTTTTCATTTTCTGTACAATGTGACATCATGTGCCCCGCCCATGACTGCTGACGGACTCTGCCGTATTAGCATTTCCGCGCTGAGCGAGTTGTACACTTTCCGCCATTGTCTCAACGGCGGAGCAGCTGTAGCGACAAGAATGTCTCGTAAGAGATTGAGGTGTTTTGTTGTTGGATGTAAGAGTGAACATAACAGTCTTCATTAATTCCCAACATCTGAAGACGCAGTGGATTAGTTTTGTTTTTGAAGGGAATGCGCCACAGATCTAATATACACATGCGATTTTTGTCCTGGCTGTTTACGTTCACAGATATAACCGACTGTGTTTGTGAACTTTGTGTGTTCTTGACATAACCTTGTGTGTATTTGACAGTTTAAATACAATAAGACATGAAAGAGAAGTTAGTGTAATACTCACAAGACTTGCCATCTGACAGCCAGCTTTCTGTGCGTGTGCTTTAGATGTGTGTGCTCAGAAAATGACAAATTAGAAGTTTAAACTGATATAGCTTGTAGCATGCAGATTTCATGATGAAGAAGAACTGCAATGTCCATAAGCGTGATCGCGATATAGATGATAATCAAAACCAAGCAGATGTTTTGTTAGTATTTGGCAGAGTATCCGATGCAGGCAGGAGCTGTTGAAATAAGTGCTTTCCTGGAAAGGGGGCGGGGAGCAGCAGCTCATTTGCTTTTAAAGACACGCACGAAAACAGCATGTTTTTGCATGCACTCAAAAATGGGTATTTACAACATGGTATGATAAATGATCTGTGAGGTATTTTGAGCTGAAACTTCACAGACACATTCTGGGGACATCTGAGACTTAAATTACATCTTGAAAAAGGAGGCATAATAGGTCCCCTTTAATATTAAAATGTGAAGACATGTAAACATAATATTTGCAGAGAGAGCGATTATTTAAAGTATTTCTTACCAGGATGTCCATTGACGGGGCCTGGATGGACACATAGATGGGGTTGAGATCGGTTTTCTTGATGTTTTTCACTCCCTGCATGTCAATGTCCAAAATGCAAATCAAATTTTTGGCCTGAACGGCCTGTACAGCTGCTTTACTGTAAACGGGGCAAAAGTGATGTTAGTTATAATTACATAAATATTTTTGCATACATATTTTGAAAAGCTTGAGTATGATGACAAGCATGTTAAGTTATAGACCAGGGGTGTCCAACCCTGCTCCTGGAGAGCTACCGTCCTGCAGACTTTAGTTTCAACCCTGCTCCAACACACCTGTCTGTAATTATCAAGCAACCCTGAACACCTTGATTAGCTGGTTCAGGTGTGTTTGATTGGGGTTGGACACCCCTGTTATAGACCATTCAATATGAACAAACACTTTTGAGAAATTCTATCAGTGGTTTCAACAGAAGGATGTCAGTTATGTCCATTCACATATAAACAAGACTTTCCAAAGAGGGCTGTACCTTGTTCCATACATGTTCCCTGAAAATTCGGCATTTTCAATAAATTCACCATTAGCTATGCCCGCCTGCATAACTTCCCTGGTAACATAATGATAATCTGAAAAAAGGAAAGAATTTTTTTTTTTCAGAAGATAGGCCACTCATTGACAGTTTCAACTGACTTTGAAAACTGAAAACAGCCAAAATACCAAAAAAAAAAAAAACAAACAAACAAAAAAATATTTCCCATACATGGATTTATTGGTGGCGGCCCACCACAATATAAATATTGTCTGTTGCAGCCCGAAAATATATTTAAACTTCTCATAATAACATAACAGTGCCCGGTTGCATGAAAGCCCTTAAGTTAAGAAAACCCTTAGTTATAAGATTAAGGGTACCCTTAATGAAACATGGGTTGCAAGAAAAGACCTAAGGGTCCACTTAAAGGGTTAGTTCACCCAAAAATTCTGTCATTAATTACTCACCCTCATGTCGTTCCAAACCTGTAAGACCTTCATTCATCCTTGAAACACAAATTAAGATATTTTTGATGAAATCCGAGAGCTCTCTGACTCCTCCAAAGACAGCAATTTAATTATCACTTTCAAGGCCCAGAAAGGTAAAATAGACTTTGTAAAAATAGTCAACGTGACTACGGTGGTTCAACCTTAATTTTTTGAAGCAATGAGAATACTTTTTGTGCACAAAAACAAAACAAAAATAGCGACCTTATTCCACAATTTCTTCTCTTCCGTGTCATGCTCCTACGCTGTTTACGTTCAGCGCTTCCAGGTTCTACGTCAGAACGCCGACTCAGTATTGGCTGTATTTGTTCACGTGAACAGCACGACGCATGCGTGTGATGCCGACGCAGGAGCCAGCCAATACTGAGCCGGTGCTCTGACGTAGAACCCAGAAGTTCTGCACTGTCTATACAACGTTAACAGAGTAGGAGAATGACAGGGAAGAGACGAATCTGTTGAATAAAGTTTTTTTTTTTGTTCTATTTCAGTCGGTCACGTTCAACGTACGTCAGAAGTGAACCGACATATTGGGATATCACATGTGAGCCCAATCACCTTCGAGTGTAAACTAAATGAGCCAATGCACACTGGCGTGCGAGCTTTGCGTCACGCGACCCACCCTACGGTGTGGGTATAAATATGGAAGCAGATGCACTCGCACTCGGTCTTCCACTTCGGAGCAGAGCATTCATTCGTTCCTGCTTAGATCTCTTCAAGTGTGAAGAAAACGAGTCTTGAGGAAGCTTCACCTTTCTGTTTGTCGGTGTTGGTGTGACAGCATGCTGCAGTGGTGGCCGCGAGCTCGCGAGCTCACGAGATTTGGGCCGGTTCTCTGTGAGTGCGTATTGAAGGTGACCAGTGTGAACCTACAATCGTGCCACGGCTGTCACCCTGTGTGCTTCGGCACCAAACAAAAAGAGTGAGTTTTCCCCTTCTAAAAGAGCATTACGGGGTTGATACTGTGTCTTTTTCAAGATGTCATGCGTAACTGGATGCGGTCGTTCCCTGGCCCCAGCTGATGGTCACAATCGCTGTATTACGTGCCTGGGCATTCAGCACGCTGAGTCAGCTTTTGTGGATAGCTCATGTCTTCATTGCGGAAACATGACTATCACAGTGTTGTGGTCTAGACTCTCGTACCTTGGTTCTCAAGGTGGAGTCCCCTCCCCTATGCCCCAATCTACGGTCTTCACCGTAGGAAGGTGCCAGGAAGGCGGTACTTCAGCGAATAGGCAGGGAGACCTGAGGATCACGGTTAGGGCTTCCCCACTGAGATCATCTCCGTGGGCCCCTAACCCCTCTAGCACACTGCAGTCAGTCGTGCTCCCAGAAGATCGTGGTGGTCCATCCCATGAAGGACCGTCTGTTTCTTTTGGAGTGCCTGCTGAGGACCAGATGTCGATCGCGGCATCCGAAGGTGAGCAGGAGTCCTCTGGAGATGAAGACTCGGCTGCGTTGCCTCCTTCTGGGAGAGTAGCGTTGCCCGAGCCCGATCCAGAAGTGACCGCCATGCTTTCCCGGGTCGCCGAAAAGGTCGGGCTCGTATGGAATTCTCCACCGTGTCCCGAACCTTCTAGGCTGGACGATTGGTTTCTTGGGGCGGCCCGTGCTGGTTCTCAGTACCCCGCCCCGGTGCCTTTCTTCCCGGAGGTGCATGAAGAGGTAACCAGTTAATGGAAGACACCTTTTTCTGTCAGAAATCGGTCTGGTCCCTCTTCCACCTTCACTCTGGATGGTGGAGCAGCCAAGGGTTACGCGTGAATCCCCCCCCAGTCGCGCGAGCTGTCGCGATGCAATTGTGTCTGACGTCTGCCATCTTGTGGGGAGACCTGTGCCTCCCATCCAAAGCCTGTAAGTTTTCTTCCAATTAAACGGATAAAGTTTACAGAGCCTGTGGACAGGCCGCTTCCGCCCTGCATGCCATGGCGTTGCTTCAGGTCTACCAGGCCAAAGCACTCGTGGACATGCCTCAGGGTGGTCTTGACCAACGGCTTCTGGAGGAGCTGTGCACCGCCACTGACCTCGCTCTCCAGGCGACTAAGGTGACGGCGCGCTCAATTGATCAAGCGCCACCTTTGGCTTAACCTGGCGGATATGAGAGAGACCGATAAATATCGGTTCCAGGACAGGTTGGCCTGTTCGGCCGCTCCCGCTAAGTCTGCCAAGCAGCAGCCTCCACCTAGCAGATGCAGGGAGCCGGTCGTGGATGCGGTGCCCAGCCCGCAGCCAAGCCAGGTGGCAAGAGATCCTGGAACCGGACCTGAGACGGGCGACCTGGAGGATGTGAAGACAGCTCTTCGGGAGACGATGACCGCATCGCTCCCTCCCCCGGAGGAGGGCCTGGCGGAAAATCTTTCGTTTTGTTTTCTTTCTGTTCCCATTAGCCATAGCCCACCGCCTTTCTTGGGTACAATGAAGTAGGGGCTGTAAAACCCTGACTTCATATCGGCTGGAGGAACCGGCTCTATTGCGTTCTTTGCCAGGAGGACTGCAATCTCCGCCCGGAGCACCCTTTGAGCCCTTGCAATCAGCTGAGTTAAAAACTCTGTCCCTTAAGACAGTCCTCCTGGTTGCATTGGCCTCTATCAAGAGGGTAGGGTTCCTGCACGGTTTTTCGGTCGACAAATTATGCCTAGAATTCAGACTCAGTGATTCTCACGTCATCCTGAAACCCTGGCCTGGATACGTGCCCAAGGTTCCTACCACTCCCTTCAGAGACCAGGTAGTGAACCTGCAAGCGCTGCCCTTTAGAGGAGGCAAACCATGCCCTGGCTTTGCTCTGTCCCGTCCACGCTTTGCATGTGTACACTGACAGAACATGAAGCTTTAGGACCTCAGCCTTTCCCTTCTGCTGGCCTCCGTAACAGATGAAGAGCTGGTCTGTCTCTAAGCAGAGGATGGCCCACTGGATGTATACTAATACAAAAGAAACATCTCTAGTTGATTAGCAATTCATTTGTTTGTGTTAAATAAGAGGAGATCTGGTGCTGGGATGTGTTGTTTTTGAAATCATGCTGAGAGCTCATTGCCGCTGTTATCAGTGGCGCAACAGTGTTCTCTTGACGCTTGTGCACACTGAGCAGTCTTCACACAGACAAGCGCATTAAATTATTGCTTAACACCGTTGAGGAGACTCTCTATTTGTTCCTGTGAAATCACAAAACAAAATTCAAACAAATGTGTCTCTCCCTGTATTTGATATACAATCACTGATAAACATCTTTGGATTTAATGAGGAAAAAAAGCTATACAAGGATGGATTAGAACCCAGATCCTCTGGCACGCTTAATGAAAATTCTACCACTAGCCCATTAAGACTAATGAATACTTAATGTGGATCTATATATTTATTCACTAATGTAAATACTCTCGAGACTAATAATATATTGTATTATTGTAGATGTAAGGATGAAACTATCACATTAAACATGAACTCAATGTCAAAAATTGTGCATTTATTAGGCAATTGTACAGTTACACAACCACACACACGCACAAACATCTGTCCTACCCACAGGAGTGCGTGTTTTTTTTAAAACAAGACAGAGGTCTCAGATTTCATAAAAAAATATCTTAATTTGTGTTCCGAAGATGAACGAAGGTCTTATGGGTTTGGAACGACATAAGGGTGAGTAATTAATGACAGAATTTTCAATTTTGGGTGAACTAACCCTTTAAAGGAACTTTAAGACTGTCATTAAAGGGTTAGTTTACACAAAAATGAAAATTCTGTCATTAATCATCCTCATGTCCTTCCATACCCGTAAGACCTTTGTTCATCTTCGGAACACAAATTAAGATATTTTTGATGAAATCCGATAGCTGTATGACTCCTCAATAGACAGCAATTTAACAACCACTTTCAAGGTCCAGAAAGGTACTAAAGACATTGTTAAATTGGTCGACGTGACTGCAGTGGTTCAACCTTAATTTTATGAAGCGACGAGAATACTTTTATGAAGCTGAACCACATGAGCAGCACGACGCATGCGTGATACTGACGCAGGAGCCGGCCAATAATGAGTCGGCGTTCTGACGTAGAACCTGGAAGCACTGGATGTAAACAACGTAGCAGAATGACACAGGACAGAAGATAGTGTTGAATAAATTTATTTTTGTTTTGTTTTTGCGCACAAAGGTATTCTCGTCGCTTAAAAAAAAAATTAAGTGTGAACCACTTGACATTGTTAAAACATCGACTTTAGTACCTTTCTATCGGATTTCATAAAAAATATCTTAATTTGTGTTCCAAAGATGAAGGAAGGTCTTTCCGGTGTGGAATGACATGTGAGTAATTAATGACAGAATTTTCATTTTTGGGTGAATTAACCCTTTAAGTATTTTCCCTTAATTACTTGAGAGTTCCCTTAAGTTCTGTTATGCATTGCAACAAAGTCCTTAGTAACCATTTAGCCCTAAAAAAAAATTAAGGGATCAAAACAGGTCCATTAAGTCAACTGCTGAACTTAAACGCGATGGATGATTTCATGTTAACTGAGGAGGAGGAAGTAGCGACGTGTAGGCTATTTTTAGCGATCAAAATAAATCTATTGAAAGTATGACGTGAAAGTGTGTATTGTAAAAAATAAAATTGAATGAACACCAGAGTTTTCATATTTTTATTACTTCCACTGTACGCCTGAATTAATTATATCATGCCAGGCTTTTGTCTTGTGTGCAAGAGTGATCAATTATAGCGGCAGGCTTGGGTGTTTTCCCCGTCTTTCAAAAGAATAGTTTTTTTTTTTTTTTGTCCTTGGTCCAGTATGGTTTAGATTTCTTGTTTTCAGTACCAGAAAGCTGGTTAGTGCACAGGACTAGGTGTCGAGCTGCGTCGCGTCTAGGCCACCGAACGCGTCATTCAGTGAATAATTACCAAACAGGCAAAGTGGCGTTGATGCGCGAGTACAATACAATAACAATGAGTTGGACTAATATAATATAATTTAATGGAAAACTGAGTGGCAGCAGGATTTTGAGTATCCTCTGGTGTCGTAGCTGGACTGTGCTCGAATTTTAGTACGCTCCGAGTAACTGCATTTGGTACATTAACAAATAAAATTGAGTAGAAATAATTGGGGAAAAACACTTAAAAACCAATAAATTTGAGTAATATTAACTTTTATAGTATGACTAACATTAACTTTTAATTTCCTCTAAACCTTTGTAAAATACTCCACACAACCACAGGTATACATGACATTAGCCTTTATTGTCGACAAGTACAGCAATACAACATATTTTATACTCATACCTGAAAACTCAAAAGAGGTGAAAAAGGTGACTTTCCGAACGAAATTATTGTAGGGGGGTCTGGGGGCATCATATATTTAGCAAAATGCTCCTCTCCAAGTTCATTTTTGTAGCTGACTAATGAGTTTTTGGACATTGAACAGCTTTTCTGAGGTAAATGTGGGGGTAAATGTGACATTTTTACAGTTTTATTGACGCCTTTCCACGGTTGAAATAGATTAATCGATTACATGTGACATGATACAGATTTTGGTAAGTTGTACTGTATCTTTCAACATACCTTTGGATGTTCATTCATGTTTATTTTGTGTTGTAACTAGTAAAGTGGAAGAGATGGTCGGTTCACGTGTGCTCTGCTTGAACTGAAGCCTTACAGCGATCTGTCACGCCACAGAGCGCCAAGAAAGATCGCGACACCTTGAGAGACATCTGTGGTCTCACTCTAGTGTTTGGGAATGTAGCCCATTTTTGATTCTTGTGAGGTTTATTGCAATTTGCAATTCCCCATATTTTGATTCAAAACGGCGAAGACAAGTTTGCAGGTGTATACATGTATACTATTTTAACATGTATACAATATTACCTACATTAAAAATCATGTTACAAACATTTTAGAAATAAAAATTAAACATTTAAAGGTAATTCATGTGTAATCAACTGGTCTTTTATCCCATTTCCAACGTATTAGTGTAGGTTCTCGCTCGTGAGATGGACTCGCGCTCTGCGGGTGAACTTCTAACTTCAGACCGCCGTTCTGCATTTCACTCGTACCAAAAGATGCTGTGACGCGACTCCATAACCTGCCGATAAACAAACAGTGCACAGTTCTGAGAACATGTTATTATCCAAATTAATTATATTCATTATCTTTAGGAATAAAGTTGTGTTTTTTTTGTTTTGTTTTTTTTATGAAAGGCATCAGGCGTTTCAATCACACAAAAAGACAGATGTGACACTTGTTTAGGTGACTCCCATTGCATCCCTGTATGTTGTTTGCATTAAATAAAATGATTTAAAGCACATTAATGATTTATAGATAAAATAAAACATACACAAACCTGAATTTCACAGAGGAAATGCACCAATTCTGCAACGCTGAGAAGGGAGAACTGCTCTGGAGACTGGAAAGAATTCAAACAGCCCGCGCTCACTTAACCGTTGAGTTGTTGTCACGTCGGAGGGTGGGGGAGGGGTGCAATGTTTTAATTGAGTAAACTTACTCAATTTCTTTAGTGTGTGTTAAAAATTAATAATATTGATTTGAATTAAGTAATTTTTGTGGTTCTTGAAACAGATCAGTTTAATTCTCCATTCGCAAATATTTTGATTTTCACAAATATATCAAGTATATTTTAAAAAACTAATTCGTTAGTCAAATACTAAATTCTTTTAGTGAAAAAAAAAAAAAAACAACCCAAAAACTTAAATATAACTGTAAATCTTAGACAAAATTAACTGTTGGATTTTTAGTCAATTATTTTGGTGTGTTCAACTAAAACCATCAAGTAAATGATATTCAGAGATTTTATTAAGTTAATAAAGTTAATTATTACTGTGATGTTTACTAAGCCACTGAATTACTTTTAGTGTTCTCTGATGATGTGTTTACTGGCAAGATGCCGGGACAACCTGTCACTTCCCCACTGACAAAATCAAGCCCCGTCCTACATTTGTTCTTGTTCCAGAAATTATTTCACCTGGATATACATCAAAATATATACATATAAAAATATATACAAAATATGTATCTATCTATTTATCTATCTATCTATTAGGGGTGGAACAGTTTGGATTACTCAAGGTTCGATTTTTATCACGGTTTTAGGGTCAGGGTTTCGGTATGGTTCGGTATGTGCTATGTTCAGTAAAAAAATAGGACAATTGTCAAATAAAAATAAAGAAAATAAATACAAATAATCTAACTACAAGAAACAGCACAAATAAATACATGAGAGCTAAGATACAAATAAAATAAACAATGCTTTACAGGTTTTTCAGGTATCTAACAGTCGTTTTCAGGTACAGAAATTGAATAAAGTGATCAAATATAAAATAACACTGCATATAAACTTCTTTGAATAAATTAAATAAAGATTAAACATTATTGACGTTACAAAAGTTATTCAGTCAATAGTAGTGAGTGATTTCTTTGACTTTTGTCATTTGATTAACATTAAAAACACAGAGAACAGGAATTTTAGACTGCTGTCCCTTTAAGACTTAATTCAAAGATCCAGTACACTTATACACATGCGTTGTCTGTCTCGTTTTTCTCTTAAGATATAACCTACTATGTTTGTTAGGATACTCGCTAAGATGGGCATGTTGACATAATTTTTGTGTGAATTTGTCTGTTCAGGTGCAAGACTTGAAAGAGAATTTGCGTGAGAGTATTTGCGCACTGTGACGCGGCTTTCTGTCTACGCGCTTCGGATGAGTACACACGCAAATCTCCTCACAGCGTGTGTGAGTTCTCTTTCGCATTTTACGGTTGAATGTTTAAATTGGAAAGGTTTAAATGAGTTTAGTTTAAACAGAGATAGCAACATGAGCTGTTCAGGTCTCACCTGCGTTCGCGCGCTATCAGCACCCGGGTGATGATGGCGTAAATGACTGGTCATAGAGCATACGTATGAAAGTTAATTAATGCCAAATGTTTTTTAAATAAATAGCCTGTTGAATTGCACTAATTGAAAAAAAATGTGCATTGCATTAACCGTGCTTGCATTTTAATGCATTGTATTTTTAGGGCTTGCATTTTTGTGGGCTGAAATTTAACATGGTTGTATATTTATGCTGTGAATATTTCAATTCAAAACATTTCAGCCACATTTTCATTATTAAAAATTCAAAGATTCATATTCACCTTTCAGATTTCACTTCCAACATATTCAGTCTGTTTAAAATACAACCAAAAATACTAGGCAATTTTCGGTCCATTTTATTTCGCTTTACAAATTCGCTTCCACAAATTCAGTATTTCAAATTTGACAGAAAATTCAACATTGGACATCCGGGAACTGCAGGAATAGCAGTAGACTGCCTATGCATGATCTCCATCTGCTGTTAGTTGTCCTCACCAGCAGGTGCCGCAAGTGGCTGTTAACGAAGACCAGAGCAACGGCTGCAGTCATCATTCATTCACAAAAACGGATTTACAGAAATAGAGCAAGTGGTAAGTGTATGTGTGATTATCAGGGCCAAAATATATCTGGAAAAGCTGATAAAGACACAAAAAATATGTTTACATTTAAAACAATATCTTCACGATTACTTTCCCTGTGTAGCCTATACCCTGCATGTAAGCTGCGAATGAGATTATAACGTTTTTCCCACCCGATGCTGATGTAAGTTAGCCTATAACAAACATGAGGAATGCTAAAGAATTACATCTTGGTTGCTTCGTTTCCTTAAATTTTATCATAGATTGTGCAATGCTGTGCTGTAATACTGGGGTTGCCTTCATACGTCATACTTCAGGATTCCCCAATAACACTTTACGTAAAAAACATACATCTTGTATTGACCTTACTGGAGTACAATATACACAACACTATATATACTATTTACAACAAGCAGATGAGCCCAGAAAGTACTTAGTAAAAAAAAATCATGCAACAGGTTACAATGCACGCTAAGCATTTTCTTTACAATATGGGAGAAAAAGTAGTGAAAAATAGCAATATTTACACATGATTTTACAATTTATTTCTATTAAATATCAAAAATCAGAAAGGTGTGCATCATACCTGACACCTACATAAACACTTTTGGTTTTACGACTGCCATTCTCTTCAAATGATATTGAGCTTTAAATGATAGTATATTGTGTGTATTGAAATGAGTAGTGAAATACATAGCAATATCTACACGATTTTACAGTTTATTTTAATATATATCAAAAATCTAAAAAGTGTGCATCATGCCTGACACCTACACTTCACAGTTGTTTTATGAGTTTAAGTATTGTATGTGACTTAAAAGACAGTACCTAAATTTGTGAATATCAAACGTCCAACGTCAAGCCAACTTTATGCCAGTATTTCACTGGGAAACGCTTAGTGTGACACTTTGCGCGTCACGTTCATATTCTGAGTGCATCTGCTTGCCTGTAGCCTATATAGTAGAGTCATCACCACCAATAAGGTGTAAGTTTGGTCTTTTGTATCACTGTGCTAGTCCATTAAGCTACTTTAAGTGTTTTCTATGTCCCGATGGCAGGGGAATCCTGGAGTGAGGGAAACCCTAATACTGCATCACAGTGCTGCGATATAAGTTAAGAAAACTAAACAGCCGAGAGCAATATATGGCTTCCTCAGATGTAATATGTAATCTGTAACGTACATCAGCATTGGGTGGGAAAAGTGTTATAATCTAATTCGTGGTAGATAAAGTAGCTTACATGCAGGGTATAGGCTACACAGGGAAAGTAATCGTGAAGACACTGAATTAAACGTAAACACAGCTTTTGTGTCTTTATCAGCTTTTCCGCATATATTCCCTAATAATCACACTTACCACTTGCTCCATTTCTGTAAATCCGTTTTTGTGAATGAATGATAACTTACTGTAGCCTTTGCTCTGGTCTCTGCTTGCGGCACCTGCTGGTGAGGACGACTAACAGTAGATGGAGATCATGCATCGACAATCTACTGCTATTCCTGCAGTTCCCAGATGTCCAATGTTGAATTTTCTGTCGAATCTGAACCACTGTGGAAGCAAATTTGTAAAGCGAAATAAAATGGACCGAAAATTGCCTGTTGAATATTTTAGGTTGTATTTTTAAACAGACTGAATATGTTGGAAGTTAAATCTGAAAGGTGAATATGTATCTTTGAATTTTTAATAATGAAAATGTGGCTGAAATGTTTTGAATTGAAATATTCACAACATAAATATACGAACATGTTGAATTTCAGCCCACAAAAATGCAAGCCCTAAAAATACAATGCATTAAAATGCAAGCACGTTAATGCAATGCACATTTTTTTTTTCAATTAGTGCAATTCAACAAGCTTTTTATTTCAAGTACTTTTGGCATTAATTAACTTCCATACATACGGCACTCACATTGAACATTTGTTTACAAAGAGTTACTGTTTTGTCCATGTTCTTTTGATCTCTCGCATTGATTGGTTAGATTATCTGAATGTGCTCCTCCCGAGCTTTGTTAATAAAACATCATGAAAAGACTATCACAACTTCCGTTTCATGCCGACTTTAAGATTTGATTCTGTTTGACTACCAACTGAAATAACTAGTTATTTATGTAATGGACATTGTTATGTTTTATAATAACAAGACTTGTGGAAATATTTTATACTAGCTGGGTTTTGTTCAATGAAGATAATGCAAAAGATATTTTCAGAAAAACACTGTTCTCTGTACCACTCAAGATCAAAAGCCTAACCTTTGCCATTCTCCTCTCCTGGACGGGGGCTTCGCGTCGTATCTGACAAAAGACATCAGAGATCTTTTTTTTTTAGTTACAAGTTTCGGTAACACTTTACAATAAGGTTCATTAGTTAACATGAACTAATAATGAACTGCACTTATACAGCATTTATTAATCTTTGTTAATGTTAATTTCAACATTTACTTATACATTATTAAAATCTTGTTAATATTAGTTAATGCACTGTGAACTAACATGAACAAACAATGAACAACTGTATTTTTAACGTTAACGAAGATTAGTAAATACAGTAACAAATGTATTGCTCATGGTTAGTTCATGTTAGTTAATACATTAACTAATGTTTAACTAATGAACCTTATTGTAAAGTGTTACCAAAATTTCCTCAAAAGAATTGCTGAGTTAGCATTTGTACTTGTATCACATACAGTATGTGACTTACGGGAAACGCTGAAGCCAAATACACCATCAAACTCCTTGAGCAGTTTCTTTAGCAGAGTGCTTTTCCCAGCCCCAGAGGGTCCACTCATCACCACAGGCCTCGGTCCAGCCATCGCTGCAAACACACCAGGGAGAGGGAGAGGGAGAGGGAGAGGGGAGAGGGGGAGGTAGGGAGAGAGAGAGAGGGGGGTGGGGGGTCGAAAAAGTAGAAAGAAAAACAGAATTACAACAAATGAGTGAAAAACAGCTCTTCATCGACAACAAAGCACAGCACTCCATTAACACACCACTTCATCTCAAATGTTAACAGATCTTTCATTGATTTGTAAAAATGAAAATCAATTAATACTCTTGCTTTTACCATATTTAAAAACATTAACACTACATCTTCCCCCGACAACCTTTCAACCTTATTTTTCCTGCTCACAAAGATGGCTAATTTGGCCTGTCCTAAAATAAAATTCAACAACTGACAAATACAACTTTTCTTTTTAACAAATTTAAAACCAAAAATAAAAGCTATCATAGAAAACACTTCATTAAAAGAATTGAACAATTTTTGTAGGACCAAAAATCTAGGCTTCAGTCTATCACACTCCATGTGCTTTTCACAAACTTAAAGAACAAAAATTTCACAGTGTCCAATAACCTTCAAAGGGCATAATTACCAATATATATATAATTGTTGTTATATAAAAAGAAATTTACAAACAAATTACAAACAATACAACAAATACTATAGAGATACAAATTAAATAAACTTGTTTTTCAGATACAGTAGGCTTATTTACCATGTATACATTTATTTAACATATTTTGTTGTTTTATTAACATTAATGACAAATATAGGCTACGGTCCCTTTAAGACCATGGATACTGACACACATCCTGTTTTCACCCAAATGTTTACGTCCACTTAAGCCATAACCGACTGTATTTACGTGAGATACTCCACACCATGGACATTTTGACATTTGATTCCGCCTATCCCGCCTTCACTAATCGATAACGAATTGTGATTGAAAGCATGCAGTTCGCAATGTGTGTGGTCGTCATCATTAATTTGAAGTATTTCCACTCCCTTGAGGACACTGCTTCTGCTGCTGCCGCCAGTGTCTCTGTGCACGGAAAATTCTGTCAGTTACGTCACGTGAGGTATCGGTCTTTGGTATCGGGGGTATTTTAACGAGTACAAGTACATGAGCTTGTGCATCCCTAATCTATTCCATATTCCGACTGTTTCCTCCTCTATAGTGGTCTATCAGTAACTCTTTTTCTTTGTTACTGACCAATGACTTCCAGTTCATCAGCATTTGTGCAACAGTCCGTAGAGATCTGGGCCCGTATGTATAAAACTTCTCAGAAATGCTCTTAAGAATAGTCTTAAAGGGATAGTTCACCCAAAAATGAAAATTTGATGTTTATCTGCTTACCCCCAGGGCATCCAAGATGTAGGTGACTTTGTTTCTTGAATAGAACACAAATGATGATTTTTAACTCCAACCGTTGCGCTCTGTCAGTCGTATAATGCTTGTCAATGGTAACTCCATCTATAAGAGTCAAAAAAACATGCACAGACAAATCCAAATTAAACCCTGCGGCTCGTGACAACACATTGATGTCCTAAGACACGAAACGATCGGTTTGTGCGAGAAACCGAACAGTTTTTATATCATTTTTTACCTCTAAAACACCACTATGTCCAACTGCCTTGCGCATCCGGTGTGTGAGGTCTGAACGCGCTCTGACAACGGAAGTGATGTCTCGTACTCATTGAAGTATAAGCGCGAGACATCACTTCCATCTTCCGTCATCAGAACGCGTTTTCAGACCTCACCAACCAGATGCGCAAAGGCAGTTGGACATAGTGGTGTTTTAGAGGTAAAAAATGATATAAATACTGTTATCGTTTCGTGTCTTAGGACATCAATGTGTCGTCACGAGCCGCAGGGTTTAATTTGGATTTGTCTGTGCATGGTTTTTTTGACTCTTATAGATGGAGTTACCATTGACAAGTATTATACGACTGACAGACTGCAACGGTTGGAGTTAAAAATCATCATTTGTGTTCTACTGAAGAAACAAAGTCACCTACATCTTGGATGCCCTGGGGGTAAGCAGATAAACATCAAATTTTCATTTTTGGGTGAACTATCCCTTTAAGTTTTGACTTAAGTGTCAAAAAATTCTTAGTAAAGAGTAGGACTTTTCTAAGAGTAGGAGACTTTTATAAGTGTTGTGAACTAAGGACTACAATGATGTCAACTCAAAATGGCCACCCTCAACCTCTGAATCAGCCAATAGCGAGCCTGGCTGCAAGGGTGAAGTTACAGCAGCACAGCACCAATAATTTAATGTTATTATAAAAGAAATCATTTAAAAAGACACTGAAACGTTTGAATATTTTAATTTATTTTTTAAAATAGCTTTGCATTGTGCAAAATTATCACAAATTAGTATTGATGGTGTGGGATCTTTTTCTATTTTTCTATTGATTTTTCTATGTCTCCTCATTTACAATTGGAGCGATGATGTGAACACGAGTTCCATCAATGGCTCCAACAACTCCAGGGAAGCCCACTATCAACATAAATGTGGCCTGCTTTTGCCGCATGGTTTGATGGTCAGTTGGAAAGTCAATGAACTGCCACAGAGTAGTGGCCAAATGTGATGTCCAGCCATATGAAAATTGACATCTTCAACCTTAATTCAAATATTTAAAAAAATGTGTTAAAAGATGTAAACATATCGTGTAGCTGTGCTTGGAGTCAATTGTTTCATGTGTGATAATGAAATTTCAAATTATTTCAAATTATTTTTGGCCAGGCTGTCATGCAAAAAAATGATGAACATGCAAAAACGAGAGAACCAATGAAATATTAAAAACTGATTATGTTGTAGTCATACAGTGTGCTTTTTTCTGAGCTTTTTTGTTTTTCTGAAACCTGTAGCTGTAGTTTTCCCTTTTTTTTTTTTTTTTTTTGCCAAATATTGTTTCAGATAAATACCTTTGCTTAGTTTAGTGTTTTATTCTTCCCTCATATTTTAATTTTAATATAAACATAAAAATAAAAATATTTTCCTCATATTTTAATGGTTTAAGCAAAATTGTAGGGTCATTTAATAAAAAAAAAAAAAAAAAAACTTTGCACATCAATTTTGGCCACTATGTATGGTGTGGTAAGTTTAGCAACAGTACTATTTAAGTGCCTGCTTACTGTGGACTGATGGGTCCAAGTCATCACGGGTGCACTACTGCATTTTTCCAGTTACCAAAAAAGGTAATTACCATTTAATTTCTACAGTCAGAGCACTGATTTGTAGAGTGGGAGAAGTTGTTACATTTAAAGTTTATTCAAAGTCATTAAATGTATTAAAATGCATTAAACATATTAATGATTGTTTAAGTAATATCTATTAAATTTATTACATTTATTTCTAGTTATTACATTTTTTTATTAGGTCAGTTACAAAATGAATTGACAATCAAGTTTAGACCTCTGCAGCTCTCCTAAATAATTTAGGAGCTAAGACCTAGTCTTGACACTTAGGAATCTTTATAAATCATACTTATTCTTAAGTCTAGGAATAAGAGTAAAATTACGTCATTCTTAACATTTTGACACACTTAAGACTAAAATTTTACTCTGAGCGGTTTTATACAAAGGGGCCCTGATTTTTAAACAAAAGGCCACTTCTTCTGTCTTCTCAAAGTCCAGTCCAGCTATATTAATAAGTCCTCCAAAAGTGATTATCCGTGACTCCAGCAGCCGTTGACAGGGCTCAACGCTAAGGATTTTTTCTGCTGGCCCGGGCGGGCCAGTGGTTCAAATTTTTACTTGCCCCGCCAAAATTTTCACTTGCCCCACAACAAAAAATTAATAAAGTAACAGAAAAGAAAATGGGCCTATAAAATAAGCCAAGTTATTGTTTTCATTGTTTTTGATACATGTAACCTTAATAAATTGGGTTATGACACCAAAAGCTACTAGATTAACTCACTTAAATTTTAAATATTGTTAGATAAATAAACAGCAAGTAATAAAATAGTAATAAATAATCAAATTACGAGTACAACAGAACAAATGAAATAAATATAAATGAAATAAACAATGCTTTAAGTTTTTCATGTAGGTTTAAACAGGAGATTTTCAGTGTACAGAAATTGTAATATCTATAACTATTTAAACTATCCATATATAATATAACTATAGATTATAGAGAACTTTATTAATCAGTCAAGAGCAGTTGCAGATGCATAAATAATGTTTTGAAATGTTGAAAATATAAAATGTTAAATACTGTTATTTGAAGTTACTTTAAAAATGAAAAGACACTTTAAACCTGAAGTTAAACCCTGCCAGTAGGTGGCAGCAAGTCCCTGCTAATGAGTGAGTCATTATTGAGATTCAACCGATTCATTCAAATGGCTGATTCATTCAGGAAGTGTTGCTCAGAGACGCAAAACAAATTTCAGGACTCTTGTTTGGAACTATTTTGCGTTGATCGAAATAGAGTGAAACAGGCGATTTGGTCTCTAAAATGTAAGTCACTTACAGTTCTTTGTTCATTAAACTGTACACTGGTATAAAATCAGTATCACATTTGATATTTGGAGAAAAACGGCGCTGTGTAATATTGGCTAACTCATATTAAATGATATAAATATTAAAGATATATTGGGGCATTTCTTGGCTCCCTTTTCTTGAATTCTGGGGGCATTCTAAAGGCATTTTAATAGGACTAAATCACGCAGTGAAAGCGTACTCTAAATATGCACGCGCACTAGTCTAACCTACTAGACTACGTCACGTAGTGCATGCGTGCACTCAATGGGTGTGTTTTTGTATAGTGAGGGACATACTGAGCAATTTCAGATCGTTAAATCAACAATTACGAAGCATCATAGACATAGACGATATATACATCGCACACCCTACAGCACTGGCCCGATCGGGTAAGTGACCGTTCCGTCTACTGGGTCCCGATGGCGTCGCTCACACTGGCCCCGGGCCATCGGGCAGTCCTTATTGTCGAGCCCTGCGTGCTGATTAACCCCATGAAAAGAGCAACTAACATTTGTTAAATCAAACCGTGTTCCATTTATTAAGGCAGCTCATCCAAAAGCCAATGAACAGAGAATGTCTTCTCATCTCTCTCTGTAAGTTAACAAGACTCCAAACCTTAAAGAGATTACAAAAAATAAAACACTGAGGCAATGCTTTCTTTGTACTCAATTTAACAGGATCCATTAAAAAAACAGGGATTAATCCAACCCCAAACCTTCAACTTCATGTAGCACAGAGCATGCCAGGTTTTGCCAACTCAACCACACAATTTGAGTCACAAAGAATCTTGTATTTTTCCATTCTGAGCCATTTTTGCTTATCCTAAAATGAAGTTTAACAACCGTCCTTTCCTTTTTTGTTTTTTAAGCAATATTTAAAGCCAAAAATATATATACAGTCATTGCGAAATAGACCATGACTGACAAGAGAAAATAAAGTTTCCAATAAAACAAAAAGAGTTCTCTTTTCATAGGTTCACTCAACGCTGCATAGCTATGACGCAATGGGGAAGGTCTTCCTGGGTGTGCCGATTGTCTGAAGCCCCGTATAGAATCACGGCAATTCATTGGCTGATGGCGCGGGCGCCGGCCCCTGACACTCTTATGTCGCCATCCTATACTGACGAACGCGCCATCTGC
Source organism: Mylopharyngodon piceus (assembly GCA_039654765.1). Lineage (NCBI taxonomy): Eukaryota > Metazoa > Chordata > Actinopteri > Cypriniformes > Xenocyprididae > Mylopharyngodon > Mylopharyngodon piceus. The sequence goes on along the minus strand of CM077451.1, from coordinate 34,643,732 downwards.
TTCCCAGATTTCTCTGCCTTCACGAAGCAGCCATTTTGGCCCTTCTGCTTACAGTTTATCTGGCTCGACTTTTGAATTGCTGTTTGGAGTTTTCTTCATCTGCACTTCCACGACTGCAATAGTGGAACTCAGTTCTCCTTCTTGGAAGTCCCGCCCCCTCCTTCCAACTACTTCCGCCTCCCCCATCGGAAAGTCCTACGTGGCAGCTGGTCAGGCAGAGCGTGGCCCTTCATACTATGGCCGTTCTCCAAGTCTATCAAGCGGACGTTTGCGCAGACGGACGAGGGCGATGGCCCACGCCGGAAGCGGTCAAGGAGCTCCACAGAGCCACAGATTTGGCCTTAAGAGCCACTTTTCGGCCACTGCGTGTGCGCAGTAGGGTGCTCCATGGCGGGCTTGGTGGCTGCAGAATGCCACCCAGCTCAATCTTACGGAGATTCGCGACAAGAAGAAGGAATTTCAGCAGAGACGCCTCCCATCTCCCCGCAAACTGGGTTCAGGAAGGAGGCAGCTTTCCAACACCAGCACAGACAAATTTCAGGCCGCCAAGTCCCAGGCCGGCTGCTCTCAGGCAGTTTGCGGCCCAAGAGAGTTAGGGAGTCTCCTAACCCCTCTCCTTCTCTACCCAGAGAGCGCTCCTCGCATAGGAAGGAGTCCGCCAGTAGGAGAAGTGGACCCGGCCCATCCCCCACCTCGAAGCTACGGCTTGGGGAGCCCGTGGTCGCCCATTACCCCACCAGCGACCCCATAGGCGTCTTGAGCATGAAGCGGTTAACAATCAGTGGAAATAACTGCAAGTCCATGTTGTTTGTTTATGTTGTCAACACTCATTACAGTACAGTAAATGCTTTTATTGACAATTTCATGTATGAAGGGACAGACTGAATTCACTGTTGCGAGTATTGATCTGATGGCTTACATATGGCAAGTTACCATATAAACTCCTACACGTTATTGTGCAAAATCAATAAATAATAAATATGCTTCCTTGCTCACTTGCAGGGTATTTTTCAGTCTGCTAGCACAGCAAAAAGCTGGATAGCTATTAATTTCTTAAGAGCATGCTGACGTGCTGCATGACATACTAGCACAAAAACTTTAACATACTGTAGACCAGGCAAGGGACATGACATTTTTTTTTTTAAATACTATTTTACAGTAAAGAGTTTTAAATATTATAAAACAGCAAGAAGTATTAAAATATATGTCATTATTTTCTTATTGACTGCTTCTCACAACCAGGGTCAATTCAACGCTGGATTTGCACAAAAGATGACAACATGACGGCACATGCTAGTCGATGAGTTGAATCAACTCCCACAGCAACTACACATAAATTTATCCACTAACCATTCAGAAACGTCTAAAAGTTGTAACTTCTTCCTGGAGTCTCCTCCATCAGTGTCGACTCCGGTTTGAACACGCAAGGCTGAACACCGTTACTGACAATCCTCATTTTTGGCTGTTGAGATTCTCCGGCAAATTTGACAAGCTATAATAAATGATCTGTGGGGTATTTTGAGCTGGAAACTTCACAGACACATTCTGAGTGACACTGCAGACTTATATTACATCTTGTGAAAAAGGGCATAATAAGTCCCCTTTATCATGTTGATTAATAATGCCAGCCCAGATAAAAAAATACCTCAGAGTCATATATGTATGACAGACAGTATTAGTTGATTTAGCGCCGAAAGATTGTCATCGCTAACGACCCTGAGCACTTGTGATGTGGAAAACCGCTCCATTGTTTTGACGCGCTGCTCACTTTTTTTTTTTTTTAAACTGTAGAAACTGTAAAAGGGTGCTACTGTTGTCATTATGTCTCGCGGTCCGAAACTGGACTGCGTGTCTCCCTCATTTGAGGATGCCTGCTTTATGGCATCACTGTGAAAACCCCCTTTTGGGACCTTTATTTTTAAGAGTTGCAGGGTTCGTGTTCGGGCATAGTGTGTTTGTGTACCCATAAATAATCAGAAGCGCATGATGTGTACCAGGGCGAGTGATGGGCAGATGGTAGTGTAGTAGAAGAGAGAGAGCCAGATACTTCTTACTCAGCTTCTCCTTCCCATCACACCCTGAACCCGCTTCTCCGCAGACCCTGCACTCCAGCCGGTGACTAATCGATTTCCCACAGGGAAAATACCATCCCTCCTCATCATCTCTGTATTTTATGTATCTGGCTTGATCCCTGAAGACAGCAGGGCTACTGAAATGGGCAGAGAAATGCCAGATTAGTGACATTAGGACTCTTACTGTTAACGCGAACAATGATGTTTTTATGTGCTTGCTGGGTGTGTATATGTTTTTTTCAGAGGTGCTAAATAGCTGTCAGACTGTGCTGGCATATTGTGAGGCAAAGATTGCTGCACGCTGCATTGTGTTTGGAAACGAGCTAAAACCCATCTGTCGCAGTCATGCAAGCTCATATGCTATTAATTTCTTAAGAAAGGCAAATTGACTTGCTGCATGAATAGCATACTAGCACAGAAACTGTAACATACTGTAGGCCAGGCAAAAGACATGATGTCTATCATATTTTACAGGATATAAGTCGTTTTTTATCATCTGAAACATGCTGTGGACTTATATTTCAAAGCAACTTGAAATGCAATTAACGACAAGCACACAGATTTGGATTGGTGCCAAATGAGAGAGGATAAACATGCTGAGCTCTAAGTTTATTTGTATAGCCCATTTCCTACATGGTGGTAGTTTAGACTTGGCGTTTATAATACATAGCATTTAGTTTATAATGAATGCCACTTATAATTTGTTTTATACATATATTTTCTCATTCCTTTTTCAAGTATTTGTTGTGGATTGAGCTGAACTAAAATAGCATTTATGGTGTTAATAATGTTTTTTAAATATTTTGTTTTATTTGCCAGTACTATTTCTGAATAGTTAAATATTTTTTTCAGTATTCTTACACTATATATGGTAGGTTTTTTTGTATAGGGCCATTTTACAGAATTGGTTCAAAACAAGAGTTGGAAACGTCTTGAAAAAAAGTATTTCCCCACAAATTTTGTATGTATGCAAATTGTATAATATCCAAGTTACACATTTCTAGTAATTGTGCAGTTAATTCTAATATTGTATTTTCAGAAAGTTTTGGAATATTTTTCCTCTCCCCAAATTTGTCACTACCGAAACACAATAATAAATAATTTAATAAGAAGGGTTACATTGACCTATTAAGATTTTGTTTACATCTACCTTGTAAATATATTTTTTGCTATTTTTTAAAAAAGTTTTCACAGGTAAATCAATAATAATTACAATTTTAACAATATTTCAAGTGTAATTTATGATATTTGTTGTATTTTCAACTTTGTAAAAGGCATAAAGTTTATCATACTGATTTCAAAGTGAAGGATTCATTAGTTTGAATATACATTGAACCAAACACTATAATAACATCTTAGTTGATCATTCAATATACTTTATTTTTGACAAAACATCCATGTTTCGGTCGTGACTGCACATTTTCGGTAGTGACAGTAATGTGTTGGTAGTGACCACATCACATTACAGGATTTTAACTCATACTAAAAATTTTTAAAATACTAATGATTTGCATAACTTGTACTTAAAAATCGTGTTTATTTCTTTTGGAAATAAATGATTACGTAAGTTCCCTTTTGGTCACTACCAAAACAATGCTGACATGTTTCGGTCGTGACTGTTTCGGTAGTGACAATTTCAGACACTTTTGAGCCACTCAAAGATGCTAATCAGCACATGGTTAGCTAGCACAGTTCTGAACAGTTGTACACACATAAAAACTAAATTTTATGGAATAACACCCAAAAAAGTTTGCTTAATTGCAGAAAAAGGTGTTTGGTAGTGACGTTCCTTAAAGTTACACACAGATTTTCAGGCTTTTGAACACATTTAACTCAAAATGATGGACCTATCTACTGTCAGAAAGAGAGGCTATGAGAGAGGAGGGACACAGGAATATTTCCTAGATCAGAAAACTGTAGTTAAGTGTGTTGCAAAATCAGTCTCAGCCAATGGACTGCCCAAACATACATCACTGTTCCGGTAGTGACGTGAAAATGCGGGACACATTTCTTTATATAAAAGTTTCATGATTTAAAAATAAAATATATATTTTAACTTCATACTTTAAAAAAATCAAAAATATAGTTTTAAAAACAACAAATTATTTTCATTTTCACAAGTTGAAATCTAGGGGTTCGGGTTCGGGACAGCCACCTCCCAATTGAAAGTACCCAATAAATGATGATTTTTTATATATATTAAGCTTACTGATAATTTTAAATATTGTATTGTGGTGGGATTCAATAGATAATAGAAGGATCTTAGTAAACATCTAAAATTTGAATACTTAAATGCTTTGATAAAAGTGTTTTATGGTTGTGGGACAGCAGTTTGCACCAATTCTGTGGGCTCCATACATATACACAATGGAAAAAACAACACAGACTTATGGTAAAATATGCGACACGAGGGGTTAATTGTCACACTTTGCTCTACTCCAGTGAATGTTTTGTTTCAGTGTAGGTTTATTTTTGAAAGTCAATTTCTCATATAGTATACATATCTTGAATTCTTGGCTACAAAAAAAAAAGCTTTATTGAACATTTCCCACCATTATTGAACAGATAGAGTTTGCTTGAACACATTGACTGGCAGCTATATAACGGGGCATGGGTATGTACACACTATATTCACATAAATTGGTCCTGGACTGGTTTAGTCCAAAACGACTTGCATTGCATTCAGTGTACATTTTATTAGGTATGAATGCATTTGTATAATGCATAAAATATATACATTGAATGCAATATTCCAGCAATTACTTCGGATAAAAGCATCTGCCAAAAATGCATAACAAAATGTAAACGTAATTTTTACCCGTGTTCACTTGCAAATGCGTAATATATTCAAAAGTTCAAGGTTTTGCTGGATAGTATTGTCCAGTTAGCATGTCTAAGAGCATCTTTGTCCATTGAAGAAGCCATTCAAAGTTAGCCTGTGCTATTCTGATAACATTTAGGCCCAGTTTCACGGAATTAGGCCTTAGTTCAATTAGGACATTTTAAGTATAGCTTTTATAACTATGTTTTAGAAAAACATTAACATGAGTTTCTTCAGCGTGGTGAGAAAGATTATTTCCAGATTGCCTGCATGTTTTATGCTGAATATCAAACAATTATTATAATATCTTTAGCAGAACGCATCTGTTGTGAGTGTTGAGTTGTAATTCGCCACAATGGCGATGGAGTGTTGTGTAAAGTCCTGCAGGTTATTTTGGGTGTAAGTTTGCCTCATGTTCCTAAAGTCTCTTGGAGATCCAGTCTCAAGTGCTGGCTCTGAAACAGCACACAGAATCGATGCATCGGGGAATGGAGGTAACTTCGGGAGATTTTAATTTTAATAGAGCTCAGCAGCTCCTGGCAGACGAAACCTCAATGCCCTCTCAACAAGAGGCCCCTCCAGGCCAGTGGAAAAACGAGTAGGGTTAATTAATTAGAGATGAACGGCCAAGAGGCTAGATTTGATCCTGTCTTCGTTTTCCAGCTTTTGGCATTATTTTCAGGAGCTGCTGTTGTCTCTCTTGCTCAGTGTTGTCATTATTTTTTCAGTGTATGAGGCTTGTCTGTGCTTATCAGTGGTGCAGTTGTGTTTCCTAGACAGCCGGCAATGTTTCAGTGCCTCCTGGAGACTGCTGTTATCTAACGGTCCACAATGCATCATGCGGTGTTTCCATGGGCATTTTTGGTTCTGTGGCAGATGCTTTTGTCTAACAATGTCCAACAGCGTATATACTGTGTTTTCATTGCACTTGCTATATTGATTCAATAAGTTATAGTGCGCACTAAAACCATAAAAAAACTTTTGTTGTTGTTTTGTTTTTGCAACGTATTTGTTTGTAATTTTTGTTTGTAACATTAACTGAAATAAAATAAAGTATTTAAAAAAAAAAACTTAATTCAGTTAGTTGCCAAAATATTTCTAAATTTCGTTTAATTTAACTTGATGTACTAAAATAACTGAAATGAAAATGAATAAAAACTATATGGACATTTAAAAAAACTAATAAAATGGCATAAACAAAACAAAATTACTAAAACTTTCAAATTAAAATATACAAAAATTTTAACTATTAATAAAAACTATAATAGTATCTCAATGATATTTGATATAACACTGGGCTAATTTCATAGCATTTTATGCACCTAATGAATTAATAATTTCAAAATTGTTGATTTTATTAATTTTTTTGGTTAAGTGATAAAGTATTTACCATTTACCTTTTCTCATATTTCATCTCAAGCTCTTCACTAAGACTGTCTCCTTGGTAAACAGGTGCAATAACGAATAATTGTAATAATAATAAGGTTTTTAAAGGTGTAAAAAAATAAATAAATAAATAAAACATAATGGAGATTTTGAAGTTTTATTAAGATTATGTGGTTTTTATAATCAGACCACACTATTTTGGTCATTTTTTGTTACATGGACAAAATTTGTCAAC